>BLSH010485972.1:145965-174933 GCA_018402905.1 Glandirana rugosa | reverse complement strand
AGGGGGGGGCAGTTATGTAGCCAGTGACACAGGTGGGGGCAGTTTGCAGCCAGTTACACAGGTGGGGGCAGTTTGCAGCCAGTGACACAGGTGGGAGCAGTTTGCAGCCAGTGACACAGGTGGGGGCAGTTTGCAGCCAGTGACACAGGTGGGGGCAGTTTGCAGCCAGTGACACAGGTGGGGCAGTTTGCAGCCAGTTACACAGGTGGGGGCACTATTGCAGCCAGTGACACAGGTGGGGCAGTTTGCAGCCAGTGACACAGGTGGGGCAGTTTGCAGCCAGTTACACAGGTGGGGGCAGTTTGCAGCCAGTGACACAGGTGGGAGCAGTTTGCAGCCAGTGACACAGGTGGGGGCAGTTTGCAGCCAGTGACACAGGTGGGGGCAGTTTGCAGCCAGTGACACAGGTGGGGCAGTTTGCAGCCAGTGACACAGGTGGGGCAGTTTGCAGCCAGTTACACAGGTGGGGGTAGTTTGCAGCCAGTTACACAGGTGGGGGTAGTTTGCAGCCAGTTACACAGGTGGGGGTAGTTTGCAGAGACCCACCCCGCACTTACCCCATCCAATAGCAGCTGCAGGATTGTTGCAGAGTTCGGCATGCGGAGAGCGCGCTGTCCCCTTCTCCCCTCGCGGTGACCGGGCGTTCATGGTCCCTGTGGAGTGGAAGTCGCTTCCGCTCCCACAGTGACCCGCCCCCGGCCACCGCAACCAATCACACTGAGCCGCAGCTCAGGGCAGCCAATCAGCCTATGCAAGGCCGTGGATCAAGCGCACCTGCATAGGCTTTAATGGCCGGCCAATAGGCTCACTACTTGGCTGTCAGGTGAGGAGCCGAAAAAAAAAAAAAAAAAGAAAGTCAATGCACCGGCACCACCTGTAGGGAGGCGGGGCTGACTTTTTTTTTTTCATTAGCTGGCAGGTAGGCGGCGCACAAGCGCCCCTCACACACCAGCCGCCGCTGGTTAACTGTGTTCCCTCACTGTGTTCTAACTGTGAGGGGGCTGGGCTGCCAGGGGCATGACAGATCTAACTGATCCCGATCACAGGGATCAGTAGATCACTGTCATGCCATCTGACACACCGGGGAACCGCGGTGTTTACATCGGCGGTTCCCCGCTTTTCTTCTGTAGCAGGCGATCACGATGTCTGCCTGACCTGTGACCCCATTCAAGGGAGCGTGCTCGACCCCTAGCTGGGCATGCGGAAATTGCCGTTTATAGACGGCGATCTGCGCTATGCTGCCAACTTGTGGCAGTAAATGTACACGAGCCGGTCGGGAACCGGTTAAAAATATAAAGTGAGCGAACGGAAGAAAAATCTAAATTGAATCAACATTTGGTGTAACTAGCCTTTGGCTTCAAACCAGCATCAATTCTTACACACTTGCACATTTTGTACACTTGCACAAAATCACAAATTTTGTAGGATTACAGGACTGGAGAGCAGTACAATAATGAATGTCTGCAGGTAACAGTGAAGCATGGTGGAGGTTCCTTGCAAGTTTGAGGCTGCATTTCTGCAAACAGAGTTGGAGATTTGGTCAGGATCAATGGTGTCTTCAGTGCTGATAAATACAGGCAGATACTTAGTCATCATGCCATACCACCAGGGAGGCGTGTGATTGGCCCCAAATGTATTCCACAGCAGGACAACGACCCCAAACATCAAGCCAATGTCATTAACCACTTTAAGACCAAGCCTTCTTTAAATAAAGGACCTTTGGACAGTGATCCTTGGTGTGCTGGCGAATACTTACACATGTCTGACGCTTCCAGTATCCAACTGGTGATTGCTGCAGCACCCAATTCTACACGAGCCTTACTTTGCCAGAAAGGTGTGCATTAGGAAAATTGACAAGACTGTATGTAGATCAGGGTGCCGGACCCATGGATGGGGGGGGGGGCGCTCTTACTGCACCTATTACATGGGCACCACCTGAATGCGCTCCGTGATGCTGAGCCTGTCCTGCATCACTGAATAGGCTCAGCTGCTGCCCCAGTCATGTGACAGGGGCAGCAACAGACCAGGGAGCTCTAACCACTGAGCCTATAACTTTAGCAGACTTAGTATTACTTAGCTGCACTGTGGATGGAGTATCCGGTATGGAGACTCTGGTCTCAGTGCCGCCCCCTACTTTATCTTCGTGAGTGCTGCCTTAATTGCCCTCTTTGACAGCACAGCCCTGCACATGCTCCTCAATACATGGAAATTCCAGGTATTTTCTTTACTCGCATTGGCTAAACGGAAGTTGGGTGGAAGTGAGAAGAAAAGGTAAGTATTGGCATGCTTAGACAATAAAATGAACTTGTTCATTTGCCCTGCATAGGTAAAGCACAGCTACCTGTATATCCATGTCCAAACTAGCTTAGTGGCAGATTTGAAATGAAAGCTTAGGTAAGGTTATTGGTAAGCTCTTGTCCCCACTTCATAGATGGCTTTTCTTTGATGCAAGCTATAGTACAACTTTTATCTTGTCTGTTTGAGGTTTACAACCACTTCATTCCTTTACAACCACTTTAACTTGTTCCTTGACCTTACATTGGAAAAATACAGCTTTATCGTTGCCCCAACTGGCTTTTTGACAGATTGGAAATCAATATTTTGGATTACAGAATATTACATGATGTGTATGATGAGTGAAATTTATTTATAAAAAGCTGGACGAACATAGCAACCAGTCAGTTATTATAGGCTTTCAGTTGCTTATGTGCATTACACTGGAGCTTACATAGAAACAATACTGTTTTATTTAATGTTCTTGTGGGAATTACACAACCATAGCTGACTTCTGGGTGCAAGCAGGTGCCCAACATCTCAGCAGGTAAGAGGTCCTTATTAACTTTGGCCTGTACTCTCCAACTAAAGAAAGGTAACAAAGGTCTTCTGCTATGAAAGGTGATTGTTCGGCACCCCAATCAAATAAAAAGGTGAAGGTTATTCTGTTAATAGTGTCCATACCGCTTCGACTTTATTATTCGATCATTGTGCAATTAGATCAAAACGATTGAATAGGCAAAACTGTCAATAAATGTAGTTTTGATTTACATTGGATTTGATCAAACTGAGCTGATCAGTCAAGAAAGAAAGTTATTGAACAAGTTTCGTCATTCTGCAGCCCTAAGATGCTTTGCTCATAAATTCAATTATACACTATATTTTCAAAAGTATTGGGACACCTGCTGCACATGAACTTTAATGGCATCCCAGTCTTAGTCCGCAGGGTTCAATATTGAGTTGTCCCACTCTTTGCAGCTATAACAGCTTCAACTCTTCTGGGAAGGCTGTCCACAAGGTTTAGGAGTGTCTATGGGAATGTTTGACCATTCTTACAGAAGAGCATTTGTGAGGTCAGGCACTGATGTGGACGAGAAGGCCTGGCTTGCAGTCTCCACTCTAATTCATCCCAAAGGTGTTCTATCGGGTTGAGGTCAGTCAAGTTCTTCCACCCCAAACTCGCTCATCCATGTTTTTATGGACCTTGCTTTGTGCAGTGGTGCGCAGTCATGTTGGAACGGGAAGGGGCCATCCCCAAACTGTTCCCACAAAGTTAGGAGCATGAAATTGTCCAAAATGTCTTGGTATGCTGATGCCTTAAGAGTTCCCTTCACTGGAACTAAGGGGCCAAGCCCACGCCCTGAAAAACAACCCCACACCATAACCCCCCCTCCACCAAATGATTTGGACCAGTGCACAAAGCAAGATCCATAAAGACATGGAGGAGCGAGTTTTGGGTGGAGGAACTTGACTGGCCTGCATCTCAACCCGATAGAACACCGTAAAGGCAGATGTCCCAATACTTTTGGTAATTTAGTATATTTTGATTAATCAGATTATGGCATTGCATGATGTAAGATGTGATCAACATCCTTCAATTATTTATCAAAATTCCCTTCCCACTGATGAAATTGGATGTCGACTATAGATCAAATATTCCTATCGGTGGATCGATCAGAAAAGAAATCGATCATTTATCGAACTGTGTATAGCCACCATAAAGATGGAAAGAGCAGCTGATCTGTAACCCCAAGGAAAGTGAGTATAGACAGGAACTTAAGAACTGACAATCAAATGATAATACATAACATGACAAATGTTAAGCACAGACCCTCACAAGCAAGAGACAGAGTCAGTACAACATGGCCGGCCATGACATCATAACTACCATCAAACTCCATTTATTTAGGAATTTGTTTTAGGCTGACAGGTCCACTTCCAAGTGGTTGGTAATTTCACATTTTGTGCATAATAAAAGAAAAGCTATAAAATAAAGGCTTTTCTCAGCAATTCTATTTACTCTTCACACCAAGAAAACAAACGTTCTAATTGTGTCTGCGTATAAGGTCATTTTCTTCTATCATTGCACAAGCAAACAGAAAAAAGCCTTTTATTGTTTCTCAGGATTAAAAAAAAACATTTTGTCTGCAGAAGATGCCCAGCAACCGGCTTTGGTAAAAAAAAAAAACATCCTCTAATAAGAAAAATCAGATTCTTAAATAATGAGGGCTAACTTTTTAAAGGGGCAGTGCAGTAATAAATCCCAAACCATAAATGTATTATGTTGCAGCTTACCAATCATTAGATGTGGCGACTGCATCAGTTTTCTTTCTGTTTTCACCTAGTGATTTGGCCAGTAACACAACACCTGTATTAGTGAGACACTACTCTGGGCAAATGAGCACAGGAGGCACAGCAGACAGCAGCTTTGTCAGTCTGGGGGGAGGGGATTGTTAAATGTATTAGCAGATTTAGAAATAAAAAGAAGTCAAACTCTAGTTCACACTTTGTAAATTACAGCAAACAGTTTTTCATTTTGGGATAACGGTTTTGCATCTTTTTAATCACCTCTGCCAGTGTTAAGAGGTCTTACCCATTTAACCAGGGCTCAACAAATCCCAGGTCGCCATGGCAACTAGAAATTGCATCCTGGCGCCTGGGCTTTTGCCAGGACATTCACTGTTGAAGGGATGCACAATTTCTATCGCCTGATGCCCAGGACATGTAGTTTGGTATTCTGGGCGCCACTTGCCCAGGACCAGGATAGCAGGTGCTGCAGGGTAGAGGGGAGAGAGGAGGGCGTGTCTTGTTACTAACCCGGAAGTGACATGTATGACATCACTTCTGGGTCCCCGTTGACAGTTTCCCTGGCCAGCATGGCTAGGAAGAATGTAATAATGCAGTGTGATCTTCACTGTATTACATTCAGTGGAGCCCAGGAGAGACATGAAGGGTCTGTTAGACCCTGGATGTCTCATTACATAGAACCTGCCACCAAAAAATCATCACATAGGAGACTTTGTGTCCACTATGTGATAAAAAAAAGGTAAGTAATAGAAAAAAGTTGTTTTTAGTTGTAAAAAATTCACGTTACACCCAAACATATGACATCTCCCCCCAAAAATGGTTTGAGGCCCCCCCCACCCCCACATATATGCACAAACGTAAACGCATGCGTTGGGGCACCTATGCATGAAAGCGTTGATTGCGAAACATATGTTACTTATGACCACGTGCGCTGGAATAAGAGCAATAATTCTAGCACCAGACCTCCTCCGTAAGGCTGAAGTTATGTCCTATAGGGGGCTTTTAACCACTTCAGCCACAGAAGGATTTGCCCACTTCTTGACCAGGCCATTTTATGCGATACAGCACTGCATTGCTTTAACTGAAAATTGTGCGGTCATGCAACGCTGTACCCAAACAAAATGGACATCCTTTTTTCCCCACAAATAGAGCTTTCTTTTGATGGTATTTGATCACCTCTGCATTTTTTATTTTTGCACTATAAAAAAAAAAAGAGTGACAATTTTGAAAAGAAAAACAATATTTTTTATTTTTTGCTATAATAAATATCCAAAAAAATTTAAGGAAAACGAATTTCTTCATCAGTTTAGGCCAATATGTAATTCTTATTTTTGGTTAACAAAAAATCGCAATAAACGTATATTGATTGGTTTGCGCAAAAGTTATAGCTTCTACAAAATAGGGGATAGATTTATGGCATTTTTATTATTAATTTTTTTTTTTATACTAGTAATGGCGGTGATCAGCGATTTTTAGCGGGACTGTGACGTTGCGGCGCAGAGATCGGACACTTTTGACACTTTGTTGGGACCAATGACATTTATACAGCGATAGTGCTATAAAAATATACTGATTACACTGATACACTGATTACTGTATTACTGATTACTGTATAAAGGTCACTGGCAGGGAAGGGGTTAACGCTAGGGGGCAATCAAAGGGTTAAATGTGTTCCCTCTGTGGTGTTTCTTACTGTGGGGGGGAATGTACTGACCGGGAGTAGAGAGAGATCGCTGTTCCCGATTAATCGGGAACAGCAGATCTCTCTCCACTTCCTTGACAGAACAGGGACCAGTTTGTTTACATTGACAGTTCCCCGTTCTGCCTCTCGTTCCCACGATTGCAGATGGCCAGTGGACATCGCGGCCGCCGGCCACGCACATCAGATTCCCCGCCGTGTGCGCTTCATAGCTGTGGCGCCTGCTATAGCCATTTAAAGGGCAGCCGTACAGGGCCGGCAATTCGCAGGAACGTGCCGACCTGCTGGCGTATAACGGCGGCTGGTCAGCACGGGGTTAAAGTTGGTCGCTATTTAACAGGAGCACGCAAATTTAAGGCATGACATGTTGGGTATCTATTTACATATTTTATATTTTACCAAAAAATTGGATAATTTATTGCGTTTTTGTGCCCTAAAATGAACTTTAGTGTGCTTTTTTTACTGAAATTTTGCGTTTCCTAGATCTTTGCGGTAATATCATGTGACATGTCATGAAATTACCTAGTGTGAAAGCTGTCTCATTCAGTAGCATTGTAACTGAATGAGACAGCTGTCTGATTTTCAAATAAAATAAAAGCCATAAATTACTTATAACTGCCCACCTCATGGGACCGGCAGGGTAAGTATAAGTAATTTAAAGCTTTTATTTTATTCTGCCATTTTTTACTCTGAACAGAAAATAAAATAAAGCTTTGTTAGTTTAAAAAAACTGGCTCCTAACTTTTTTTTAGTTGGCTCCTAGATTCAAAGCAAATTTGTCAACCCCTGATGTAAATGGATACATTCTGCTGGAGAGCTTGTGCTTGTGAAAAACAACAGACTTGCTGGCAGGATCAACAGATGAAAAAAAGAAGAAAGAAAGCCTAAAAAAGGAAAATGATGCAGCCATCACATCTAAGAATTTGTAAGCTGCAATATAATAAATGTTTGCTTTTGGGCTTAATACTGGTTAAAGGAGAGGTTCATCATAATGACCATGTTTCATCATAAAACTATATTTAGGGTGCTAACGGTCTGCAGCCCCCTCTCTGTACTGCCCCCTCGGGTTTCCTTACAGAGGTTCTTTCCATCACAGTCTCTTGTCGTTATTTGAATTCAGCGCAGCTTTGCATAGCTCCACCTGTCCAGTCGCATCAGTCATTTACAGAGATCTGTGAATGAAAAAACTACAAGTCCCATCACGCAGGATATACGTCATTGCACTAATAGTCTGTTAATTCTTCCTCTCGTCCTGTACCTGAAGTTCCGTACCTTTGTATGGGCCTGGGCGGGAGGAATATTCTGCAGTAGGGAGGGGCTCTGGTGTTTGGTTCCTAGTCTGAATCCACCTGAACGATCCCACCAGGACGCTGCAACTGTCCTGGGCCAATCATCAGTGGCCCAGGCATTCCCATCTGGTGCCATCTGTTAAACTCTGCAGCCTAAGGGCCCTTTCACCCCAGCGCCTCTGTCTTGTGGATTCCGTTTGCTCAGAAGGGGATCGCCCTGCTGTTCCCCACTGAGCAGGCAGATGACAGGTCCTGTCCGTTGCGCTGTGCAGATCGGCCCCGCTCTCCTATGTGGGGGAAATCGGGTGGAAACGGACCGCCTGTCCATTTTCATCTGATCCTATCCAATCTGACAGACGGGAAATAGGACCACCATCCGCCTGGATTTTGTGGGCAGGATCGGATCGGATAGCAGTGGGTGTCAGTGGGTGTCGGTGGACATGTGTCCACTGATATCTGCTGCTCCATAGGGGAGACTGGAGGGTCTGATCAGGTCCACCTGAAAAACTGGCAGGTGGACCTGATTTAAAAGCCCATGTGAAAGTACCCCAAGTTAAAATTGCCACAGCTATGAAGCAAATTTCAGTTTTCAGTGGACTGATCCTTCATGGGTACCTGTCATGCTAAAGACTATGCCCACCTAACACTGGTAAAATTGTTGTCAAGCAGGACAGTAAATGAGGGAAAATCTCTCTTTAGCAGAACCCCAGATAGCAGTAAGAAGCCAACTGGAGTTCTAATCCTCCCCCACTCTATTCAATACTAGAAAAACAGTTTTTTGTCTTGACATACATTTTATGTAAAGGGATATGGTACACCTTTTAAAAAGGGTGACAAAGGATCTATGGTCATAAAGTTGTAAGTATATTTCCTCTTAATAGAGCATCCTATTCCTGACATGTTTTTCACTTAGCTAGCCTCTTCCTGGAGCACCACTGTGATGGCGGATAAATGACGGAACATCATATTAATCTGTGGAGTAGTAGATGAGGGCACCACCAATAGTAACTATTAGTGAGCAGAGAGGTGAAGCAGGAGTGACAGACACAAAAATATTTCTGCATTTAAAAATTATATAACTATATGGGATAGTTGCCAATGAACAATTGAAGCCACACGTCTATATATACTTGTGGCTTCAACTGTTCCTTGGCAACTATCCCATTGCCCAAATGTAAAAGATGCCACAGTCATATTGCTTCGCCCTCTTGAACTGTTACGGCAGTCGAAAAAAAAAAACAGTCCATGATGTTAGATGTCCTCTTGGAGCAAATGACTCTGCTGATATTGGGGCCTCGGGTTTTCTTTGTCACCTATCTGGCTTGCTGGAACTGCTAAGGCAGGCTACCGACCAGTCCACAGTGTCAGCTGCCCACTTTGAGCTAATGGGCCTGCTGGTATTGGGGCCAACTTAATGGATTTTATTATTTCACACTGTTGGTAAAACAGGCCACATTGCTCTGAAAAAAACACAATTACACATTTCAAAATGGGCACTGGAGGATAAAGCACCCAGGAATAGTTTGATTAAAATGAGTTTCATTTAGATTTTTTGACACAGGGACTTATAATTTGGGGGAGAATGCAAGTAAGCTGTAGAACATAAGTTTGTTGTAAAGCTTTTTATTAGGTCTTTGCAATCAGCAATCCGTTTACAATGAACATACTTACAACAGTACCAGTGCAAAATCGCCCAATGGATAGCAGAGTCTCGTTTGCTCACAATCTGGCAAATGGCCTGGCAGCATGGTCTATATGAGTGTTGGATATTATTACAGAATACAATTTCTTTCTACAAAGTACAAAATGTCTATTTTTTTTAGTGTTCACTTTGCAGACAAGCACAGAAAAATATGTATACTAGTAGAGTGCTCTGTAGTTTGGCTAATGCATTGGCAATAAAGTCTAGCATTACCCTGAATGCCATTTCTATTCACTGATGTCAATAAGTGTCCACTTTGCTGCCAATAACTACCTGTTACTCACCAAACTCCTCTGTTAGTAATCTTAGAAGAACATTGACATTGTGGTGACTAGTGTGAATCTCAGAAATGCAAAAGGACGCTGGCATTTTAGGGATAGAAAATGTACACCTAGAGCACTCAGACAAATAGAACTGGAATTCTTCTCTAACTCCTACACTTAGGCTCCATGTACACCGGGCTTAACAAAAAAAGGTCAGTTGCCTTGGCAGAAAAAAAGAACGCTCATAAAGAGAGTTTTTTGTGCATAGTTTAGGAGAGTTTTGCATTTTTTTTCCGCAAGAAAGCTCCAATCAGAAAAGCAAACCAGGAGATTTTTTTCCCTTTCTCTAAACGTTGAGCTTAAAATATACCTCTGATGTTTCTAATGTGCATGGACACATACAGTGCCTTGAAAAAGTATTCATACCCCTTGAAACTTTTCACATTTTGTCATGTTGCAACCAAAAACATAAATGTATTTTATTGGGATTTTATGTGATAGAACAACACAAAGTGGCGCATAATTGTGAAGTGGAAGGAAAATGATAAATGGTTTTCAAATTTGTTTACAAATAAATATGTGAAAAGTGTGGGGTGCATTTGTATTCAGCCCCCTAGCCCATTCTAACACATGAATATGCTTTGATCTAAATTATTCCACTGTAGCTGTATGTTTAGGGTCGTTGTCCTGCTGGAAGGTGAACCTCCGTCCCAGTCTTTTGCAGACTCTAACAGGTTTTCTTCTAAGATTGCCCTGTATTTGACTCCATCCATCTTTCCATCACTTCTGATCAACTTTCCTGTGCCTGCTGAAGAAAAGCATCCCCACAACATGATGCTGCCACCACCATGTTTCACAGTGGGGATGGTGTGCTCAGGGTGATGTACAGTGTTAGTTTTCCACCACACATAGCGGTTTGCTTTTAGGCCAAAAAGTTCAATTTTGGGCTCATCTGACCAGAGAACCTTCTTCCACATTCTTGCTGTGTCCCCCACATGAATTCTCGCAGACTGCAAACAGGACTTCTTATGGCTTTCTTTCAACAATGGCTCACTTCTTGCCACGCTTCCATAAAGGGCAGATTTGTGGAGTGCTCGACTAATATTTGTCCTGTGGACAGATTCTCTCACCTGAGCTGTGGATCTCTACAACTCCTCCAGAGTTACCATGGGCCTCTTGGCTGCTTCTCTGATTAATGCTCTCCTTACCCAGCCTGTCCGTTTAGGTGGACGACCATGTCTTGGTAGGTTTGCAGTTTTGCCATTTTTCCATTTTCGAATGATGGAACAGTGCTCTGTGAGATGTTTAAAACTTTGGATATTTTTTATAACCTAACCCTGCTTTAAACTTCTCTACAACTTTATATATTACACACAGATGGACTCTATTTACTAATTAGGTGACTTCTGAAGCCAATTGGTTCCACTAGATTTTAGTTAGGGGTATAAGAGTAAAGGGTGCTGAATACAAATGCATGCCACACTTTTCAAATATTTATTTGTACAAAATTTTGAAAAATCATTTATCCTTCCACTTCACAATTATGTGCCATGTTGTGTTAGTCTATCACATAAAATCCCAATAAAATACATTTATGTTTTTGGTTGTAAAATGACAAAATGTGGAAAATTTCAAGGGGTATGAATACTTTCTCAAGGCACTATAGGATAGCATTGAGCTGCTCCTACAGGCAAAACACAAAACTCCTGTAAAAACAGCAATTTTTAAGCCAGTGTGCATGGACCCTTAGAGTTGGATAATACTTCCTGTCTATATTGGTGAACTGTCTTCTGTTGCCCACCTATTTGTCCAGTGGACTAGTGAGCCGCAGTATAAAACTAACACGGTTAGAAGTCATAGACATACAAGGGACAGAGAGACTGAAAGAGACAATCTGCCCTCTCCTTTAGTACACCTGGAACTGACAACAAGAAAAGTGGGGAATACTGTCACCTGATCTGCTAGAAGTAGGCATCTATGTATACGGCCTCAACTACACACTCCACTATTCCACTAAAATGCTTCAAACTGAGACAGGAACAGAGATGATCCGGTCAGTTTACAGTGATACTATAGGCAACAGTTTAAAAACTATAATTCGTAGGAATGTGTTACTGAAAGTCAGCAAGATGTTTGGATGGCTGTGGGCTGCCCCTGACTACCCCACCATCATGGGCCATGGTTGAACTGTGTTAGTTTTGCAGTCAAATTTGTCCTGTACTATAACTAATGCTGAATTGCATGAAATCTCAACCTGACAGTAGCCACTTCTCTCCTTGGTCATGAAACAGCAACTTGCCTCAACACACTGAGTTTTCCACAGTAAGCAATTTAGGGAGGAAGACAAAATATGTCCCACCAACAGAATCCCGAGCTTTACCAAACTACTCTTAAAAATGCTCCCTAACACCTGTACTGCATTGCACATGCACAGTAACTCAAGTAAGGGTGATGCTGTTATACCAAGACATCACCCAGAACATAGCATTTTCCCAGAAAATCCTGGACAGTTGGCATCTATGATAGTTATTCTGACTCCTAACTGTTGTAATGGCGACTTATCCCTTGTTGAGACCTCTATGCCTGGCCTGTATAAGCAGATATGATCACCGCAGACAGTTCTTATCAGATAGTGACTCACCAATTACCGATTTCTTCCATGAGCGTTTATTCATTGGAATAGCAGGTACAGCATACAACAAATGTGACAGATGGTCGAAAGATGGTAACTGCAGGTCAAAACATAGTAATGTGTCCTAGGATGCGAGTAGATTGAGTGAGGCCTTCTAGCATGTAGCCATATTCTTTACCTCATGAGAGAGAGGACACAGGAAGAGGAACTAGAATAGCAGAGTGCACCCGGAACAGGAAGTTACAGAGTAGAGTGAACTAGGAAGAGGAAATTAGCTCACAGAGGATGGGAGGTACACACTTAGAAAATACAATAGAAAGGTGTAATATCCAAAAGAACCACAAGATGGCATTATAATAACCAACTATAAAAACATTACTATAGCTGCATATTTATGTTACATGCAAATCATGTAACAGAACAATAGTGGTGAGATGAGATCAGAGCAAAGAACTAGAGAGATCTGCAAGACACTTCAGGGGACCAGTTCTAGTGTTTAGAGCAACCATTCTCAACCAGGGGTCCGTAGAACCCTAGGGTTCCTCAAGAGGTTGCTATGGGTTCCTTGAGCTTTGGCTGATTAACCTCCCATTTGGTGATGTCTGCATAGTTTTAGGGTCAACGCCACTTTGCAGAACCAACGACTTGACACCAATGACCTTTCAGTTGTCTGCATGGGGGCATTCTTCCCACTGGCCACCAATGTAAGGGGCATTTTTCCCGCTGACCACCAATGTAAGGGACATTCTTCCTACTGGCCACCAATGTAAAGGGCATTTTTCTTACTTTCTACCAATGTAAAGAACATTCTTCCTATTGACCAGCAATGTAAGGCGTATTCTTCACACTGGCCACTAACATAAGGGAAATTCTTTTAATACCCAAGATTGTAAAAGGCATTTTCCCACTGGCTGACAAAGAATTTGTTTTAGCTGGGGTTCCCTTGAGACCTGCTAATTATTTCAAGGGTTCCTCTGGAGTAGAAAGGTTGAGAATGGCTGGATTAGAGTAATACTCGGCGGCACCTGCGTCAGATAAGGAGAGTATTTCCTGCTTTCTTTAAAAGATAACAGCTGTTTTAGCATATGGTTAATGTCACAGGATCACTCTACACCTATAATTATAATGACAAAAATAGCCAAAAACACTACTATCATTTCATTGGTGAGACCGAAATTATACCCAAAAATCTAAGTGTCAGGATACATGGCAGCAATTCTTTCATGCTGAAAACCCTGGGGCCCAAATTATTTCACTGACTGATCAGCAGTGACAGATATAAGAAACCAGCATGTGATTCTCTTTGCCGGCAACCACAGAAAAGTTGAATATCAGTTTTACATAGAATAGGCTTAATTAGACCAAACCTGTCTGAAAATCCTCATGGCTTGGCTGTTGTGCTGATCATCTTGCTTCTGGACTTCTTTGAGTAAAGGTCCCAGAGCAAATATCAAGCAGATTAAAAGAAGTCCTTTTCTGCATACTTGTTCCAAGTCAATACTGACAGCACAACAGACAGGCAACTAGCATTTTCAGAACAAGCATGCAGCAATGACAGACCCAAAGCTTTTTTCACAAGTGTATTTTAATTTGGATTAAACTGACAACTACCTAAACATTGTTTCAAATTTGATTACAATTGCATTGCATAAAATGTAGATTAGCTACCTTTTACACAGCTATTTCCCTAGGAAAATATTTTATTATACCCGGCGGTTAGATGAGTAGTAACAGAGAAGGTAGGAAAAAAAAATCTGGCAGACCGAAAAAAAAAAGGCCTAGCTAAAATTAAACACCTGAATTTCTCGGAAGATACATGTCAACACTAATTCACACATTTTATCTCCGCTGCTGAATTCCTGCACTTCCCCGTACACAGGCAGCGGAAAGACGGCTACAAGACCTGAACTAATCAATCTCACTGTATGGATATGATGGGAATATTCTGACAATCCACACACATAACCAGACCAATCAGACAGATCTGGGAGCAACAGGTAGATACATACAGTTACTGTAGAGTGCCCTACCATATATTGTCCATAGACGTCTATCTATCTATCTATCTATCTATCTATCTATCTATCTATCTATCTATCTATCTATCTATCTATCTATCTATCTATCTACAGGGGTTGGACAAAATTATGTAAACCAGTATGGTAAAAGAACCAAATTGTTACCGAATATGGTGTTGGACCACCCTTGGCATCCAAGACGGCCTGAATTCTCCTGGGAATTGACAAATATAAGTCTTGGATAGTGGATAATTGAATCTGATACCATCCTTCATGCAAAAATCGGGGTCACATTCCTGTGCAATGTCCTTTTGTCTCTTTCGGACAGTTGACCATGTAAACAATTGCTTATGCTTATCAGACGTCTTCCTGGAAACTGTATATACCATCATAACCTTTGATACTGTACCTCGTGACACCGCAAATAAATTGGCAACTTCAGTCACAGAGGCACCAGCTAAGCTGACACCAAAATGTGCCCTCTTTGAAAAACAAAGCTCTAACATGACTCCGTATTAGTAGCAGCACACGCATTAAATGATGAAAGTGAGGCTTCCTACCTGTTAGCTGGGTGTCTCATCACACAGTGGAAGCAAAAGAATGTTACATCACTTCCGCTTTCAACGAGAAACACACCATTACATTCATACTTGCAAATATGCAAATTATGCAGTGTTTCCATATTTTTGTCCAACCCCTCTATCTATCTATCTATCTATCTATCTATCTATCTATCTATCTATCTATCTATCTACTAGGGTACATGGTGGGGTTGTGTCTTTTGCCTACATAGTTGAAACCAAAAGATGTCTCCCTTTCTCATCTCAGGAAGTTGGAAATTATTACATTGGTGAGATTTCCCTTCACTTTAAATCCCAAAGACACAACAGAACATGAGATTAAATATGTCTATAGTGAGGGGAAACCCCCTCTTAGATAGATGTCCCTGGAACCAGTGCCCCCATTGGAAAATTTCCACCCTATATTGTTCTGTTCCAGTGATAATCTCAGGAATGGCCATATTACAATCAATGTAAACCTGTAGGAAATAAAATTCCAAGTTTGCCACTACAGAGCAGACACTACTAGGTGTGGCGGCACATTTACATTGATACTTGGAGGCTGGGCTAAAATCATGTTTAACCACTTCAGCCCCGGAAGGATTTCCAGCTTTAGGACCGGAGCCCTTTTTGCGATTCGGCGCTGCGTCGCTTTAACTGACAATTGCGCGGTCGTGCGACGTTGTACCCAAACGAAATTTGCGTCCTTTTTTTACCACAAACAGAGCTTTCTTTTGGTGGTATTTGATCACCGCTGCGTCATTTCTGATCGCCGCTATAAACAAAAGAAGAGCGACAATTTTGCAAAAAAAACCCAAATTTCTTACTTTTTCCTAAAATACAAATCCAAAAAAAAAATATAAAAAAACATTTTTTTTCACCGTTTTTGGCCGATTTATATTCTTCCTCATATTTGCGATAAAAAAAATCGCAATGGGCGTTTATTGATTGGTTTGCGCAAAAGTGGTCGCGTTTACGGATGATGAGAATTCATTTTTGGGGTTTTTAATTTTTTTTTATTTTTTACTAAAAATGGCGGCGATCTGCGATTTTTTGCGGTACTGCAATATTGCAGCGGACATGGCGGAACGTTTTGACACTTTTTTGGGACCATTGGCATTTATACAGCGATCAGTGCTATAAAAATGCACTGATTACTGTGTAAATGTCAATTGCAGTGAAGGGGTTAACCTGCAGGGGGCGCGCTAAGGGTTAACTATGTTCCCTGGGCGTGTTCTAACTGTATGGGGGATGCCCTAACAGGGGAAGGGAAGTTATCACAGCCTTCACGTAAAGGAAGGCTGTGATCACAGCCCTTCCCCCTCACACAGAGCGGAGGTCCGTGTTTACATACACGGACCTCCGCTCATTCGCTCCGGGGGGGGCATCGCGGGTGGCCGGCGGCAATCGAAGCCGCCGCACCCGCTCCCTGGCCCCCCCTGGACACAGTGAGCGCGCGGGCGCGCCTCCGGCGGCGCGCGTGCGCTCACTATACACGTTCCCGCAGCCGCCATCGTATGACGGCGATTTGCGGGAACGAGCCACTTTGCCGCCGTCAGATGCCGATCGGCGGTCGGCAAGTGGTTAAGGGCCTTTTCAAGTGTTACAATGATGAACCACAGACTTACACAAAAATATAAGTTCATAAAACCATATTTTATTAGTACAAAAGTGAAAAGCCAAAAACTCATGAGAAAATGAAATTTACCAAAAGCCCACATATATTCAAGTTTGAGATAAAGGCATTTGATAACTTCAATCTTTGCTACTGCCACACAAAAAACCCTAAGAGGATCCCACCATACAAGATTTAGTGCACTTTACTGATAGTAAAGGTCCAAGAATTCTTATATACTCTGAAACAAATAGTGGGGTGTAGGTGAAACTCAACAGGTTTCTCAGACTCTTGCATCGGTTTTGTCAGGTGAGTATATATATATTGCATGATTCAATATATGAGGATCCAAATGAGTAAAACATCTAAACCCAATGGAGTGTGGGAATTATTTTTCCCCCTGTTTAACTGGGAGTTTGGAATTTGTATTTTTGTGCAAGTGTGTGGTTCATCAAATTTGTTTTTTTGGGCCTATATACAACTAAGTGGAATGTGCTGTTGGTTCAAACCTATATTGTTACATAGTTAATCTATTTGAAAAAAAAGTCCATTAAGTTCAACCAACAGAGAAAAAAAAGAAAGGAAACCAACACACTCAAATAGAAAACCTCCATATACAGGTGCATCTAAAAAAATTGAATATTTTCAAAAAGTTAATTTAGTTCAGTAATTCAATTCAAAAAGTGAAACTCATATATTATATAGATTCATTACACACAGAACAGTTCTTTCTTTTAATTTTGATGATTATGGCTTACAGCTAGTGAAAATATCTCAGAAAATTGGATTACATAAGACCAATAAAAAAAAAAAGGATTTTTAATACAGAAATGTTGGCTTACTGAAAAGTATGTCCATGTACAGTATAGTATGCACTCAATACTTGGTCAGGGCTCCTTTTGCATTATTCCGGCATCAATGCAGTGTGGCAGGGAGGTGATCAGCCTGTGGCAATGCTGAGTTGTTACGGAAGCTCAAGTTGCTTTGATAGCGGCCTTCAGCTTGTCTGCATTGTTAGGTTTGGTGTCTCTAATCTTTGCTGGCCAATCAAGCATAGTAATACCATAATCATTAATCCAGGTATTGGTACTTTTGGCAGTGTGGGCAGGTACCAAGTCCTGCTGGAAGATGAAATCATCATCTCCATACAGCTGGTCAGCAGAGGGAAGCATGAAGTGCTCTAGAATTTCCTGGTAGAGGGCTGTGCTGACTTTGGACTTGATAAAACACAGTGGACCAACACCAGCAGATGACATGGCTCCCCAAATCATCACGGACTGTGGAAACTTCACACTGGACCTCATGCAACCTGTATTTTGTGCCTCTCCACTCTTTCTCCAGACTCTGGGACCTTGATATCCAAATAAAATACATGAACTTTCCTCTGAAAAGAGGACCACTGAGTTTCTGACGTCTCTGGTTCAGGAGTGGCTTGACAGCTGTAGCCCATGTCCTATACATGTCTATGTGTGGTGGTTCTTGAAGCACTGACATCAGCCGTAGTCCACTCCTTGTGAATCTCCCCCAAATTCTTGAATGGCCTTTGCTTCACAATTCTTTCAAGGCTCCGGCTATACCTGTTGCTTGCACACCTTTTTCTATCACACTTTTCCTTCCACTCAACTATCCATTAATATGCTTGGATACAGCACTCTGTGAACAGTCAGTTTCCTTAGCAATGACCTTTTGTGACTTACCCTCCCTTGGTGAGGGTGTCAATGACTATCTTCTGGACATCTGTCAAGTCAGCAGTCTTCCCCATGGTTTTGTAACCTATTGAACTAGACTGAGAGACCATTTAAAGGCTTAGGAAACCTTCCCATGTGTTTTAAGTTAATTTGCTGATTAGAGTGTGACACCATGGGAGAGTAGAGTGTAAAATTTGGTGCAACTGTGCATGGTAGCCAATCAGCTTCTAACTTCAGTTTGTTCAATTAAGCTTTGGCAATAAAATCTGGAAGCTGATTGGTTTCTATGCAGAGTTGCACCACATTTTGCACACTCCAGGTTTAGTAAATCAACCCCAATGAGTCTACAATATTGAACGTTTTCACAATATTCTAATTTTTTGAGATACTGAATTTTGGGGTTTCACTAGCTGTAAGCCAAAATCATCAAAATTAAAAGAAAGAAATGCTTTAAATCTATCATTCTGTGTGTAATGGATCTATATAATATATGATATTCAATTAAATTACTGAAATAAATCAACTTTTTGATGATATTCTAATTTTTTGAGATGCACCTGCACATTATTCTGTACCCTCAGTTGATCCAGAGGAAGGCAAAAAAACACAATAAAGCATGATCCAATTTGCTCCAGCGGGAAAAAAATATATTTCTTGATCCACCAAAAGGAAATTGGCTATTCCCTGGATCAACTTTACCTATAAATATTAGTATTCAGTTATATTATGTGCATTTAGGAAAGAATCCAGGCCTTTCTTAAAACAATCTACTGAATTGGAAATAACCAGCTCTGGAGGGAGTCTATTCCACATTTTCACAGCTCTTACTGTGAAGAAACCTTTCTTTGTTTGGAGATTAAATTTGTTTTCCTCCAGACATAAAGAGTGTCCTCTGTGAGGACCTTAAAGAGTATAACTCTACACCTACAAATACAGTGTGACATAAAATATTGCAATGACCGTCATTTTATTTTCTAGGGTCTCTGCTAAAAATATATATATAATGTTTGGGGGTTCTAAGTAATTTTCTAGCAAAAAATACTGATTTTAACTTGTAAGCAACAAGTGTCAGAAAAAGTGATTAAACTGCCCTTACTTGCAGACTGAAGTTCATCCCCTTGATCTAAAAGAACCAAATGATACATTGTTTATTTTTATCTCAGTGATGAGCAATGGCTCTGCACTTGTTACATAAATCGTGGAAATGCTGGGTTAAGATCGTGAGGGGGTTGAATCAAGATCACATTTTTTTAAATGATTAATCGTGCATCTCTAATACATGTTGATCATATCCTTCCTTAATCTCCTCTTCTCAAGAGAGAATACATTCAGTTCCTCGAATCTGTTGTTAGTGTTATACTTACCTCCTCTCTGCAGTGGATTTTCACAGAGCAGCCTGGATCCTCCTCTTCTCAGGTCCCTCTTCGGTGATCCTGATCCCTCCCTCCTGTTGAGTGCCCCCACAGTAAGCAGCTTGCTATGGGGGCACCTGAGCCGAGTTACAGCTCCGTGTATCCATTCAGACATGGAGCCATGGACCAGCTGTGCCCCCTTTCTCTTCTCATTGGCTGACTGACTTTGATTGATAACAGCGGGAGCCAATGACGCAACACTGCTGTCTCAGCCAATGAAGTGGGGAGTCCTGGGCAGCGGAGACACTGCTACAACATTGCTAGATCTAGATGGGGCTCAGGTAAGTATTAGGGAGGGCTGAGGCACACAGAATGTTTTTATATTTTAACCTCCCTGGCGGTATAGTTATTTCAGATTTTTGGTGCTGAAAGCGGTACCATTATTTTGCATGCAAATTTGGCGTTTTATATTGAAGGCCTGTAATTCTTAGGAATAACGCACTTAAATCTGTCCAAACAAGAGTCTAGTAGACATCTCGGGTATGATAAAGTTTGAAAGAAGAAATCATAAATTATAATATAATAACTATGAATAATTATCAAATATAATAATATGATAGTAATACAATTTATTCAATAATGTAATCAAATCAAAAACACTGAAATTTGCTCATTTGCAGAATTGTCGCTGTCGTCACTTTCAGTGTCTGATGATAAATTTCCAAAAAATCAGTATCACTCAATTCTGCAAGTGATTCTTATTTACTATCGCTGTTTACTAGCTGGTCAAAAACCACTTTTGACGTAAAGGGACACTTTTTGGTTGCCATGGACATTCTCAAGTTTCTAGGCAGAAAGAATGGCATATATAATATAAAAGGGCACTGGGCAAACCACTAGGGAAAAAGGGGGTGTGAAATAATTTGATACAGTAATGTAATCTTACAGATTACAGTGTACTGTATGTTTACTGTGTGTTTCACTATTTGAATTTCCCGCCCTGCTCCGCCCCCGTGTGACGCTCGCAGGGAACGGAGCCCGGCATCACACAGGCATTGGGCGGAGGACACAGTCCGCAGACACGGTGGGGGGACATCGGTGGATCCAGGGGACAAGGTAAGTAACCCAGCCTTGGATCCAGCGATGCAATCCCGAGTGTGGCTCGGGGTTACCGCTATTTGCAGTGAAAACTCCCCCCCAGCCACACTCGGGAATACTGTCAAGCAGGTTAATACATAGAATGCATTAAGATAAAAAACGTTCTGCCTTTACAACCCCTTTAAATTAAATCGTATTGTGTATCAACAGGTCCTGCTATACAGTAGCAGACTTTTGTCAAAAAGGGTTTAGCCCTCTGAGTGTAGACCCACCACCCACACATGTTATGGAAAGGCACCTCCACCAGAATTCCCAACTGAATCACAAACCCAAATGATGGTGTCCCTCTGCTCTAATTGATTATTCAAACTGTAGATTTAATAAATAACGGGAATAATAATTCCCCGGATTCAAATAATAACTGGGGGCTTCAAAATAATGACACCATTGTCACAGCAGGAGTGATAGAGACACAAATGACTGCAAGGACATCTAGACTCCAAGAGAATGATAGAGTCCAAAAGTTTAATATCGGCTTTAAACCTAGACTGAACTTTAAATAAAAGTCAAGTAAAACTGAAGGCAAACCTTCAGTGGAATATAACCACTGTAATTTTTTTGCCATCTTTGTCCCATTGGCATTGGGGAGATTTTCCTTCACTTCCTGTCCCATAGCTAAAACAGGAGGTTGGAGAAAATCCTTCCAAAGTGAAAGAATATCTGGTTGTTACCGGAGCTAGTGTCCCCATTGGAAGATTTCCCCTCTGATGGCCGCTGACATCCACCGCCCTAATAGAGAACAATGGGTTGTCCAATCTGGTCCGCCTGAAAAATGGACAGGGGGACCTGATCAGTCCGCTGGTGTAAAAGGGGCCTTACTCTTCTGGGGAGAATGCAAAATTTGGGATTTTACAGGGGCACAGACAGCAAATAAAAACTGACAGGTGTTCTAATCCCGGTCCACTCTATCCAAAACTAAAAAAAAAGTTTGGCCTTTAGTTTTACAAATTTATCTATTTCTTCATAAAAAGTAACAGTGTGTTCCTAAAGCTGGCCATACGCTAGTAGAATTTTGCTAGAAATTTCAAATTTTCTCATTGTTAGTGAGGTCAAGACCATTTTCAACTGCAGTAATGAGAAAATTCAAAGGAGCAGGATGGACATTTTTGCTAAAACGAAAAAACTAATTTCTTGCACTGTATGCAGTTTTTGTTCAGGAACGTTCATTTGTTCCAAAATTAAGTATTGAAATATGTGTGAGAAGGACATGTGTAAAGTCTATGAGTATTCTGAGAATTTTTTTATGAATTTTCTAAATGTTCTCTCCAAAATCTTCTAGTGGTTGGCCAGCTTAACCACTTGCCGACCGCCAACCGCAGGTTGACGGTGACAAAGTGGTGCGATATCGCAAATCGCCGTCATCTGACGGTGGCTGCGAGATCGCGCACTGTGAGCGCGCGCGCGCCGCTGGAGGCGCACCCGCGCGCTCACTGTGTTCGGGGAGGGCCAGGGAGCGGGTGCGGCGGCCTCGATCGCCGCCGGCTACCCGCGATGCCCCCCCGGAGTGAAAGAACGGAGGTCTGTGTAAGTAAACACGGACCTCCGTTCTGTGAAGGGGGAAGGGCTGTGATCACAGCCTTCCTCTACACGGAAGCTGTGATCGCTTCCCTTCCCCAGCTAGGGCAGTCCCCCCACAGTTAGAACACGCCCAGGGAACACAGTTAACCCTTAGAGCGCCCCCTGCAGGTTAACCCCTTCACTGCCAATGGCATTTACACAGTAATCAGTGCATTTTTATAGCACTGATCGCTGTATAAATGCCAATGGTCCCAAAAAAGTGTCGAAATGGTCCGACATGTCCGCCCCAATATTGCAGTACCGCTAAAAATCGCAGATCGCCGCCATTACTAATAAAAAAAAAACCCAAAAAATTAATTCTCATCATCCGTAAATGCGGCCACTTTTGCGCAAACCAATCAATAAACGCCGATTGCGATTTTTTTTATCGCAAATATGAGGAAGAATATAAATCGGCCAAAAACGGTGAAAAAAAATGTTTTTTTATATTTTTTTTTTTGTATTTGTATTTTAGCAAAAAGTAAAAAATGTGTGTTTTTTTGCAAAATTGTCGCTCTTCTTTTGTTTATAGCGGCGATCAGAAATGACGCAGCGGTGATCAAATACCAACAAAAGAAAGCTCTGTTTGTGGGAAAAAAAGGACGCAAATTTTGTTTGGGTACAACGTCGCACGACGGCGCAATTGTCAGTTAAAGCGACGCAGCGCCGAATCGCAAAAAGGGCTCTGGTCCTAAAGTGGGAAATCCTTCCGGGGCTGAAGTGGTTAAGACTGATGACATATGGCCAATTTTCTCACAGCGATTACCCTCTCTCCCATCCCATTTATGTTACAATGATTATTATAAAATAGACACAATGGGGTTGATTTACTAAAGCCGGAGAGTGCAAAAAACGGTGCAGCTGTGCATGCTAGCCAATCAGCTTCTAACCTCAGCTTGTTCAATCAAGCTTTGACAATAAAACCTTGAAGCTGATTGGTTTCTTGGTGGAGCTGCACCAAATTTTGCACTTTCAAGCTTTAGTAAATCAACCCCAATGTATCA
Source organism: Glandirana rugosa (assembly GCA_018402905.1). Lineage (NCBI taxonomy): Eukaryota > Metazoa > Chordata > Amphibia > Anura > Ranidae > Glandirana > Glandirana rugosa. The sequence continues at coordinate 151,815 of BLSH010485972.1, read as the reverse complement.
GCGCTTAAACAAAGAAAATTAATAAAAAAGGACAAATGGAAGCAGCCAGCCCTCAATTTGTTTTGGTGAACAAACATACAATATATAAACCATAAAAAAGTAGCGCTTCCTAATAAAGTCTCTCATCTAAATTCAATAATCTCATAGGTGAGTTTCTTATGTCAATGAAGATGGAAGAAATGGGATAAAAAATCAGATGCAGGTGAGTAGGGAAGGCATTCCACACAGACCACCACCAGGACAGCAACAAACACTGCCCCTTACTGGACAACACCGCCCCCCTATTACGGAGGGTCAGTGAGCGCTCAGTCAATCCTACAAGCAGACTTCTAGTGTTGTCCCCAGGGTAGGTTGAATCATCTGGGTGTTAGGACCTCCTCATAACTCTGCACCACTCAGATGCAATACCGGCACTGATTTCCAAAGCTTGATCTCTGATAAGCCTCCAAATCTCTTCAACTCCACACTCCTCTGGTAGTTCTCAATACAAATAGAGACAACTCCCCATAGTGCAGATAATCAATGGGTATATTTATTTTAACCACTTCACCCCCAGAAGGATTTCCCAGGTTAGGACCAGAGCACTTTTTGCCATTCGGCGCTGCGTCGCTTTAACTGACAATTGCGCGGTCGTGCGACGTTGTACCTAAACAAAATTTGCGTCCTTTTTTTCCCCACAAATAGAGCTTTCTTTTGGTGGTATTTGGTCACCGCTGCATCATTTCTGATCGCCGCTATAAACAAAGAAAGAGCGACAATTTTGCAAAAAAAACAATATTTCTTACTTTTTGCTGATTGACTTTTTGTGATTGTAGCGGTATTAGTGCAATTGTGCCAGAGAAAATTGAGTACTACCCGTGATACTTTTTTTATTTGCACTAACATAACATTTTTTCAGGACAAGCTTTCGGGGTATCTCCCCTTCTTCAAGGTCCAAGCAGTACTGAATAAAAACAGTTTTAGCCAAATGTTAAAAAAGAGAAAAGAAGAAAAAAAAAACAAACTCTTAAGTAAAGGAGAAAGAGGAAAAACAAACAAATACAAATCAATGTATAAGGCCATGGTAATGAATCTAGCTGTAGAGATAGCGAGATAAGACAGGCAGAGTTATAGACTGGGGAGGGGGGGTGACAGTTACAGAGGGGGTCGTAAAACTTTAGAATAATGAGTGAGAAAACCTATATCCAAGTTTAAGCCATTATTTTTTGTGTCAAAAAGAAGAATCATTCTTAGTTCAAACGTTTTCCTTTCCTCCGTGGTTCTGAAATCCCCTTTAAGAACTAAAACATTGAGGTTTTCAATAGTGTGGTCCGGTTATAAAAAATGATGTCCCACCGGTGTGCAGAAATCATCTTCTTTATGATTCTTAATGGAATGTCTGTGTAAATTCATCCTTGTTTGCAATCTCTGTCCTGTTTCCCCAACATAAGATCCTTTCTTGCACCTATTGCATTGAATCAGATATACCACATTACTAGAGGTACAGTTGTATGATCCCATAATATTGAAGGTCCCATTTGTGTGTGTGACAGTCTTGGATGGATTGATCTGGTTGCACAGTTTGCAACGTTTTTTATTGCAGGGTTTGCTTCCATTATTGGTGACTGCATAATCAGAGTGAAGTTTCCTGCTGATTACTTTTTGTCTGAGGTTGGGTGGTTGTCTGAATGCCAATATTGGGGGTTGTTGGAATATTTCTTTCAGAGTATCATCTTCTGTTATCATGGGTTGTAACTCTTTGATTATCTTTTTTATCCCTTCTAGTGCTGGGTTGTATGTGGTGGTTAGAGGCACTCGGTTATTTGTTTTTTTCTCTTTGTATTGGAGGAGATTTTCTCTTCGGGTTTTCAGGGCCGTGTTTATGCTGCTGTTTATGGTTTTGTCTTTGTATCCTTTCTTATGGAAGGAGTCTGCCAGTGTTCTGAGATGTTTATCTCTGTCCTCTGGGTCTGAACATATTCGGTGGTATCTGATGCCCTGGCTGTGTATGATGGCCCGTTTTGTGTGTTGGGGGTGAAAACTGGAACTATGGAGATAGCTGCATCGGTCAGTCGGTTTTCTGTATATCAAAGTGTGAAAATCGTCATCCCTGTGTATACTGTAGTGTCCAGGAAGTTGGCATGTGTGTTTGAATAATCCATTTTTAGTTTGATAGATGGGTGAAAGGTGTTGATCAATGAGTCAAAAGTTTTTAAATTTTCTTCACCTTCAGTCCATATCATAAATATATCATCAATATAACGATAATATCTGTATGTTGTATGCTGTTCAGGAATTTTTTCTCCAGGTCAGCCATAAATACATTTGCATATTGGGGTGCCATTTTACTTCCCACAGCAGTACCCATACACTGGAGATAGATGTCATTGTTAAAAGTGAAGTAGTTGTGTGTGAGGATGAATTCGATGAGCTGTGTAACATCCTCAGCAGTGTGTTTGTGGTTTGGTGAGGATGATAAGAATCTGTGACATGCAGCCAACCCATCCTTGTGAGGGATGTTACTGTACAGAGATTCTACATCCATAGTGACTAGAAGTGTATTAGGTGGTAATTGTATATTGTTGAGTGATTCTTCTTTTTGACACAAAAAATAATGGCTTAAACTTGGATATAGGTTTTCTCACTCATTATTCTAAGGTTTTATGACCCCCTCTGTGACTGTCACCCCCCCCCCTCCCCTCCCCAGTCTATAACTCTGCTTGTCTTATCTCACTACCTCTGCAGCTAGTTCCATTACAATGGTCTTCTACATTGATTTGTATTTGTTTGTTTTTCCTCTTTCTCCTTTACTTAAGAGTTTTTTTTTTTTTGTTTTTTTTCTTCTTTTCTCTTTTTTTAACATTTGGCTAAAACTGTTTTTATTCAGTACTGCTTGGACCTTGAAGAAGGGGAGATAAAAAAATGTTATGTTAGTGCAAATAAAAAAAGTATCACGGACAATACTCAATTTTCTCTTGCTTTTTGCTAAAATTCAAATCCCAAAAAAAAAATATATATATTTTTTTTTTTCATCGGTTTTGCCCGATTTATATTTTTCCTCATATTTTTGGTAAAAAAAATCGCAATCACCGTTTATTGATTGATTTACGCACAAGTTGCCACGTTTATGGATGATGAGAATTCATTTCTGGGGTTTTTCTTTTATTTTTTACTAGTAATGGCGGCGATCTGCGATTTTTAGCGGTACTGCGATAGTGCAGCTGACATGTTGGACATTTTTGACACTTTTTTGGGACCAATGACATTTATTCAGCGATCAGAAATTTAAATGTCCACTGATTACTGTATAAATGTCATTGGGAGTGAAGGGGTTAACCTGCAGGGGGAGATCTAGGTGTTAACTGTCTTCCCTGGGTGTGTTCTTACTGTGGGGGGGTTGGGCTACCATGGGCATGAGAGATCTAACTGATCCCAGTGACAGGGATCAGTAGATCTCTTATGTCCCCAATGACAGAGCGGGGAACCGCCGTGTTTACATCGGCGGTTCCCTGTTCTTTCACTCTGGCTGCTCATCGCGGCTCGCCGGCAGACATCGGGTCCACCCGAGCCGCGGGCACACTCCCCCAGAGTGTGTCGGGCACGAGAGCACGCCGCCGGGGGTGCGCGCTCGCCCCCTAGCTGCGCCTGTAAATATACAGCGCAGAGTGTGGAACCGGTTAAAAAGTAGTAACTCCCATTAAAAATAGTTCAGGACTGTGTGTGCTGATCGTGCTGGATCTCAACTAGATAGCCTTGCCAGACCCAGTTCCTAGTATGCTTATGACATAGGACACCCAATGCGTTTAGTCACTAGTAGAACATCGTCAGGGGCGTGGCTTAACGCGGAGGTATGCAACCTAAATACCGAAAACCTGAAATGTCTGTGCGTTCCACGGCACCAGACCAACAACCAAACAAACAGAAAGAGTCGCCTCATCCTCCTATAGATACCCATGGGACAATAAAATCGCTTACATATTCCATTACTTTTAGGCATTTGTTATTGTTGGAAATTGGTATGAAAATACACCAAAAAAGTTAATTGTGTTAACCATATATATTATTAGAACATATCGTCATCATACCTAGAGCAAGCCGGAGCGCCATCTGGTGGTAAGAAACCCAAAATGCACGACCAATCATAACATATACATAATAATTACATTAACATGAAAATAATATAAAAATAGATTATGAATGGGTATTTTTAAAAATGATATCTAATTTCATAATTATTCGTCAGTTAATACATATATACATCATAAAATGGTTATGAAAACCAAATTTTTTTTTTATTAAAAATAATATTCTTAAAGTTAATCTCAAGCATTATTTATGAATGCGTTTAATCCCATTCTATGTAATGATTATTACAATGATTATCTATGGAATCGCTAACAGTGGAATTTTTAAAGTGATTTGTCGCTCTATAACTCAATCAGTATTTGGACTTGACAGTAAAATCGCTAACAAACATTTTGTTCTATTAAATGCTGCAGCAATCACTATCCTTAGCTACAAATATCTGAAGGAGAACAATTTTAGAAGAGCACAACCCAATGTTGTAGTAAATCGACAGCAACTCTAGTGATTAAATTGCTACCTACAAATCACCGTTAAAGTGTGACTAAAGGCAAAACTTTTTATTTGTTTTGGATAAGGTAATGGAGGGTTAAAACCCCTGTCAGTTTTTTTATTGCGTTTCATAGGGGAGATTTCTCTTCACTTCCTGTCCCATAGCCAAAACAGGAAGTGAAAGGAAACCCCTCCAAAGTGAGGGAATCCCCGGGTGTCACCAGGGTCACCAGAACTACTGTCGCCATTGGAAGATTTCACCTCTATTTCGGTTCTGATATCAACCCAAAATTTGGAATTTTCTTTTACTTTCCCTTTTGACGATAAAGGTAAACAGAACTAATAGAGAGGGTGAATCTCCCTAAGGGGAGCGCAGACTGCAATAAAGAACTGACAGGTGTTCAAATTCCTCTCCACTATCCAAAATTTTAAAAAAGGTTTGCATTTAGTTTTACTTTAAAGTGGAAAAAAAGCCTAAATACAACTATTCCAAAAAATGTCCCCCCACCTATCCTGTCTAACCTGTAAAAAAAAGATCTGTGTACTAACCTATTTTTAAACCACTTCACTTAGAGTGGTTGTAAAGGTTTTTTTTGCATCCATTGGCACAGACAGCAGGACTCTGCCCCGCCCCCCGGCTCCCGCGTCACTGAGCGGATGCCGCATGGGAGAGAAGGGAGCCCCGGAAACAGCTGAGCCATGGGAGCCTGTGGGTGACATAACAGCTGTTGTTGAGGGCTCGCTTGCACATAGCTGTGGGATCATACAGTGCTGCCCATAATTATTCATACCCCTGGCAAATTTTGACCTAAAGTTACTTTTATTCAACCAGCAAGTAATGTTTTGACGGGAAATGACATAGGTGTCTCCCAAAAGATAATAAGATGATGTACAAGAGGCATTATTGTGGAAAAAAAAAACATTTCTCAGCTTTTATTTACATTTGAGCAAAATACAGTAAAGGGCAGTTTTGTAATGAACGACCAACTTATTTTCATTGAAATCCAGTTTTAAACGGTCCCCATACTTATTAATACCCGTCGTGACATACTAGGGTGTCGATACACGTTCGCTCGGGAGTTGTTGTCGACAATACAGTGGGTGTCCGAGGGTACCGAGTCGACAAAGGCCCCGAGGGAAGAGAGGGTACGCCGTAGGCGAGTCACTGCGCCCTCGGCCCCCCGCCCCGTCTCAGGACGACAGACACGGTTACCTACGTTTTTTTTGGAAATGTTGGTGAGATTCACTTCACCAAATTTTTATCCAATCATGTGTCTAGAAAAAAAATGTCCAATC
>BLSH010485972.1:126733-139324 GCA_018402905.1 Glandirana rugosa | reverse complement strand
CTAAGCAGCGGTATTTGAAATCTCAAATTCCCCCAACAATCTGATCGTAGAGCACGATCGTAGCGATCGTTGTTCTATGCAGAGCTTGATCTGCAACTCAAAGCAGCGGTATGTGAAATCTCTAATTTCTGGTATCTGTCCTCAGAGCAACAGCACAGACAGCAGTAGTAAAGTAATCTATCTCAGGATGCAGGATCAGGTCTTAAAATGGCTAAAATCTGTCCCTCACGCCGTCAGCTACCTTTCCCTATACTAACCCAAGGAGCATGTGACTGCAGCACTGTGACTCCAGCTTATAAAGAGGCTGGGTCACATGATGCACTGGCCAATCACAGCCATGCCATTAGTAGGCATGGCTGTGATGGCTTCTAAGGGCAAACCAGTGAAACGCTTGTTGATTGGCTGCCCTGCAGCTTCTCAACACGTGGAATAAAATAGCAGAACCGCGGACCGAACCCGAACGATTTTTGAAATGTCCGGGTCCGGGTCCGTGCCACGGACACCCGAAAGTTCGGTACGGACCCGAACGTTACAGTCCGGGTTCGCTCAACACTAGTCACCATGACAAAAAGTGAAGGAGAGTCTCCAACTGGGACAGAGCCAGCAAATTAAAAGCTAACAGATACATAAACTCCCCTACTGTTCTAGAACATCTCTCAGGTTTTAATTGCTTTCTGCTGGGGAGAGTTTTCCTGGCTTCCTATCCCAGTGAATACATTATAATATAAACAAGAAATGGGGCAAGGTCTCACTAACAAGGATGTAGAAAGCTATATGAATATGACAGAATTTCAAAACCCTTCTTTAATTCATCCTAAAAACAGAAAAAAAAATAGCTTGGAGTTCCACTTGTAGCCAAATGCATTTGACGGTCCTCTTTGTAGGTGGCGCTATGGGAATGGAGGATGAGAGGAACATTGTCCTTCTGCAGCCTCCATAGGAGTTACCAGGGGAGCAGAAATCCGATTGGACATTGCAACACTGGATGACCTCAGTGGCCATTTTTAGTGGGGGCAATGCTAATAAATATCAGTGCCCCACTGCAGTTGGTGTGCAGTTATGGAGTGCATAAAGTAGGGACAGGATTCATGCTGGACAAGGACAGTTTATTTAGCTCTATGGAAAGGTTTCTAATAAGGAGGGATGTATTAGAGATACCTGTGCCAACTCCGCTATCCTGGGACTCCAGTATTGTGTCTAAGTTTTGGGATCAGGCCTTCAAAGTGCTGCTACACCACTATTCTGCCTTCAGCCACCTCTCCACGCAGATGCTGCTCCGGTAACGTAAGCCTAATAGAGTAACAATCTTAGCACTGGGACTAAGAGCTAAGAGCTATTGCACCTTAGGTTGAATGAGTTACTAAGTCACTGTACCATAGTGTTTTGTACTGTAAGTTAAGTACTTTGCCGCTGTTCTTTACGTGTTTGTGTTACCTTCATTCAACCAAATAATAATTGTGCCACTCTTCCACCTTGGGTACACCTTGCGTGGCCGCGCAATTGTCAGTTAAAGTAACGCAGTGCCATATCGCAAAAAATGGCCTGGTCATGAAGGGGATAAATTTCCGGAGCTGAAGTGGTTATATGTAATATGAAGACACAGCAGTCCAAATAATAGAATTTTTTTACATTGCCACATCTGTAAGCTTAACCACTTCAGCCTCAGAAGGATTTCCCATGTTAGGACCAGAGCACTTTTTGTGATTCGGCACTGCATCGCTTTAACTGACAATTGTGCGGTCGTGCGACGTTGTACCCAAACAAAATTTGTGTCCTTTTTTTCCCCACAAATAGAGCTTTCTTTTGGTGAAATTTGATCACCTCTGCATCATTTCTGATCACCACTATAAACAAAGAAAGAGCGACAATTTTGCAAAAAAAAAAATTTCTTAATTTTTGCTAAAATACAAATCCAAAAAAATATATAAAAAAACGAATTTATTAATCGGTTTTGGCCGATATATATTCTTCCTCATATTTTTGTTGAATCTGGCATTTCTGGCGTTTTTACTTTTTTTTTTTTTTTTACTGATAATGGCGGCAATCTGCGATTTTTATCGGTACTTTGATATTGGGTTGGACATGTTGGACATTTTTGTCACTTTTTTAGGACCAATGACAGATATACAGCGATCAGAAATTTAAATATCCACTGATTACTGTATAAATGTCAATGGCAGGGAAGGGGTTAACCTGGGGGGGCGCTCTAGGGGTTAACTGTGTTCCCCAGGCGTGTTAAAACTGTATGGGGGCTGGGCTGTCAGGGGCGTAAGAGATCTAACTGATCCCAGTGACAGGGATCAGTAGATCTCTGTCATGCTGCCTGTCAGCGCGGGGAACAGCCATGTTTACATCTGCAGTTCCCCATTTTTCTTCTGTCCTAAGTAATCGTGGCTCACGGGCGGACATTGAGTCCGCCTGAGACGCGGGCACGGGCCTGCAGAGTGCAGCGTGCACGAGAGCGCGCTGCCGCACTTCCGCCCGCTACAGCTCCACTCTGCAGCAGTAAATGTACGCGAGCTGGTTAGGACCCGGTTAAGAGCAATCAAATTTTGCATAGTGTAAAGTTCAGAGAGTGAGTGCTTATTATAAAGCTATTTACATTAAAAGGGTTTTTACTTCTTAGTATTTTGCTTCACTTCATTTAAAGCGACTGTAAACCCTCACATATACCCAGTGAAGTGACTGACCTCAAGTGATACACAGAGATTAAACAAATCCTCCTACATAGGTTGTACCTGTTTACCTGCAATATATTCTTTACAGCCATTCAAAGTCTGTGTCCTGCATTGCTTTCCCTCTCTATCCTCCTCTTACTGATGCTGGGTCTATACAAAGTCTGCATAGGGCTGGAGTCGGGTGTTGGGCCAAGCACTCTAGTACTTGACTTCAGGACACAGCCCACATTTATGGGACACCAGAATTGCATTAAATTTACAGGACAGGCTAACAGAATTGGGGGTATGGGAGCATCTGCTTTTTAGTTTTGGATAGAGTGCAGAGGGATTCGAATGTTTGCCAGTTTTTATTGCTGTCTGTGCCCCCGTTAGGGAGCTTTGCCCTCTCTATTTGTCCTGTTTACCATTATTTTTGAAAGTGAAAGTAAAGGAAAATCACAAATTTTGGGTGGGTTGTCCCCAGAAAAGTATCAGAGGAGAAATCTTCCTATGAGGACACTAGTTTTGGTGACCTGGGGGTCCCCAAGGAATTCACTTAGTCTGGAGGGATTTCCTCTCACTTCCTGTTTGGCTATGAGACAGGAAGTGAAATCTCCAAAATGGTTAAAAAAAGGGGTGGGGGGTTTATAACCCTCCCTTGCTCTATCCAAACTTAAAAGAAGGTTTAGCCTATAGATCTACTTTACGTTTAAATCTCATCACTTCCTGTCCTTTTGGCATATAGTCACTGGGACAGGAAGTGACAACAAATCTCCTGGGGATACTGAAAGCAATTAAAACCTGACAAAGGTTCTAACCCTTCCTCACACAATACAGAAATATTCTCCTTGCAACTGATAGGGCATTCTTTACCAGGTGAAGCTGCACCGTATTCAGTAAGCTCTGGGGAAAATTAGTGTGACTGCATTTGCAAAGTGCACAGTCTATTTGCCTTTAGTAAATCCACCCATATTAGACAAGTGCATGACGAAAACATGTGTTTAGTTTTGTTTAGATTAATTAATCTAGTTATTTTGTTTCGTCTTTTTTCCAAATTTTCTTCAAATTTACAGATTTTTCCGTTTCAAACCGTTTAAATCGATCATGTTTGAATCAATCGAATCGAAAATGTTATATATTTTTTTCGATTCAAATGTGGCAAAGTGAACAAACAAAAGAAAGATCTTCATCAAATGATTACAATGACTCTTTAAATCACCCTTGTATTAACAAAAACAGCATTATTTTGAAATGGTACTCTAATAAGTTTGAATGTGAATGGAATTCAATGTAAAATACAATTTGAATTTCCATTTGAAAAAAAATTGAAAATTCAATTTGAATTTCGGAAATTCGGATGAATTTTGTTTCCTAATTCGGAGCATTCTGTAGACTTTGTTTATACTGTAATTCGGGTATTCAGATATATCCGAATCTCAGAATAACAAAAAATTTGTCCGAATAATAATTAGAAACAAACCGCACATATATATCTTCTGAAAGAATAAAAAGATAGTAGTTGCAATTGTTTATGTTGCATGATATTTGCACAACTGTTTATCCAACACATATTTTCAGGAAAAATATAATAAAATTAATTTTAGTGCAAACACACACTATAATAATCAATTTTTGGTTAAAATATAAAAGATAGACCTGCGACAAGTAAATAGATACCAAACGTCAAATCTTAAAGCTGCATGCGCTCGTGGTATCGGGAAAAACTGATAAAAATGATACCCAAAACTCTCCATAGGCAATGCTTTAAAAGCCTTTATGGCTCATCAGTTTTGAGTAAGAGTGAACTTTGGTGATAGAATTCTTGCTTTCACTCAGATGTTCATGGTGATAACTCACATGTGTGGTGCAATTTAAGCACGTGCAGTTTGTTTAGTTCTGAATTAAAATTTGGACGAAATTTTACGCAAATTTCCGAATTACAATAGTACCGAATTTAAACAAATCTGAAATAACGAAAAAAAAATTCGGACAAAATTTGAATTTGAATCATTTTTGAATACTTTTTGAATACTATTCGAATTAGACAAGTTTTCAAATTCAAAAAGTTTTCGAATTCTAAAGTCCTCAAATTTGAACAGTTTTCCAATTTCCAAAGAGAACAAAATAGAATAGAAAACAAAGGAATAGAACAGAAAAAAGCCAATAGACTAGAAAAAAATATACTGTATATACTCGAGTATAAGTTGACCCGAATATAAGCCGAGGCACCTAATTTTACCACAAAAAACTGGAAAAACTTATTGACTCAAGTATAAGCCTAGGGTGGGAAATGCAGCAGCTACTGGTAAATTACCATTACACAGGTATTGCAGCCAGAACACAGGTATTGTAGCCAGAACACAGGGATTGTAGCCATTACACAGGGATTGCAGCCATTGCACAGGGATTGTAGCCAGAACACAGGGATTGCAGCCATTACACAGGGATTGTAGCCAGAACACAGGGATTGCAGCCATTACACAGGGATTGTAGCCATTACAGAGGGATTGTAGCCAGAACACAGGGGTTGTTGCCAGAACACAGGGATTGCAGCCATTACACAGGGATTGTAGCCAGAACACAGGGATTGTAGCCATTACATAGGGATTGCAGCCATTACACAGAGATTGCCGCCATTACACAGGTATTGTAGCCAGAACACAGGGATTGTAGCCAGAACACAGGGATTGTAGCCTTTACACAGGGATTGCAGCCATTACACAGGGATTGTAGCCAGAACACAGGGATTGCAGCCATTACACAGGGATTGCAGCCATTACACAGGGATTGTAGCCAGAACACAGGGATTGCAGCCATTACACAGGGATTGCAGCCATTACACAAGGAATCAGCCATTACACAGATAATCAGCCATTACACAGGGACAGGGATTCAGCCATTACACAGGGATAGGGAGCACAGTATCTTTTCTCCTCTCCTTGTGTCAGCTGCTCCGGACCCGTCCCCATCCCACAGCACAGTGACAAGCCAATCACTGGCAGTCACTGCGCAGCCAGTCTATGTATGTGCTCTGTTCAGCGCACATACATAGACTTCTCAGACCACCCACAGAGGCTGCAGGCGCCCGCAGATGAGATGGTGTGGGGCACTGACTCAAGTATAAGCCGAGCTTATACTCGAGTATATATGGTAACAGAAAACAAAAGAATAGAATCCAACAGAGTAAACCAGCTCTGTTCCACTCCACCACATTATATTCTTTCATTTTCTGTTATATTCCCCTGTATTGTATTCTATTTTTTTCCATTCTATTCCTCCACTTTCTGGAATTTGGAAAACGATTCGAATTCGAAAACGATTCGAAATTGAGTCAAAAACTTTTCGAATCGATATGAAAACGAATAAACAAAACAAATTTAGAAAAAGAATTAAACAAATGAAACGAATCTAACTAAACTAATTTATGTAAATAACGTATCGAAACAAATTTTTTCGCTCTGCACATGTCTAGTGCAATTTTCCGTTTACATGCACATATGCACTCTGCACACTCGTTAGCTTTTGTGGGTGTTTGCAGGGTAACGGGGTTACATTTCATTTTTTATTGTTTATTAAAACTTTCTGTTTTCGTTTTTGGGGTTTTTTGTACTGTTTTTTTTATTTAACTTTATTGCTATCATATAGGGTTAAAGAGGAAGTAAACCCAGATGGGGTTTACTTCCTCTATATTCCCCTGCAAAGTAGAAGCATAATGCATAGTAGCCCATTATGTGCCTCTTACCTGCAAACGAAGCCTGCAACGTCCAGCGCAGAGGCGTCACTAGGGGGTGGCTATTGGGGCTATAGTCCTGAGTCTGGGGGCCATAGCCCTGAGTCTCTTAGGCAAGGGTGCCCAACCACAGGGCCATGGCCCACTACCAGGCCGTGGCCTCTGCAGCCGGGCCGTGAGCGCGGTGGGCAGGCAGCACAGGAGAGCCGGAGAGCAGCCAGGCAGCACAGGAGAGCCGGGCGGGCGGCGAATGAGACAGCAGAGAGATGACATCCTCTCTCATCGCCCGCCCTGCATTACCGCTGTTCCGCCCTCACTGTGCAGTGGTGGAAGGCAGAGACATTACATCGTCTCTCACTGCCCGCAGTGCATCCTCTCTCTCTGGTGACCCTGGTGTAAGGGGAGGCTCTCTGGCAACTCTGAGGTAAGGAGGGGCTCTCTGGGGACCCTGATGTAAGGGGGGGGCTCTCTGGGGACCCTGATGTAAGGGGGAGGCTTGCTGGGAACTCAGATGTAAGGGGGGCTCTCTGGGGACCCTGATGTAAGGAGGGGCTCTCTGGGGACCCTGATGTAAGGAGAGGCTCTCTGGGCACCCTGATGTAAGGTGGAGGCTTTCTGGGGACTCTGATGTAATGGAGGGGATCTCTGGGGACCCTGATGTAAGGAGGGGCTCTCTGGGGACCCTGATGTAAGTAGTGGGGGGGCTTTCTGGGGACCCTGATGTAATGGTAATATATATATATATATATATATTATATATTATTTATATATATATATATATATATATATATATATATATATATATATACACACACACACATGTATAATATACACGTGTATGCCCACCCAAGCATATGACTTTCTTTGCTTCGCTGCTATGGGCTCTAGCCCCAGATCTTTTGTAGACCTAGCAGCGCCCCTGGTCCAGCGCTGTCCCCTGTGCAGGCCGCGTCCATCTTCAGCCCCTCTTCCTTCTGGGGCCGCGACTCCGGCTCTGTGACTGGCCGGAGTCGCGTGACGTCACTCCAGCGCATGCGCGTGGGAGCCGCCAGTCATGGCACGATCACAGTGAAGGAACGGCATGGAGGCCATTTCTTCACTGCGCATGTGCCGAAATTACGTCAGCACAACTAGGAAACTGCATATCTCCTGAACCGTGCAGGTTTAGGAGATGTGCAGGGCACCTACAGGTAAGCCTTATTCTAGGCTTACCTGTAGGCTAAAGTGGTTGTCACGAGTTGACAACCACTTTAACCAACACTTTCATTCTCATTCACTGCAAAGAAGATTAAGAAAACAATGGTCGTCGGTCCCTTCTCGTTTGCCATCCTGAAGCAGGAAGAGAGCCTGGGAACCATGGGGGAGGGGTTGTTAATTGCCATATATAAGCAGTCCTCACCGGCTGATTAAACCCGGTAAATGCCACAACGCCATAGTGCAATCTCATGCATTGCACACGTTTGCAGCACAACCCCATAGACTTGTATTGGTCATGTTTGGTGGCAGTAATGCCCACCAAATGCAACAAGCTGTTTTATTTTTGCCATGGCCACAAAGCACAGCACCACAGCCGTGGCTTGTGTACAGCCCTGAATAGCTGCATGCCTTGGTTCAGGCGAGTGGTTGGGGGGTGGTATAAATGCAGCCCAACCAACTGGTTTTACCATCCCCTAGCCACATGGGTGAGCGAAGCCTTACAGAACAGCCATGTGTCTCTAACAGGATAGATACTGTGCTTTGGCACTGAAATATTGTTCTAATTACTCCTGCAGTGCCCGGGGAATCTTCCTGGTAATTGCAATGAGTGCAATGTGTTTTGTTCAGTACTTTTGTTTCAAGGTAAGCATGCATTATTGATGGGGCAGGTAGGATGTATGAATTGTGATTAAAGCTGTAGTCCAGGCAAACAGCTAAATACACAGATGAAATACATATGCTATAGCTATTTTACCTGCCAAACACTTTCTATATAGATCTCTCCAGGTCTGAGATTTACACAGCTGTTCCCCACAGCAAGGTGTTGTCTAGGAGGGGAGGGGACCTGATGTTTCTCTGTTGCACTTTCACTTGCAGGTCCCCTTTCCAACCCCGACTGTGAAACAAGAATCAGCTAACCAATGAGCTAATTTTTCAGTAACCCTGCTGTTTCCTACTATCAGCGTGCTACTTGCAATGCATCACACCTAATTAGCTCCTTGTGCTGCTTCTCCCTCCCCCACTCTAAGCTTTGCTGTACAAATTGTACAGTAGGCTGCAGGAAACTAATTCCAGATCAAATACTTGCACAGCTTGCATTTACAACAATCCCACATCCAAAAAAGTTGGGACACTGTGTAGAATCTACAGAATGCAATGATTTGCAAATCTCATAAACCTATAATTTATTCACAATAGAAAACAGAAAACATTTAAAATGTTTAAACTGAGAAAATGGACCATTTTAAGAAAGAAAAAAAAAGGTAATTTTGAAAATTATGGCAGCAACACGTCTCAAAAAAGTTGGGACAGGGCCATGTTTAGCATGGTGTAGCATCTTCCCTTCTTTTAACAACACTCTGCAAAGGTCTGGGAACCAAGGAGACCAGTTGCTGAAGTTGTGGGAGAGAAATGTTGTCCCATTCTTGCCTGATACAGGATTCTAACTGCTCAGCAGTCCTGGGTCTTTGTCGTATTTTTCTGTTCAAGATTGGCCAAATTTTTTCGATTGGTGAAAGGTCTGGACTGCAGGGAGACCAGTTAAGCACACAGACTCTTCTACTACGAAGCCATGTTGTAATCATAGATGCAGTGTGCGGTTTAACATTGTCCTGCTGAAATATTGAAGGCCTTCCCTGAAAAAGATGGGAGCATATTTTTCTCTAAAACCTGGACATATCTTTCAGTGTTGATGTTGCCTTTCCCGATGTGCAAGCTGCCCTTTCCATACGCATGAATGCCCCCCATACCATCAGAGATGCAGGCTTTTAAACTGAGCCTCTCCTCTTTAGTCCAGAGGACGCATTGCCCATGGTTGCCAAAAAGAACAGTTTTCCACTTTGCAACAGACCATTTTCTGTTCAGAGATTGCTTCTTATTTGCATGATAGAGCTTTACCTTGCATTTTTGGATGGCACGATGAACTGTGTTCACAGACAGTGATTTTTGGAAGTATCATGAGCCCATGCAGTGAGGTCCATCACAGAATCATGCTGGGTTTGCAAAGGCATTTGGGGCACACAAAATGGATTTATATCCCTTGTGCCTATTGGCAATATATTTTAATGAAAGCTTTTGTGCCCGGAGTTCAGCTTTACACTAACTGGCATCAAACAAAAACTAAAACTTTAGCTTGGGTAGGATGAACTTAAACTGAGAATGTACAATCTGCAGAATCTACTTTCTGTCAAACTAATTATATTAATTATCTAAAAATGATTTTTTTTTTGCACTCTGCAAACATCTGCTATAATAAGAGGTGTGAATTGGCCAGTACTTCTCTAAAGTGTCTGTTTAAAAATATTTATAGTGAGATCACTGCAATGTATTAGAAATAACTAGGCTGTTAAAATCACATTTACTGAATGTATCTGATAAATTAGTGTACTGACCAGCGTTGATGGGGAAAGCGCAGCATGCTAAAACAACCAATCAGATTTGAGTTTACTGCAGCTGGATCAGTGACAAACAAATGCTGATTGGGGCTTTTCAGTCCTCATGCACATTGGACATTTAGCCCTGGCACATAAGGCTCTGGTGGTAAGGTAAGGGTGGAAGGCACAGGTGCACCGTCCAGCCCAATCCGATCAAAAAGCTCCATTCACACTTGAATGACCCAAAAATTATGCCGAATTTGTGGTGCAACTTTGGATGGGTGCAGCTTGGATACGACTTTAGCTTTGAAAAATGATAATGGACAACTGTTGCACAATTGTTGCATTGTATAACAATCAGCTACGACTTTCATGCAACTTCTGAGGGTTAACATTGAAGTCTATGGCCTTCAAGCTGCATGAAAGTCACACCAAAGTAGTGCATGAACTACAAAAACTGGCTGCATTTGTTTTCTTTTTTAGGCCCCTTTCACACTTGAAAGTTGCGCGTTTTTGCAGTGATTTTTTTCGCAAATTTGCTGCGATTTTGATGGGACTTGAAGCAATGCCTGTGTAATCTTGAGTTCTATGGACCTCAAGTCGCATCAAAGTCGGATAGGTCTGATATTTTTTCAACAGAACAAGCTGTTGTGCTGCAGATGTAGCAGTTAGAGGGTTGAAGCAAAAACATTTACCACTGACAGGTGCCCACAATGATCAGTTTTTATTTATATAAAGCCTTTATCCCTAAGACCCACTTCACATCAGAACATTTTTCAGGCACTTTTGCGCTAAAAATAGCGCCTGGAAAACTCCCCCCAATCCACCCCAGTGTGAAAGCCCGAGTGATTTCACACTGTGGCGGTGCGCTTGCGGGACGGTAAAAAAAAGTCCTCAAAAAGTCCTCAAAGTGCCACATCTTTGGAGCGGTGTGGGAGCGGTGTGGGAGCGGTGTGTTCACCGCTCCTCCACCGTCCCTGCCCATTGAAAAGAATGGGGAAGCACTCCCGAAGCAACTGAACACCGATTCGGAAGTGCCACAAACCGGCACTTTTAACCCCTTTTTAACCCCTTGTGGGGGGTTAAAAGCGCACTGCTGCCGCCCGAATAGCGGTAAAGTGCCGCAAATTAGCTGTGTTTTACCAGGGACGCTCGGGTGGCCCTGGTGTGAAAGGGGTCAAAAGGAAAAAAAAAAACCTGTTTGCTGTAACTACTTGTAAAGCGTTAGCTGGAGTTTAGCTTCAGTTTGTTAGTGTATCTAAATCTACTAGTAAATGTAACACTCCCCTCCCCCTAGACTGACAATGCTGCTGTCCAAAGGTGCCCCCCATGCTCCTTCATCCAGAATGTGGGCACCCTAATTTAGGAGGTGTGTTACTGGCCAGATCACCAGGTGTAAAGAGAGGGGAAAAAGCCTAAAAAAGAAAACAAATGCAGCCACCACATGTAATGATTAGTAAACTACAACGGCCAAAATGAACTATTTCCTTTACTAGTAGATGCCATCTGCTGCCAGCTACATATGGTATACAGCATTGTGTTCTGGCAGCGTTGACTTTATATCTTACCTTGTGTAAGTGTCTAACAGTCCATTTAATTGCTGGAACCCCCATAACATTGACCCACCGATGTCAGCACTTACAAAAGATAAGATATGAAGTCACCTGCACTCCAAATGAATGCCATATAAACGTCTATTGTGAAGAAAGCGTCACATGCGTAGGTCAAAGGGACGCCAACTTTTCGGGGCTTGCAGGGTCTCCTCCTCAATGCAACAGTGTTTGTATATCTTACCTTGTGTAAGTGTCCACCACTCCATTCAACTGCTGGAACCCCCACAACATTCACCCAGCTATGGTAACACTTACACAGTGTCTAAATTCAGCAAGCAGATGTGGATTTTGCTGTGCACAAAAAATGCCCAATAAACATGGCAAAACACAAAGTAATAAGTGTGCAAAACTGAGCGCAGCAAAAAGCTACACAAGTTGCCTTTGTTGCACTTAGGGCAGCCCATTGAAATGAATGGGATGCTCTATATGTGTTGCCCAAAAAAACACACATTTAGAAAATGCTAGGTGTGAATTAGACCTAAATCTTGTTTGTGTTAACCACTTCCCGACCGTGCTATAGACAAAAGACGTCCACAGCGCGGTCGGGTTATTCTAACAGGACGTCCATGGACGTCCTCCAGAATATCGCTTCCCGCGCGCCCCCTGGGGCGCGCACACGGGAACGGTACCTGCAGGACAATCTTATTGGGCTGGCGCGACACCTGCAGAAAACAGATATCGTGCCAGCCCTTCACCAATTGTGTTTGTTCTAAATCCAGATTAAGTGTGGATCGTAAAAGATTTACACACAAAAAAACCCGTTGTGTATATCTCGTAGGGTAAGTAAAGTTACCCGACGGGATTCACGTTGTTTCCGTTGAACACATCGAAAAACGACGCGAGTCAAAACGTGTGAATAATGAAACACAAAACGGTACAAATAACCCGTAAAAAACACGTGTCGTTTTAGGTGTAGACGAACGACTTAAATCTGTGACACATTCACAATGGTATCGACCCACTTACAACACCCCCAAGGTCGTCAACTTACCTCACCACCTGTGAATGTGTTCCATTCTATA
>BLSH010485972.1:102856-125085 GCA_018402905.1 Glandirana rugosa | reverse complement strand
AATGACAATTACTCAGTCATGCAAATTTCATATGGGTACAATGTTGCATGACTGAGTAATTGTCATTTAAAATGTGAGAGCGCTGAAAGCTGAAAATTGGTCTGGTTAGGAAGGGGGTTTAAGTGCCCAGTTGTCAAGTGGTTAACAAGCACCAGCAGAACAGTTGTATTTCCTATGGTGTGTGAAAAAAAAAAACATTATTTACATCCCAACAGGCCACATAAAATTGCTCAGAGGATTTCATCTTAAAACAAAATCCTTCTTTTCCATTAGAACAAAGCCCTCCTATATTTTTTTTATTCTAAATTTTTAATGGGACATCTACAATGACAGTTATCTAGGTGAAAATGACAGTTGTCTAAGTCAAAAAGACAGTTGTCTAAGGGGTCTGGTTTCAAAATGATCATTGGATTGGATTCAATTCTCCTATAAACCTGACACTAATCTCTCCTGTAACCCTAATACCCATCCCTCCCTGTAACCCTAACGGTAATCCCTCCTGTAACCCTAACACCAATCCCTCCCTGTAACCTTAACGGTAATCCCTCCTGTAACTCTAACACCAATCCCTCCCTGTAACCTTAACGCTATCCCCTCCTTTAACTCTAACAATATTCCCTCCTGTAACTCCAACACTAATCCCTCCCTGTAACCCTAACACTAATCCCTCCCTGTAACCCCAACACTAATCCCTCCTGTAGCTCTAACAATATTCCCTCCTGTAACTCCAACACTAATCTCTCCTGTAACCCCAACACTAAACCCTCCCTGTAACCCTAACACTAATCGCTCCCTGTAACCCTAACACTGACCCTCCCTGTATTACTAACACGAATCCCTCCTGTAACCCTAACACTAATTACTCCTGTAACTCTAACACTGTTTCCTCCTGTAACCCTAACACTAACCCTCCCTGTAACCCTAACACTAATCTCTCCTTGTAACCCTAACACTAATCCCTCCCTGTAACCCAAACATGGATCCTTCCTGTAACCCTAACACTAATCACTCCTGTAACCCTAAGGGCTCATTGGTTTACACTAGCGGTTTGAGAGCAGTAAAACCAGGTGGTTGAGTCTTATTTTTACCGACCCTCGATCACCCTCCCTTTAACTGAAAAGGCAACATCTGGGGATGTATACATCCCATGCCTGCAATGCCACTGCAGGAATACCCCGTAACTTTCAGCAAGCACTAACACCTGCTGAATGCAACCCATTCAAGTGAATGGGGCTGCACTGCAACCACCCCTCAACTGCATGAAATGCACATGGTTGCGACGCAGTAGCCCGGCATTAAGGGGGGTTGAAACAGACGGTGATACAGTGCAACCTCACCACCTGACAAATGCTCTCTAAAGAGTGATTCAAACACAAATTGCTCTTAAGAGAGCACCACAAGTGTAAACGAGGCCTAAAACTAACCCTCCCTGAAATCCTAACACTAATCCCTCCTGTAACCTCAACACTAATCTCTACTGTAACCCTAACACTAATCCCTCCTGTAACCCTAACACATATCCTCCCTGTAACCCCAACACTAATCCTCCCTGTAACCCTAACACCTATCCCCCCTGTAACCTAAAATTTTAACCCTTATAACAACCCTCTCTGTAACCCCAACTCTCATACTTACCCTCCGTATAACCAACCCTCATATTAACCTTCCCATAAGTAAACTTAACCCCTTGTTTGCATATTCACCTCTCCTGCACTGGGATCTTCTGCTCTGTAGAATTACTTTACTGTCCTGAAAGATGGCGACATAAGAAACGCATGCTTGGCATTCAGGAAAGGCTTGGTGCCCATCAATGACCCTGGAAAAGTCCTCAAGGCTTACTATGACAGCTAGACAGATATAAGCTAGATAACCCAGTTGATATGTTTTTCATATATCCTATGGACAATTCACCAGCATCCTGGTGACTCCAGCCCTATAGTAGCCCTTTATTGGACCATATGGACCATATAGCCCGGATCACAGCTGAACCCTGGCTTTCAGACCAGGACCCGCATGAATGGAAGGAGGTATCTTCTCCACTAGGGTTACAGACAGCAACAAAATCTAGTTGGGTATCAAAACTTGCCCTATAGCAGCAAAAGAAAAAAACAAATCTGGATGGTACAGCACTTTTACTGTTATGTCTGATTCAAAGGACCTATATAACCCCAAGGTTGACCTCCTTATCCACCAGATCCACTTAAACTGGCTGACAGAGCCTGATGGGATTGGTCATTTCCAACAGCTGGAAAAGCTTCATGTTGCTGACTCCTTGCTTATATCCCAAGCCCTACTTTCCCAGAGAAGGGGGCACTACAACAGAGTGCGGGGCGTGACGTCACTCCATAGATAACGTCCTCCTGGTATCTCATGCACAGCTCTCATTGTTTCAAGCCCTTGACATTACTACAAGTCTCTTTGTTACATCCTTGGCCATGATATATCACCGGGAGCCTCAAACCCACCAGCATGCCAGGATTCTTTAAATTATCTGTGTGCATATAGAATACAATGCAAAGTAAGCAATTAGACCCAGAATTCCACATGTCAAAGCAATATCTGTAAAAATAGTGGTATTGTGAGCGTAATTCATATATTATAATAAAACGTCTCCCATAGATATGAGCCTGTTGTATTGAAGAGAAACTGATATCATTTACCTGTAAAGATTAACACATACTTATCAGTGTTACACATATTCTAAAGAATACGCTTTCATGGGTCCAGATATTTAGGAATTATCCAACTCATGGAAACATTCTCAATTTCGCATTCCATATGTAACTAATAGATAGCATACAAGAATACAGTATAGGTATTGGTGGATAGGTAAATAGATGATGAGATAGATAGATAGATAGATAGATAGATAGATAGATAGATAGATAGATAGATAGATAAATAGATAATCTCACAAAAGTGAGTACCCCTCACATTTTTGTGAATATTTTATTATATCTTTTCATGTGACAACACTGAAGAAATGACACTTTGCTACAATGTAAAGTAGTGAGTGTACAGCTTGCATAACAGTGTAAATTTGCTGTCCCCTCAAAATAACTCAACACACAGCCATTCATGTCTAAACCACTGGCAACAAAAGTGAGTGCACCCCTAAGTGAAAATGTCCAAATTGGGCCCAAAGTATCAATATTTTGTGTGGCCACCATTAGTTTCCAACACTGCCTTAACCCTCTTGGGCATGGAGTTCACCAGAGCTTCACAGGTTGCCACTGGAGTCCTCTGCCACTCCTCCATGGCGACATCACGGAGCTGGTGGATGTTAGAGACCTTGCGCTCCTTCACCTTTCATTTGTGGATGCCCCACAGATGCTCAATAGGGTTTAGGTCTGGAGACATGCTTGGCCAGTCCATCACCTTTACCCTCAGCGTCTTTAGCAAGGCAGTGGTCGTCTTAGAGGTGTGTTTGGGGTCGTTATCATGTTGGAATACTGCCCTGCGGCCCAGTCTCCGAAGGGAGGGGATCATGCTCTGATTCAGTATGTCACAGTACATGTTGGCATTCATAGTTCCCTCAATGAACTGTAGCTCCGCAGTGCCGGCAGCACTCATGCAGCCCCAGGCCATGACACTCCCACCACCATGCTTGACTGTAGGCAATACACACTTGTCTTTGTACTTCACATCTGGTTGCTGCCACACACGCTTGACACCATCTGAACCAAATAAGTTTATCTTGGTCTCATCAGACCACAGGACATGGTTCCAGTAATCCATGTACTGAAGCCCCGCACACACGGTTCGATGATTGCATACAACAGGTCGTACTCACGACCGTTGTATGCGAAATTGATCGTTCGCATGCGCGATTTGAACAGTCGAACATACGACAGTCGTACAAGGGAGTTGTATGAGCAGACTAGAAAACTTGGTCGTACCAACAAGCTCTCATACGACCGTTGTATCGTGTGTACAGAGCAGTTGGTACAACAAAGTTGTATTGTGCAAAACATGCATGCTCCAAAGTCAGGAATGGCTGGATGCTAATTACATGCACCTGAACGTTCTTTCCCCGGCCGTACGATCGTGTAGTGCAGTCAGTATGCTGCATACAACAGCCAACATACGATCTGACACGATCGTACATGCGATCGTCGAACCGTGTGTACGAGACATTAGTCTGCTTGTCTTCAGAAAACTGATTGCAGGCTTTCTTGTGCATCATCTTTAGAAGAGGCTTCCTTCTGGAACAACAGCCATGCAGACCAATTTGATGCAGTGTGCGGCGTATGGTCTGAGTATTGACAGGCTGATCTGCCACTACCCCTTCAACCTCTGCAGCAATGCTGGCAGCACTCATACGTCTAATTCTCAAAGACAACCTTTGGATATGACGCTGAGCACGTGCACTCAACTGCTATGGTTTATAATGGCGAGGCCTGTTCTGAGTGGAACCTGTCCTGTTAAATCGCTGTATGGTCTTGACACCGTACTGCAGCTTATTATAGCCTAGGCCATCTTTATGTAGAGCAACAATTCTTTTTTTCAGATCCTCAGAGAGTTCTTTGCCATGAGGTGCCATGTTGAACTTCCAGTGACCAGTATGAGAGAGTGAGAGCGATAACACCTGCTCCCCATTCAAACCTGAGCCTTTGTAACACTGACGAGTCACATCTAAGTTTCACTTAGGGGTGTACTCACTTTTGTTGCCTGCGGTTTAGACATAAATGGCTGTGTTGAGTTATTTTGAGGGGACAGCAAATTTACTCACTTTTGGGAGATACGATAGATAGATTTGATAGATTAGATCAGCCTTTCTCAACCTTTTCAACGCTGAGGAATCCTTGAACTAATTCTCCGGTCTCGGGGAACCCCTGCTAAAAATCTACAGCTCATGATACATTAGAGTGATGGTCAATTGGAAGAATGCTCCTTACACTTGTGGTCATTGGGAAGAATTACCCCTTACAGATAGCTAAAAAGATCAACTGTATCATTGGGAATTTATCTGAGAGGTAGAAATTGACCATTGCTCAAGGAACCCCTAGTAACCGGTGTAGGAACCCAAGGGTTCCACGTAACCCTGGTTGAGAAACCCTGGATTCGATAGATACATAGATAGCTAGATAGATAGATATGAAAAAGGACCTATAGCTCCTACTATAGACACTTCATGAAATTTGTTCCTGCCATATATTGTAAATTATTTAACTATATATATATATATATATATATCACAGTGGATCAACTAGAAATGTATAAAATGTATATATTTTATGTATAAAAAATTTGAGTTTTGCAATAACAAACTGCTAGAATGTATGAGTATACTTAAAATAATTAAAAAATGATAATAATAATAATACACATTTTCATCTTTTTTTCCTAATCTGTTATTTGTGACTTTTGGAAAAATAGCACTACAGAGCAAATATTCAAATGTTTGTTTTATATACATATATATTGTATATACTGTATATCTCAGGTATGCATGGTAGAGCTTTGAGAATATTACTATGAATATGTATGAATAGGCAAACGATGGGCATAAATGGACGCCTTGTGTAATCCTCAATTTTCCTCTTTACTGTAGATATTAGATACCTTTGTGTTTTATCTCATTGAAGAAACACAAAGGGCAGTGAAACAGGGCACAGCTTTTATGCATGCAGTGTTCTGATCCAACCACAAGTAAATTGCCACTTTATTTAAAACTCTTATGAAATTTTCCTTTTTTGCTCTTAATAAGCCATCTCAATTTGTCTGTCTTTTCTGACTCTCATAGAGAAAAATGGTTGTTCCCTCTTCAGAAGGAGGCAAGGGAGGCTTATAAATGGGCTGCAGAAATCATGAGATAGCCTAGATCAATCTTCTGCTAAAAGAAGACTACCTCAAAGTCTCTGCTTGATTGACTTACAAAATGAATTTTCAGATGAACTCCACGGCCTTAACGTTAATCACTTGCTATGAGACGCAGAACTTTCCGTGTGTCTTAAAGGTCATGTGACCATTACTAGCAACCAATCAGTTTATTACAAAATAAGTTTAAAGGAGCCATAAACATGAAAAAAAGAGTTGTTTTAACAAAAAAAGTAAAAAGAATTTAAAAAAAGAATGACATTTACAAATAAATATCCATACCTACAAATTAGCAATATTTTTGTGTGGCCTGTTTTTTTGCATAATCAGCAACAGATTTGAATATGGAACTGGATATTAAGATTGGATCGCTGCTGTCTACGAACAGCCAATCATATTAGAAGGATTTTTCAAATTCACCTTACACCGCTTAGTTGTTTAAAATGAGTGCAGGATTTTATCTCAAAACGGATTTAGACACATTTTTCTTTTTTTTGCCTTTGTTTATTTTATTTGTTGTTCATATAAATCTATGTACAATACATATATTTATATATCATATATACTATTTATGTCCTTTAATCTTAAAAACACTATATATATATATATATATATTATTTTATTATTTTTGGCCCTTAACCTTGTGCAGAAATCTGATGCAGCTCTGCATAGTAACCAATCAGCCTCCAGGTTTTATTGTCAAAGATTTATTGAACAAACTGACGATAGAAGCTAATTGGTTACTATGCACAGCTGCACCAGATTCTGTGTGCTCCAGTCTTAGTAAATATCCCCCAATATATATATATAAAATGTGTAATTTTCAGTAAATATTTATATATATATATATATATATATATATATATATATATATATATATATATATAGTATTTATATTTTCTTTTCTTTAAAATAAATGTAGACTGAAAATGACATATTTTGGTATACGACCAGCCTTGCAATGCAATCCTTAAACCAATAAACAAAAACTCAAACTTAACTTTAACTCCTAACTTTAATGTCATTGTCATTTTGCCTCACTTCATAATAACTCCTAAATGAGAAGAGTCTTTATTTTCACCAATCAGATTCAAATGTTCATGCAGTCATGTTTATTTGTTTCCATTTTTGATCATTTTCTTGTTCAATTTATGAACACCATGAGGCTAAATGTATGACCATACACCATGGTTTGTAGACACCAGTGCAAAGAATGGTCAGACCCCTGTAGGATCTTCTTTCCACCCACCATTCTTTATTCCATGCATGTGCAACCCACATCCCATAGCCTGCGACCTACAGTTGCCACCAAGAACAACTAGGAGGAAAATGTTAACACTTTGCCCAAATAGTTATCAAACAATAAGTGGTTGATTTACTAAAACTGGAGATGGTAAAATCTGGTGCAGCTGTGCATGGTAGCCAATCAGCTTCTGACATCAGCTTGTTCAATTAAGCTTTGACAAACAACCTAGAAGTTGCACAGCAGCACCAGATTTTGAACTCTCCAGTTGTAGTAAATCAACCCCTAATTCCCTAACGCTGGCCATACACTAGACCAGTGATGGCAAACCTTAGCACCCCAGATGTTTTGGAATTACATTTCCTAGGATGCTCATACACTCTGCAGTGTAGTTTAGCATCATGGGAAATGTAGTTCCAAAACATCTGGGATGCCAAGATTCGCCATCACTGCCCTAGACAATCTGACTGTACAATCCTATAGACAACTATGTAGTGCAAGGGCCTGCACGCCTAAACCTGAATTATTTGTTAAAGTTTGCCTTTATATTAAATCTACAGGAGCTTTGTACAGATAGCATACAATCAAATTATTCAATTGTATAGTGTATGGCCAGTTTATGCTATTATTTTATTGTCATTTTTAATTCAAAAGCAACTGGTACAAGGATTGGGGTGTGTGTTGGGGAGCCTTTTTATTATAGGTTGCAACTGTACCAAAAAAAAAAAACTAGAAAAAAGTGGAACATTTGCCTATAGTAACCAATCTGATCTCTTGTTGTGTGTAACCACTGAAGCTGAAACCTGATTGGTTGCGTTGGAGAAGCTTTTCGATTTTTGCTCTAGGATTCTTTGCCCCAGTCCTGAATGAATGTATGCACAACCCTCCCTTTACCCCCTCTCCTCCACCCTCATTGAAAGGGATAGTCTGTCTCTTAGTGATGCAATCTATTGTTAGAAAAAAAAAATATATATATATATATTTATATAGATATATACATATATATAGCTATATATATATATATATACACAGTATATATATATATATATTTATACATATGATATATAGATAAGATACACATATGTATACATAAATGTAACTGTTCCTTACAAAATAAAATGATGTAAACCCTTTGGGATGAATATGTAACAAGTTATATAAAACTGCAGATAGTGACGTAAGTACATATTATTATGTTATTATTTAGTATTATTGTTATTATATTATGCAACCAGCTATTATATAAAATGTATGGTGACACAGCAGCAGTGGTACATGTCAAATCCTTTGTGTGTGATTTTATTATAATAGGTATTATGTCACAGGTCTGTCTCATCTTTAGTGGACTCGAATGGTAATACTTCATCAAAGACACATAAACACCACCACCCCCATTAAAAACATAAACCTAACCACCTTTATTTATAAATGGATAAGCTATGGTACAACTAAAACTGAATTTGAGGCTAGATCATGGTCTTGTAGAGCTGGCTGGCACAACAAAAAAAGGAAATCCCTTTTTACTTTTGCATTGGCGCTGCCTTTGCTGAGTAAACAGCAGTGGAAAATCATTGGCAGTGGCAACTTTTGTTCCAAAATTGTATTCTATAGCAGAGCCAGGAGCTTTGGACAAAGTTTGGAGCCTGGACACTGCTTTGCTCATAAATATTCAAAAGTGGCAGAGCCCAACCTGACTTTTGGTGCCCACTGCAACAGTGATCAGTAAAACCATGCTGCTTTATCTCATTAGTAAGTTACCCCAAATCAGAGCCCCCTTTTTTTTTGCTGAGCATTGCCCTTAAAATATTTGGTTCACTATTTTCACTGCAAATTTATACAACTGGCACAACCATTTTTTTTTTAATATTTAAAATGTACCTGAAAATATTGATTATTTCAATACTTAAATAGTGGATCACTTTCAGAAATATTATGCATTCTACAGGCAAGATTGTCCCATACATTACCATCTATATATTTTTATTTTTCTAGAGCCAGTTAAAATGCAAATGTGTATATATAACTTGTATATATTACTACCATTTTATATATTACTAAGGTGCACCATCCATATAATGCTACAGTGCTGATCAACAGCAAAACCTCCAACTTAAAGGCAACTAGACAGAAAGTATTAAATTGCATAATGAAATCCTTTACATATTCTTCTTTGTGGATTCCCTAAACCCCGGCACACAGTGTTGTGTCTTACAGTAGTAGGTCTTAGATCAGAATCCATGGCTCACAGGGGGGATCTGGAAGTCCCAGCAGACACTTTTCACCATCATGCTGGAACTTCACAGCCTCTGCTGACTTACAGAGATCTGCATCTAAGGTGTTCATAAAGGAGCCAAATAATATAAAAAATGTCAAAGAATGAGCTGTAACTATCTGTGGATCATTTTCTGAAACTTCAAAGAGATTGAAGAGCAGTGTTCCAGATGGATTTGTTTTTTAACATTGGATGATTTCTTGTCCACTGATTGCAGAATTTTAGCAACTGTCACTTTAAGCGTAATAAACAAATAATAGAATAAAAGTACTGACTGCACAGTGGTGATGTCATATAGTGGAAAGAGAGAGAGAAAGGGAAGAAGAGAAAGAAATAAAGAATGGAGGAACTAAAGAATGAAAGATAGAATGGAGGAAAAGAAAGAAAGAAAGAAGGAAAGAAAGAATGGAGGAATGAAAGAAGGAAATGAATGGAGGAACTAAAGAATGAACAAGAAAGAAAGAAAGAAAGATAGAAATAATTGAGGACCTAAAGAAAGAATGAATGGGAGGACTAAAGAAGGAAAGAAAGAATGGAGTGAAAGAAAAAATTAATGAATGAATGGGGGAACTAAAGAAGGAAATAAAGAATGGAGGAACAAAGAAGCAACCAAAGAAGGGAGGAAGGAAAGAAAGATAGAATGGAGGAAAGAAAGGATGGAGGAACTAAAGAATGAAAGAGAAAGAAAGAAAGGATGGAGGAACTAAAGAAAGAAAAAAAAAAGCATGGAGGAACAGAAAGGAAGAATGAATGAAAGAAAGAAAATGAAAGAAAGAAAGTAGGAACTAAAGAATGAAAGATAGAATGGAAGAATAAAAGAAGGAAAGAATGAACGGAGGAACTCAAGAAAGAAAGAAAGAAAGAAAGAAAGAAAGAAAGAAAAAGAAAGAATGAAAGAAAGAATTAATTGAGGATCTAAAGAAAGAATGAATGGGAGGACTAAAGAAGGAAAGAAAGAATGGAGGAACAAATAAGCAACCAAAGAAGGGAGGAAGGAAAGAAAGATAGAATGGAGGAAAGAAAGAAAGAATTGAGGAACTAAAGAATGAAAGAGAAAG
This sequence comes from Glandirana rugosa, assembly GCA_018402905.1. Classification (NCBI taxonomy): domain Eukaryota; kingdom Metazoa; phylum Chordata; class Amphibia; order Anura; family Ranidae; genus Glandirana; species Glandirana rugosa. The sequence goes on along the minus strand of BLSH010485972.1, from coordinate 114,692 downwards.
AAAGAAAGGATGGAGGAACTAAAGAAAGAAAAAAAGCATGGAGGAACAGAAAGAAAGAATGAAAGAAAGAAAAAGAAAGAAAGAAGGAAAGTAGGAACTAAAGAAGGAAAGAGAAAGAAAGAAAGAATGGATGAACTAAAGAAAGAAAGGTGAAAAGATAGCTAGATAGCTCCTAATGGATCTCCTTGTTCTCGGTGGATGTTGGTCTTACCTGGTTGTTCTTGCAGAGGTCAGCCCACATGCTGGTGCCATCTCCACCCCTCATTAGGACATGGTAGGTGAAGAAGTAAATGCCAGGGATGGAGCAGGTGAACTTGCCGGTGGTCGGGTCATAGTGATTGCCCAAGTTGGTGACCACATCGTCAAACTTAAGCAGCTCGTAGCCCTCATGCTGCCTCTTGAGCCCGGCATAGAAGGCGATCTTGGGCACGGTGGTGTAGGTAGCCGCGCTGATGGCACCGGCGGCATTTAAGCCCGGAGTACCCGGTGGCCCCGGCAGCCCCGGTCTTCCCGGCTCCCCTTTATCACCCGGTGGCCCCATAGGTCCCGGAGGTCCCGGCTCCCCCGGTGGTCCCCTTGGCCCAGCCTTCCCTGGCCGCCCAGGTTCCCCCTTGGCTCCTTGGATGAAGGTGGGTAGGGACTGGAGAAGGCTGTGGTCCCGCACGGTCTCCGCGGTGGCAGTGCTGGGGGGTTTGGTCCCGTAGGGGTCGCACACCATGCGGCAGGTGCCCAGCATCTCGTAGTGGGCTGAGGTCCCGGCTGAGTTGACCAGAACCGGGATGAGGATGACCAGCAGGAGGACCATGACCACCCCCAGGGCGCCGGCTGCCACCAGCCTCTTCCTGGCCACCAGCCGGCTCAGAGCGGGCCGTTCCTCCTGCCTGCTTTTCGACGAAATCTTGAAGCCTTTCTGGACACCACCAGCGAACGGAGAAGCCAAAGACTTGGGGCTCCTTCTGAAGAAGAAGCCGCCCTGTGGCCGGAGCTCCGGAGCTGCCCAAGGTGCTGAAGCCTCTGCTGCAGGACCTCCTCGGGATTTGACTCTAGCCTGGTGGCCCCCGGTCTCTCTTGTCCAACTTTGTGGTCTCTCCCCTGGGGTGGTCTTGGATGGGAGGCAGTCTCTTTCCTCTCCAGGTGGTCTAATTCTTCTCCTCTGCTCAGCGATCTCTCATTCCTTAAGCATCAAAGACAATGCTGGAGATCCCCTCTCCCACCTCCAAGAACCTGGAGCCCACGTGTAGCTCACAGCTCAGCGCCTCCCAGCACCCCCTCCACTCCTCTTCATTGGCATCCACTTTCTTTTTTTTTATTTGCAGACTCTTCAGTTAAAATGAACTTTCCTGCTGCTCTTTCTCCTCTTCTCCTGAGGAGGTGACCGCCGCTGCTCTGTGCTTGAAGGGGTGCAGATGATTGATGGGGAGGGTGGTGCTGGCAGAGGACCCCTCACTTCATCAGCTTCTCTCTATCTCCCTCTCCCTCTCTAGTATTAAACATGAATGCCTAGCAGCATGCATAGGGCTGCCCTGTAATCCTCTCCTTCACATGCAGCTCAATGAACAAAGATGCTGGGGAAGAGTCATCACCTGTAGATCAAACACTGCACTCCAATCCTCAGAGACCCCTTCCCTTCATAGCCATCCCTTGTCACATCCAGCTGCATCATTCCTGCTCTGGCAAAGGAGCTTCTGTAATACTGCAGGTGATGATTTACAAACTGGATCATTCAATAAGGCAAAGAACAATGCTTAAAATAAATGAACCCCCCCCCTCAAAAAAATACAAACCTCAACTTAGGAAAAATGTAATATACTGCAGCTTACCATTCCTTAACCACTTAAGGACCGGAAGGATTTCCCCCTTTAGGACCAGAACCCTTTTTGCGATTCAGCGCTGCGTCGCTTTAACTGACAATTGCGCGGTCGTGCGACCTTGTACCCAAACAAAATCTGCGTCCTTTTTTTCCCACAAACAGAGCTTTCTTTTGGTGGTATTTGATCATCGCTGCGTCATTTCTGATCGCCACTATAAACAAAAGAAGAGCGACGATTTTGCAAAAAAACCCACATTTCTTACTTTTTGCTAATATACAAGTCCAAAAAAAAAATACAAAAAAACATTTTTTTTCACCGTTTTTGGCCGATTTATATTCTTCCTCATATTTGCGATAAAAAAAATCTCAATCGGCGTTTATGGATTGGTTTGCGCAAAAGTGGCCGCGTTTAGGGATGATGAGAATTCATTTTTGGGGTTTTTATTTTTTTTTTATTTTTCATTAGTAATGGCGGCGATCTGCGATTTTTAGCGGTACTGCGATATTGGGACGGACATGTCGGGCCATTTTGACACTTTTTTGGGACCATTGGCATTTATACAGCGATCAGTGCTATAAAAATGCACTGATTACTGTAAATGCCATTGGCAGTGAAGGGGTTAACCTGCAGGGGGCGCTCTAAGGGTTAACTGTGTTCCCTGGGCGTGTTCTAACTGTGGGGGGACTGCCCTAGCAGGGGAAGGGAAGCGATCACAGCTTCAGTGTAGAGGAGGAACGGAGGTCCGTGTTTACTTACACGGACTTCCGTTCTTTCACTCCCGGGGGGGCATCGCGGGTAGTCGGCGGCAATCGAAGCCGCCGCACCCACTCCCTGGCCCTCCCCGAACACAGTGAGCGCGCGGGCGCCTCCGGCGGCTCACGCGCGCTCACAGTGCGCGATCTCGCAGCCGCCGTCATATGACGGCGATTTGCGATATCGCACCACTTTGTCGCCGTCAAACTGCGGTTGACGGTCGGCAAGTGGTTAACCAATTGCTTACTGAGCCAATTCTGACACTTCTCTCATATATGTAAAAATCTGTGGGTTTTTTTTGCTAGAAAATTAGAACCCCCAAACATTATATATTTTGTTTTAGCAGAGGCCCTAGAGAATAAAATAGCGGTCATTGCAATTGGCATACGGTATTTTTTTCTCAAGCACATTTATTTGGGGAAAAAATACACTAATGAATTAAAAAAGAACAAACACTTAGACCCCTTTCACACCAGGGCGGCGTGTCTGTTAACGGTAAAGCACCAGTTTTAGCGGTGCTTTACCGCTGTTTAAGCTGCGCTTTGTCGCCACTAGCCGGGTGCTTTTAACCCTCCAGAAGAGGTTAAAAAGGGGTTAACAGTGCCCGTGTTGCGGCGCTTCCGAAGCGCCGGCCATTCATTCCAATGGGCAGGGTGGTTTAGGAGCGGTGTATACAGCGCTCCCACTCCGCCTCAAAGATACTGCTTGCAGGACTTTTTTTCCGTCCTGCATGCGCACCGCCCCATGTGAAAGCACTCACGCTTTCACACTGGGCTGCAGTGGAAGCATTTTCAGGTGCTTTACAGGCACTATTTTTAGCGATAAAGCGCCTGAAAACCACCCCAGTGTGAAAGGGGTCTTAATATTATACATTGACTATTTGTATTTGTTCTTCAATGTGACTGTTTAGCTCCACTCCTGTGTGGGCAAATTGTGAATATACTGAAAAAGAAAAAAGAACAAAACACAATATATAACCCAATTTCTTTTATAAAATATGAAAGATGATGTTACGCCAAGTAAATAGATACCCAACATGTCACCCTTTAACCACTTAGCCTACAGAAGATTTACCCTCCTCATGACCAGCTATTTTTTGCGATACAGCAGGGCGTTACTTGAACTGACAATTGCCATGGTCGTGGGACGCTGTACTCAAATAAAATGTATGTCTTTTTTTCCCCATAAATAGAGATTTCTTTTGGTGGTATTTGATCACCTCTGCATTTCAATTGTGTGCTATAAAAAAAAAAAAAGGTCCAACAATTTTGAAAAAAAAAAAAACAATATTTTTTACTTTCTGCTATAAATTTTATTTATTTATTTATTTATTTATTTATTATTTATAAGTAATGACGGTGATCAGCGACTTATAGCGGGACTGCTATATTGTGGTGGCCATTCGGACACTAACTGCCACTTTTACCACTTTTTGGGAACCGGTGACACTGATATAGTGATCAGTGCTAAAAATATGCACTGTCACTGTACTAATGACACTACACTAATGTGTACTGTTGGGGAGGTGCTTTTACTCCTTTGCAGGAACACAGGATCCATGCCTTCTCTACTGACAGAACGGCAAGCTGCCTTGTTTACATGATGATCGGAGGGTGCTGGCGGACATCGAGTCAACGGTAACCATATCATCACAGCGGGAGCAGTGCGCCGGTTGTGAGCATGCACACCCCAGACCCATATGTGCAGGATCAGGTACTAAGTACGTGATCCTGCTCAGCAAAGCTGCCTTGCCGTCATATATGTAAGTTATACGGTCGGCAGGTGGTTAAGGGGCTAGTTCATGAGTTGAGAAAAAATGAAAGGTTGAACTAATATTATACACCAGTGGTCTCCAAACTGTGGCCTGCGAGCCGGAGGGGCCCTTTGCTTGCTTTTATCCAGCCCTTGAGGCATTATTTCCCCTTCTGTCAGCAACAGCGGTGCATAGTTCCTGCCATTGAAACTTATAATGGAGCACTATTCCTCCAATTCATACCAAGAATCATTATTCCTCCCACTGACACCAACGATGGGGCACTAGTCCTGCCACTGACACCAATGACGGGGCACGATTCTTCCCACTGACTCCAACAACGGGGTACTATTTCTCCCATTGACACCAAAGACGGGGCACTATTCCTCCCACTGACACCAACGACAGGGCATTATTCCTCCCACTTACACCAGCGATGGGGCGCTAGTCCTGCCACTGACACCAATGATAAGGCACTATTCCTCCCATTGATACCAATGATGGGGCACTATTCCTTCCACTGATACCAATGAAGGGGCACTATTCCTCCCACTGACACCAATGACAGGGCACGATTCCTCCCACTGACACCAACGACGGGTCACTATTCCTCCCACTGATACCAACGACGGGGCACTATTCCTCCCATTGAAATCAAAGATGGGGCACTATTCCTCCTACTGATACCAACAACAGAGCATTATTCCTCCTACTGACACCAATAATGGGGCATTATTCCTCCCACTGACACCAACAATGGTGCATTATTCCTCTCACTGACACCAATGACAGGGCACTAGTCCTGCCACTGACACCAACAATGTGGCACTATTCCTCCCATTGATATCAACAATGGGGCACTATTCCTCCCACTGAAACCAACAATGGGGCACTATTCCCCTCACTGATACCAACAATGGGGCACTATTCTTCCCACTGATACCAACGATGGGCACTATTCCTCCTACTGGCAACAATGATGGGGCACTATTCCTTCCACTGACACCAACGATGGGGCACTATTCCTCCCACTGATATCAACAATGGGGCACTATTCCTCCCACTGACACCAACGATGGGGCATTATTTCTCATATTGACACCAACGATTGGGCACTATTCTTCCCACTGACACCAACAATGAGGCACTATTCCTCCCACTGACACCAACGATTGGGCACTATTCCTTCCACTGACACCAACAATGGGGCACTATTCCTCCCACTGACACCAACCACGGGGCACTATTGATCTTTCATTAAAAAGAATCAAGCAACCATTTTATACAAAAGTAAAAAAGCAAAACCATATTACATTACTTCACTATTCCTCCCACAGACACCAACGACGGGGCACTAGTCCTCCCACTGACACCAACAACGGACATTATTCCTCCCACTGACACCAACGATGGGGCATTATTACTCCCAATGACACCAACAACGGGGCACTAATCCTGCCACTGAAGCCAACAATGTGCCACTATTCCTCCCTTTGATACCAACGATGGGGCATTATTCCTCCCACTGACACCATCAATGAGGCACTATTCCTCCCACTGATACCAACAATGGGGCACTATTCTTCCCACTGACAACAACGATGGGGCACTATTCCTCCCAATGACACCAACGATGGGGCATTATTTCTCATATTGGCACCAATGATTGGGCACTATTCCTCCCACTGACACCAACAATGGGGCACTATTCCTCCCACTGACACCAACAATTGGGCACTATTCCTCCCACTGACACCAACAATGGGGCACTATTCCTCCCACTGACACCAACAATGGGGCACTATTGATCTTTTATTAAAAAGAATCAAGCAACCATTTTATACAAAAGTAAAAAAAACAAAACCATATTACATTGCTTCAACAGAAATCAATCAGCATATATACAATATATACATAGTTCACTACCAAAAACATCTTAGAAAACTATTTACAGAGACAGAAAGCCACACCTGGGAAAGAGACTCCTGGCAGTCAGGGAGGCTTGAAACCCCTCCACGCCTTCAACCAAGGCCCCTGACTCTGCTTGTCTCTCTCAAGCACCCAAATCTTCCCCATCTCATGCAAAATGTCCCTCACCACCACCTGAACAGGAAGGATTTCATGCCGAGTGGTGACCTGATACCGTGCGTTCCAGGTGAAATAACGGACTACTAGGCTAACTAAAAAAAGTGTATCCAAACAAAAAACCCCACCAGTATTGAATGCTCCATACACCCACTCAGCATAACTCAGCCTGGAGAGGAAAGGAACACCGAGGGCCCTCCCCAACTGTTTGTATACTTCTATGTTAAAAGGGCAATGAAGCAGAAAATGGTCCATAGTCTCCTCCTCACCTGCACACTCCTCCCGAGGACAGCTACGATCCATTCACTGCGGAATTTCAAATTGCCCCGAACATAGAGCCTCCCGTGTAAGCATAACCAGGCCAGATCCCTAAATTTAAGGGGGACTCTATCCAAATTAATCAGCTTTAACCCAGCCCTCAAAATTGGGCCTGGGCAATCGCTTAAGGCCAGTAAGTCATGAAAGACTTCGCTCAAGACTCGGGTCATAAGGACTTTCCTCGGAACCAATCTGAGATCTTCAGCCGACAATCGCCACTGCCGCAGGAACTTCAGGCATGGAGCAACATAGGCTGGTAGCTGACCACGTTGACCCCTGAGATTCTTCACTTGGCCACCTCCTTCCCAAAGGCGTAGAAAAGGCCTAAACCAAGATCTAAACATGCCTGCCCATCCAGGAGGTTCCGCTGCAAGCATATTACCAATGTTAAACTTGAGAAATAGCAGTGAAAAGAAAATAACTGGGTTGACCATACCTAAGCCACCCTCCCTCCTGGATAGATAGGTGACATTCCCCCACAGCATCTGGAAGAACACACTATAGATCCTAGCATGGAGAGACACTGGCAAGATGCAGACAAAGCTGACATACAAGAAAATCGGAATCAGGTACGTTTTAATCAGATTAACCCTTCCCTCAGAGATAACTTCCATCTCTTCCAGCTGACCACCTTAGTATTGACAATTTCCAGCCTGCATTCCCAGTTTTTGAGGCCATAATCGCCAGGTCCAAATTCAATGCCTAGTATCTTCATTTTTTCCTGGGGCACTGGAAAGGTGTCCGGGAGATCAAACCCCTCACCTTCCTTTCCCATCCAGAAAACTTCACTCTTTTCCTGATTGATCTTGGAGCCTGATGCTTCAGAGTACCGTGATGTCAGCGAGACCACCTCCTCCGCTTCATCTGTCCCAGTGACGATCACTGACACATCGTCTGCATAGGCAACAACCCTCAAAGGCGGCTCACCCGGGAGCCCCACTGGTACTCCACACAACATTCCGCTTTCTAGCCTCCTGATGAAGGGGTCGATTGCAAACACATAGAGCAGGGGACTCAGGGGACAACCCTGGCGCACCCCAGTGAGCCAACCTCAAAGGACTGCCCAAGCCAACCATTAACAAGGGTAAATCTTTCTGCCCCCTTATACAAGACTTTCAACCAATCGACAAAACCACCCGGCAGACCGTACTTACTAAGGAGCAACCACAGGTACTCATGATTAACACGATCAAAAGCCTTTGCCTGATCCAATGCCAGCAAATACTTTCCCCAGCCTGCAGCCCTGCACTGTTCCAAGGCCTCCCGGCAGCTCAAAACGCTGTGAAGGTGTCCCTACCTTGGACCGAACAGTGCTGATGGCGAGAAAGCAAAGACTCTGCAACTGATGATAGGCGCCAGAAAAAATATCTTTGCCAGTACATTTCTATCGACATTGAGAAGGCTGATGGGGTGGCAATTCTCAATCATCGAAGGATCTTTACCTTTTGAAAGAAGAATCACAGCTGAGTGTCTCATTGAAGGGGGAAGCATCCCCTCAGCAAGGCAACTGTTAAAAACCTCTACCAAATGGGGGTCCAGAATAGACATAAAGGCTTTGTAAAACTAAGCCGTCAAGCCATCTGGGCCAAGTGACTTTTTGATGGCAAGCTGTTCAATTGCCCTCATCACCTCTTCAACTGTGATCTCCTCTGTCAAATTCATCAATGGAACATCTCCACCATTTAGACCTGGAGTAGAGTCCAAAAAGCTTTCCATCTTGTCACTGTCAAGCTCTTTCCTCCCAAGAAGGTCAGCATAAAAGGACCTCACGACCTCCAGGATCCTTGACCTGGGCTTTGTCAAGGAACCTGTACTATCCTTAGGTAGTAAACCCGCTGCTAAAAAAAAAAATAAAAAAAAATCCTGCAAGACAATAGCATAATATGTTAGTATGCATCGCATACTAACAAATTATGAAATACTTACCTTAGAACGAGGCCCCCGATGCCCGAGTCGGTCAGCGCTAAGGACGCTGACATGTTTGTCCTCTTCTGTCTTCCGGGTACGCGGCTCCGGCGCTGTGAGTGGCCGGAGCCGCGTGATGTCACTCCCGCGCATGCGTGCGGGAGCTCTTCGCTCCGGCAGCCAGCTCTGAGTTGCCAGCCACCTCGGCCGGATCGTCAGAGCGCATGCGCCGCTAATGTCAGCGGCTGCATGCAGGGCGAATATCTCCTAAACCATGCAGGTTTAGGGGATATTCTTTTTACCTACAGGTAAGCCTTATTATAGGCTTACCTGTATGTAAAAATAGCTTTGCGGGTTTACTACCGCTTTAAGGCCAACAGCCGCTTTAAAGGCTACACCTTGTTTGCAGTTCTGGTAAGGGTCAGGCAGGTGGTACTTCCCATAGTCCTTCTCCAGAACCAAAGAGGCATGCCGGTCATATTGACACTTCCTAAGAAAGAGTTTAACTTCGGAGATTGCCCCAGGATCTCCTCCTCTTGAGACAAGAATATCCAGCTTGCTCCGTAAACGTTGGTAGGTCATGTATTTATCAAACTGTTTTCTATTGGCTAGGCCCCTGAAGAACCCAGCAATCCTCTTTTTGGTCAGCTCCCAAAACTCAGCCTTGCTGCTACAAAAGTCCTGGATGGTCACCTGTGCCTGAAATAATTCCTCAAAGGATTGTCTAATATGTTTTTCCTCAAGGAGAGTCAAATTCAATCTCCAGATGCTCTTGCCCCTCTGAGGGGCGTCTGAAGCATTCAAGACCACAGATAGCATACAGTGATCAGAGAACTCTACTGCCTGCACCGCTGGGGGCGAGAAAGCAGAGGTCTCCTTAAAAAAAAACCTATCTATCCTACTCTGACTACTACCCCGATAAAAGGTGAAACCAGTGTCATCCGGGAGGTGCTTAATGTGCACATCCACAAGACCAGCATCCCTAATCATACTATTTAAAAAAACGCTATCATATCCCAGCTTGTCCCTGAAGTCCTTCCTGTCCTTGGGCCTAGTTACTGTATTAAAGTAACCTCCAAAGACCACTTTCCGGGATGTAAAAAGAAATTGCTTGATCCTTGTAAAAAGGCATTTCCTGTCCCACTTTGTGTGTGGTCCATAAACATTAATTAGGCGCAGGTCTTGCCCTCCCACATGGACGTCTAAGACCATACATCTCCCAATCTCCACCTCAATAACCCACCGGACAGTTACCATGCCGGTTTTAAACAACACCGCCACATCGCCGTAAGGCTCGGCCGCAAGAGACAGGTAAGATGGACCATACCTCCACTCTCTCTTGGGCATATGAATATGGCCAAGTCTCTTGTAAAAATAAAATGTCAGCATCTAATTGGCTTAACAAAAAGAAGGCCATAGAACAAGCTCTTACTGACTTAATGCTGGTGACATTTATTTTCGTCACTTTTAACGGAGAGGTAACTGCCATTTGGGTTATTGGGTGGATTGCTTCTTAGCTCCCCTCTGCTGCTTATCACCAGAAGCCTCTCTCTTTCTTGAGGCCTCCTGCAACTCCATTTCAGAATCTGAACTTGGCTCAGAAGGAGCTAAAATGTCCCTTCTCTCCACAGCGGTGACACAGCTTCGGCTGACCAGGGTAGAAAATAGTCATCCTATCCCTCCCTATAAAAGCTGAAGAGGGCAGGTGACGGACAACATTCCCATCCCTAGCCAACCTGACTGTTACCGACCAACCCCCAGTCCAGATACTACGCTCATCAAGGATTTTGTCAAAACCTCACCATAATTCTTTAGCCAGATCTCTAAATCTCGAGCAGGAACACTCTCATTGGTGAGTATGATGGTTATTTTTTTTACTGTTGACCTTTGTGAGACTGCAACAGGTGCCAGACTTTCCCATTAGGGTCTTGTCCTGTACCGAGCCTCATATCGCTCCCAGGTCAGGTCAAGAGCCTCTGGCCTGGTGAAGCTAATGGTATATTCTCGGCTCCCAGCTACATGTATTAGGGCATATAGGTCATTTGCCCCAAAACCCATCTCCAAAATCATGTCTACCACCGCACGCCGTGCTGGAGGGATTGCACCACCGTTCCCATTTAAGAATAACTACATTTCTCCTTGGACCTCCAGCAGAAGCCAGAGACCCAAGACCAGATCCTGGGGTGCTCACAGTGGTAGCTTGTAGTAGGAAGACCCACTTGGAAGCAGAGTTACCAGGTGCATAGCGCACCACCTGAGCAAATGTAGGCTTATCAGGGCCAAGGCCCCACACTGACGTAACATTAGTCTGTACATTACTATTAGCAACTGCTTGAACTAGGTTGGCAGAATTGTTCATGAAACATTTTTTGGTAGGGTTGTCCACAACACCTGCACTGGGATGATTGTCCATCACACTTGTACTGGGATGATTGTTCACAACACCTGTACTGGGATGATTGTTATCAGTCACACACACATTCAATCTCCCATCAGGTAAAGTCACAGTTTCAGCTGCAATACCGGAGGTCACCTGATGCTGCACTGTAGAGTTAACAGCTGTGACAGGGCAAGTACACAGCTACAGGGGGGTTAATAGGCTCTGCTGATACTTGTAGTCCTTCTGCAGGAATGACATTTTTGAAATATAACTTTTGCTGAGCAGCATCATCAGCAGGTAGAACATTGCTGCACACAGGATTGGTAGCCTGAGGCATACTGTCAGCATTACTCACTGTGTTGAATGGAACAAAAACTTAAAATTATATCACATAATGTACAGGGATTTAACTCCCCTCATAAAAGGAAAAAAGCTTTCCGTCAATATAAGAACCTAGGCGCAGACATTATACTAATGCAGGAAACTCCCTCAATTTAGGGACATGTAATACACTATATTAAAATTCAAAAACAAGGTAAGTTGTGTCACTCATTACGACTGTCATACGGAGTCCGATGGTTAGGACACACGTCGTTACAAGATGGACGACTACTACGACGAGTCGTTTTCAATATAAAGTTTTTACAGTAAGGACGTCTTCCTGATGTTCATAGTCGTCTCGGATAATTGGGGGGACATCGACACATGAACGGGACAGTGTCGACAATTGAGATGTCACGTCGTAGTCCACTGGAGGCCATAACGTCGACTTTGACACTGAAATGGACTACCCTCTAACTTACACACACACTGACTATTGTTAGTAGGGTC
>BLSH010485972.1:77779-100303 GCA_018402905.1 Glandirana rugosa | reverse complement strand
TTGAGAAACTTTGCATAACCGCCCCCAGACAAAAAAGCCAAATATCAATAATATATAAACACTTCATAGAACAGATTACTATTTCTAAGGCAAAGTACATGACCCAATGGGAAACAGATCTTAACTGCTCTTTCTCACTCAAAGAGTGGTCGATTATGACCCATAATCTGAACAAATGCACCTGTTCATCCGCCTTCAGAGAAACACCTCTGAAGTTGATCACTAGATGGTATATGACTCCATCTAAGATACACTCTTACTACCCGAGTACACCATCTAGTTGTTTTAGAGGCTGTGGAAGTCAAGGCACTTTGTTACATACATTTTGGCACTGCGCACTATTGAAGCCAATTTGGGACGCAGTCAATCACATTATCGATAAAATGGCTGACAAACACATTGCCTTGACACCACAATGCTGCCTCTTATTCACTAAATTCCCTGACCTCACCAATTCTCAAAATACCTTAGCACACACTTTGTGTACCGCCACCCATTGGATGATTGCATTCAACTGGAAATCTCCCACTCTTGTATGGCAACAAATAATCCAAAGAATGTCTACGATCAAACACACAGAAAATATATACCACTCTTTAAGAGATTCCAAACATATTTTCAATAATAAATGGGACTTATGGGATCAAGCTAACCTGTAAAAGTTTGTTTACAAGTTTGAATATGCTCACTATGCCTTTGTAACACCAATGTATTAGTTTAAGCTATACAAATACTTGTTTTTGCCCTTATGTGACAAATGTAATGAGAAATGTACCCTGGATTTTTTATGCTACCTTCCAATAAAAACGTTGGTAAACAAGAATGGAACAAAAACAACTGATCTCCTCGCATAGGAGGCTCCATTGCCTGGATGACCCTTAGCATGCCTCCTGAGTCCTGGGACGGCATAGGGCTGCTTACCTCTCCTTGAGGTGGCAGGGGGTCAGAACTGGAGATCTCCTCCTCCACCTCCATCTTTGCCACTCTTGCAAACCTACGGTCATTGGAAAATTTCTCCTTGAAGGGCCCATCTCTGTTTTCCATCATGGATAGAATTGTTTCCTGGTGTTCCACCCGGACCTTAGCCAATTGGATCTCTGCATCCATTGATCCATGGCTGCGGCTGTGCAAGCCTTCACGCTGCCTTCACAGATGCTTCAATTCTGCTCTAAGCTTGTAGAGCTTGTCTCTCTCCTTATTCAGGACTTCAATCCTGGCCACCACTCGCTCCTGAATGGATTCCGAGGTTTCATCCTCACCAGGGGCAGAGAGATCACCAGCCATGGCTTGAATTGGGGCCGGCATGCCACCCGACAGTCCAGGGGATGGCTGTGAACTTCCAGCAGTAGAGGCCTCCATGGCCTCCCCAGGAGGGGGCCACAAGGGTGGGGAGAGATTTCACCGAACTCCCCTCTCACACAAAGCACCTGGAGCAGCTTCACCACCAGACAGCAGCAGGAGAAACTCCTCCCTCCTGACACACCTGTGATCAATGATGGGGCACTATTCCTTCCACTGGCACCTATGATGGGACACTATTCCCCCCACTGACACCAACGATAGGGCACTATTCCTCCCACTGACACCAATGATGGAGCACTATTCCTCCCACTGACACCAACGACAGGGCACTATTCCTCCCACTGACACCAATGATGGAGCACTATTCCTCCCACTGACACCAACGACAGGGTACTATTCCCCCCACTGACACCAACGACAGGGCTTTATTCCTCCCACTGACACCAACGATGGGGCATTATGCCTCTCACTGACACTAGTGATGGGGCACTAGTCCTGCCACTGACACCAATGATGCGGCACTATTCCTCCCACTGACATCAACGACGGGGCACTATTCCTCCCACTGACACCAACGATGGAACATTATTCCTCCCCTTGATACCAATGATGGGGCACTATTCCCCCCACTGACACCAACAATCAAGCATTATTCCCCCCACTGATACCAATGATGAGGCACTATTCTTCCCACTGACACCAACGACGGGGCACTATTCTTCCCACTGACACCATCGACGGGGCACTATTCCTGCCACTGACACCAATGATGTGGCAGTATTCCTCCGATTGATACCAATGATGGGGCACTATTCCTCCCACTGACACCAACGATGGGGCATTATTCCTCCCCTTGATACCAATGATGGGGCACTATTCCTCCCACTGACACCAACGATGGGGCATTATTCCTCCCCTTGACACCATCGACGGGGCACTATTCCTGCCACTGACAATAAACGATGGGGCACAATTCCTCCCACTGATACCAATGATGAGGCACTATTCCTCCCACTGACACCAACGACGGGGCACTATTCTTCCCACTGACACCATTGACGGGGCACTATTCCTGCCACTGACACCAATGATGTGGCACTATTCCTCCGATTGATACCAATGATGGGGCACTATTCCTCCCACTGACACCAACAATGGGGCATTATTCCTCCCCTTGATACCAATGATGGGGCACTATTCCTCCCACTGACACAAACGATGGGGCATTATTCCTCCCCTTGACACCAACGACGGGGCACTATTCCTGCCACTGACAATAAACGATGGGGCACAATTCCTCCCATGGATACCAACAACGGGGCACTATTCTTTCCACTGACACCAACGATGGGGCACTATTACTCCCACTGGCACCAAAGATGGGGCACTATTCCCCCCATTGACACCAACAATCGAGCATTATTCCGCCTATTGATACCAATGATGGGGCACTATTCCTCCCATTGATATCAACGATGGGGCACTATTCCTTCCCCTAATACCAATGATGGGGCATTGTATGCTCCCACTGATGCCAGGACATTTTCTAGTCCCACTAACCACAGTTCCACCCCCCTAAATTTGGAAGGACAATAAACTGGTTCTTTGTTTAGAAAGTTTGGAGACCCCAGCTGTACACCCTCCACACCGCCCTGGTCCCTGCTGTAATTACCTCTGTGGGTGATGAGCTGTCAGTGCCCATGCAGCCTGTGTAAGGGGTCCAGGGATTTTAAATCCCCGCTCCTCTTCTTCTTTCTGCAGAGTTCCTGGGATGGATCAAAGTGATTCTGATTGGTCAGAGCTGCCACAGAGCATCACACTGATGCGTCCCAGAAGTGCTACAGGAAGAAGGGGCAGGGATCTCAAATCCCCAGACTGCAGTGTGGGCACCGACAGCTCATCACCCACAGAGGTAAGTACAGCGGGGACCAGGAAAGTGTGAGGGGCGTAGAGTGTAAGGTCTCCTTTTAATTTTTTTCTAAAAAAGTGAACTAACCCTTTATGTGGCAATAAATCCAAAAACAAAACTATAATATATTGCAGGTTACCAGTCCTTAAAGTGATAGTAAAATATAACATTTTTTGGCTTGATATAAAAAAGATGTTATACTTACCTGTTCTGTGCAACAAAAATGCTCCTTTACCTCCTCTTTGGCAGTCCCCTGCCTGCACTGTTCACTCCTCCCTCCTCTGGGTTCTTCCACCTCCTTGTGCATGCATTTCTAAACTGAGCTGTGTGTGTTCATAGGCACACACAGTATCCTTTGCCATGCCCCACTCCCTTCTCAAGAGGTTTGACTGACAGCAGCAGGCACCTATGGCACCCACTGCTTTTAATGTCTCTTGTGAGGCCGGGAAGTATAAGAAGCAGTGCTGCAGCTGGGACAGCGCTAGAATGTTGATATGGAGCCAGGTAAGACTTTAGAGAGGGGGATGGCTTTTACAGGTAGTGGGGCATTTATTACCATAATGCAGGGAATGCATTAGGAATTTAGGATAAAAAACATTTTGACTTTAGCCGTGCTGTGTTTGCCTATTGATGCACACAGCTTGGCTTGGGAGAAAGTCCGCACTTACCATAGCAAGTGGTTTGCTGAGGGCTCTCTTGGAGAAGAGGAGAAGCAGACAGAGCCGACGGGGACCCCAGAAAATGAGGTAAGTGGTCGCTCTGTGCTATACCATTCCACAGAGCAGGTAAATATAATATGTTAATTTAAGAGTAATGGCTTTAAAGGAGTTCTATGGTTGCAGTATACACATTCATTTTATAACATTTTATAACATCAGCACTATAATAACAATACAAACAATATTTATTATTGACAATCCAATATAAGCTTACTTGGAAAATCTCCTTTCTTGTTGTGAGTTCTGCCTGTCTGCTGGCACCTCTTTCCACAACTTCCCCTGCATGTTTTGCAGCTTCTCCTCTGCTGTTTTCTTTTCATTTTTGAGGACTACATATCCCATGGTACCATGCTGTCTGCAAGCAGTGTTTCCCATACTGACTCCGCCTCCTGAAGTTCCACCCCTCAGCACCGCTGTAGATCAGAAAACAGGCTCTATGAAATGTGCGACACAGCAGTGACTACTCACAGAGCATAGTGACTACTTGTCACAGAATTCCAGGAAGGAAATGTGTGGGGATCTTCACAAAGGAAGTTTACAAACTTCAAGATTCTTCAGATTAACAAGTGTAGGCTAGAAATAATTGAAATGCAATGTGGAAAGGAACAAAGGATTTTATTAAAAGTGCAGTTCACCTTTAGCGGCAAAGGCTTCCTATGCAATTCCAGACCTCCTAAATAGTATATATGCAACTGCTCCTCATTTTCAAATTCTACATTCACAGCCGTGGGGGAACCTCTCCACATAAACTGCTGGTCCCTCAACCCCTCTGTGTCCTGCTGTTTGCAGGACAGCAGGATGGAGAGGGCACATATGGTACTACCTGTATGACGTTTGTATGTCTTCCCTGTGCCTGCGTGGGTTTCCTCCCACACTAAAAAGACCTGCTGGTAGTTTAATTGGCTCCTGTCTAAACTGGTCGTAGAATGTGTATGTATGAATGTGAGTTAGGGACCTTAGATTGTTTTTGTGAATTCGTTCCAAAAAAAATTGTGTTTGAAAAAGCGCCGTGCAAATACTGCATGACATAAAAAATTGCAAAACCCACCAATTCTCTATTCTCTAGTGCAGTGGTTCTCAACTCCAGTCCTCGGGACCCACTAACAGAAATACATCACAGGTGATATAATTTGCTGCTCAGTGATTGCAGTATTCTAGTCTGCATCTCCCCAAGATAATACTTAAAATCTGGCCTGTTGGTGGGTCCTGAGGACAGGAGTTGAGTACCACTGCTCTAGTGCCTCTGCTTTAGCAAAATATATAATTTTTGGGGGTTCTAGGAAATTTTCTAGCAAAAAATATTGATCGTTACAAAAAGTGCCAGAAAAGGCCTGGTCTTAAAGTGGGTAATTTATGCTCCTTGAAAGCTCAAAGGTGCTCCTTGGATTTTGGGCTCCTCTGTGCATCTAGGCTGTGAAAAAATCCCACACATGTGGTATGCCCATACCCAAGTGGAGTAGTAGATTGTGTTTTGGGGTGTAATTCTAAGTATAACTATGCTGTCTGTGAGAAATGACTTGTTAAAATGACAACTTTGTGAATAAAAAGTATTTAATTTCTTTATTTACCACAAAATTGCGACAAAAAAATTACAACTTCAAAACACTCACCATCCCTTTTACTAAACATCTGTCTGTCAACTTTATACAAAGGGGTCCTTATGGGGGTATTTGTACTGTCCTTGCATTTTAGGGCCTCAAGATAGGCAGTCGGTATACCAGGATTGATCAATTCTCAAATATATGTACCATAGTTTGTAGACTATAACTTTCACACAGACTAAATAATATACACCTATTGTTCTTTTTCACCAAAGAGATGTAGCAGAATACATTTTGGCCCGAATTTATGAAGAAAGATTATTTATGTGCAAAGTTTTATGACAGAAACTAAAAAAACTGTTTTCCCCCCAAAAATGTGTGGTCTTTTTTCCTATATATGGCAAAAAATAAAAACAGTGGTTATTAAATACCACCAAAGGAGAGCTCTATCTGTCTCAAAATAATGCTATAAAATTTATTTGGGTAAAATGGTGCATGGCTGAGTAATTGTCATTCAAAGAGTGACAGCCCTGAAAACTAGAAATGGCCTGGAAAGGAGTGAAAGTGCCATGTCTTGAAGTGGTTAACCACTTCCCCACCGCGCACTGTATTTTTACTGTGGCAATGTGGCTCTATTCCGCGAATCGCCGTAAATAAGTGTCGATTCGCGGGCGCGCTGCTAGGGGGCGAGCTCTCGTGCCCGCCGCACTCTGGAGGATGTCCACCGGCAAGCCGCGATGACATGCCAGAGGGAAAGAAAGGGGAACCGCCAAAGTAAACACGGCGGTTACCCTTTCTGACAGGTGGCATGTAAGAGATATACTGATCCCTGTCACTGTCAACATTTACACAGTAATCAGTAGATATTTAAATTTCTGAACGCTGTATAAATGTCATTGGTCCCAAAAAAGTTCTGTCTGTAATGTGGACCTGTATTTTGCACAGTATGGCAAAAGCAAAGGTTCTCTTCAAGCAGCACAGTAGCTCAATACCTAGCACATACAGTAACTCACAAAAGTGAGTACACCCCTCACATTTTTGTAAATATTTTATTCTATCTTTTCATGTGACAACACTGAAGAAATGACACTTTGCTACAATGTAAAGTAGTGAGTGTACAGCTATTTGCTGTCCCCTCATAATAACTCAACACACAGCCATTAATGTCTAAACCGCTGGCAACAAAGGTGAGTACACCCCTAAGTGAAAATGTCCTAATTGGGCCCAAATGTGTCAAGATTTTGTGTGGCCACCATTATTTTCCAGCACTGCCTTAACCCTCATGGACATGGAGCTCACGAGCTTCACAGGTTGCCACTGGAGTCCTCTTCCACTCCTCCATGATGACATCACAGAGCTGTTGGATGTTAGAGACCTTGCGCTCCTCCACCTTCCATTTGAGGATGCCCCACAGATGATCAATAGGGTTTAGGTCTGGAAACATGCTTGGCCAGTCCATCACCTTTACCCTCAGCTTCTTTAGCAAGGCAGTGGTCGTCTTGGAGGTGTGTTTGGGGTCGTTATCATGTTGGAATACTGCCCTGCGGCCCAGTCTCCGAAGGGAGAGGATCATGCTCTGCTTCAGTATGTCACAGTACATGTTGGCATTCATGGTTCCCTCAATGAACTGTAGCTCCCCAGTGCTGGTAGCATTCATGCAGCCAAAAAACCATGACACTCCCACCACCATGCTTGACTGTAGGCAAGACACACTTGTCTTTGTATTCCTCACCTGGTCACCGTCACACACGCTTGACACCATCACCAAATAAGTTTATCTCTGTCTCATCAGACCACAGGACATGGTTCCAGTAATCCATGTCCTTAGTCTGCTTGTCTTCAGCAAACTGTTTGCGGGCTTTCTTGTGCATCATCTTTAGAAGAGGCTTCCTTCTGGGATGACAGCCATGTCGCATAAGCACGTGCACTCTTTGGTCGACCATGGCGTGCCTGTTCTGAGTGGAACCTGTCCTGTTAAACCGCTGTATGGTCTTGGCCACTGTGCTGCAGCCAGAGGCGTAACTAGAACCTTCAGGGCCCCGGTGCAAGAAATTATGAAGGGCCCCCTGACCCCTGGCCAGGGCCCTTCCCTCTTCCCACTGATGCTGGGGCCCTTTACTCACATCGTGGGTTCCTTTATTACGGTACTGCAGTGGGGCCCTTTCACAAGTTCTGCAGCAGGCCCCAGGGGGACCAGGGAAGCACACAGGGGCCCTGGGAACAGCAGAAGACAAGTAAACTGGACAGAGGAAAAGAGGAGGAGATTGGGTCCTCTAAATGCCGCCCCCACCATCCCTCCTATTCAGGTGTACAAGGGAGGCACATGGGCCCCCTGGACCATGGGGCCCGGTTGCAATTGCAACCCCTGCAACCCCTATCGTTACGCCCCTGGCTGCAGCTCAGTTTCAGGGTCTTGGCAATCTTCTTATAGCCTAGCCCTAGGCCATCTCTATGTAGAGCAACAATTCTTTTTTCAGATAATCAGAGAGTTATTTGCCATGAGGTGCCATGTTGAACTTCCAGTGACCAGCATGAGAGAATGAGAGTGATAACACCAAATTTAACACACCTGCTCCCCATTCACACCTGAGACCTTGTAACACTAACGAGTCACAAGACACCGGGGAGGGAAAATGGCTAATTGGGTCCAATTTGGACATTTTCACTTAGGGGTGTACTCACTTTTGTTGCCAGCGGTTTAGACATTTATGGCTGTGTGTTGAGTTATTTTGAGGGGACAACAAGTTTACACTGTTATACAAGCTGTACACTTACTACTTTACATTGTAGCAAAGTGTCATTTCTTCAGTGTTGTCACATGAAAAGATAGAATAAAATATTTACAAAAATGTGAGGGGTGTACTCACGTTTGTGAGATACTGTATGCTTTACATCTCTGGAGTCCTCAGAAGGGCCACCATCTACAAGGAATCTATGGGGTTGATTTACTAAAACTGGTGCACACAGATTCTGGTGCAGATCTGCTTCCAGTTTTTTTTTTGGTCAAAGCTTAAGAATTAAGAATGTACTGTTTCTGAAAAAAAATAATTGATCATACCCAGAATCATTTTTTTTCCCCATTACTTTTCCTTTATACTGGCTTTTCCAAATAGCAAGCAAGACAATTAAGAGATAGGATGAAAGTTTAGTGCAGAATAACACTTTTAGCAGTTAGCAGAATAGTACATTTTGATATCTGTATCAGGCCAAAATAGAGGGACAACTGAGAAGAAAAGAGAGACAGAGGGATCCGGTTCCGAAAGAGGGACAGTCCCTCTAAATCAGGACAGTTGTCAGGTATGTAATTGTATGAGTATCAGTGGCGGCCCGTCCATTAGGGGCGCACGGGCGTCCCTCCTAATCCATGCGCCTGGCCCCCTAATCTACATGCAGGGCGCCACACACATGGATTTTTATGGATTTTTTTTTTTTTTTTTTAGAAGCACATGATCAGAGCCTGAGACTCTAATTGGCTTTAACCACTTCGATACCTGGCCTATTTTGGCACCCCTCCCCTACATGTAAAAATCATCATTTTTTTGCTAGAAAATTAGTCAGAACACCCAAACATTATATATGTTTTTTTTAGCAGAGACTCTAGGGCAGTGGTTCTCAACTCCTGTCCTTGGGACCCACTAACAGACCAGGTTTGCAGGATAACTGAAATGCATCACAGATGATATCATTTGCTGCTCAGTGATTGCAGTATTCTAGTCTGCATCACCCCAAGGTAATACTTAAAATCTGACCTGTT
The DNA here is from genome assembly GCA_018402905.1 of Glandirana rugosa. Taxonomy (NCBI): domain Eukaryota; kingdom Metazoa; phylum Chordata; class Amphibia; order Anura; family Ranidae; genus Glandirana; species Glandirana rugosa. The sequence goes on along the minus strand of BLSH010485972.1, from coordinate 91,078 downwards.
GGTGGGTCCTGAGGACAGGAGTTGAGAACCACTGCTCTGGGGAATAAAATGGCGATGGTTGCAACTTTTTATGTCACACGGTATTTGCGTAGGAATTTTTCAATTGTTTTTTTTTGGAAACAAAACAGTTTCATGGAAAAAAAAAAACAAAACAGTAAAGTTAGCCCAATTTTTTTGTATAATGTGAAAAATGATGTTATGCTGAGTAAATAGATGCCTAACATGTCACTCTTTAAATTTGGAATGGAATGGCGCCAACCTTTGGTACTTAAAAATCTCCATACGCAAAGTTTTATAATTTTTTGCAGGTTACCTGTTTGGACTTGCAGAGGAGGTCTAGTGCTGGAATTATTGCTCTTGCTCTAATGCACGCAACGATACCTCACATGTGTGGTTTGAATGCCGTTTACATGTGTTTATGTGGGCGGGATTTACGTATGCGTACACTTCTGTGCGCGAGCTCGCAGAGACGGTGATGCTTTAATTTTTTTTTTATTATTGTTTATTTTAACTTTATTTTTTATTTTTAGACTGTCTCTTTAAAAAAAAAAATTTTTGATCACCTTTATTCCTATTACAAGGAATGTAAACATCCCTTGTAATGGGAATAGTGCATGACATGTCCTCTTTATGGAGAGATATGGGGTCAATAAGACCCCACATCTCTCCTCCAGGCTGGAAAGACCGAGATCAAAAAATAAAATAAACGATCTTGGTCTCTCCAGCTGCATCCACAGCTGTGTTTACTAAAGCCGGGCCGGACGTGATGTCATAACATCGCGCCCGGGTCTCCGAGGGTCATCGAGATGATTGGTGACCAGATGGTCACCAGACTTCTCCCTCACAAACTTCCGGCAATGACAGATTCCTTCTCTGGGCTGCCGATGGCACCGGTGGACCCGGAGAAGCACCGGAGTGCGGGGGGTTGACCCTCCCCCCACCCATAAGAACGATCAAGCGGCTGAATTGCTGCTATGATCATTCTTATGGTGCACAGAATCGCTGGCTGGAGAGAATGATATCTGAATGGTGCCTGTAGTTGCAGGCATCATTCAGATATCAGAGCTCAAAGTCCAGGACGTCAATAGACGCCCGTGGGCGGCAAATGGTTAAAAAAGGGTGGGTCTGCGCCCTGAGCCCTCCCTGTTGTGTGACATGGGGTCTCGGGACCTGCTTCCTCATTGGCCTCGGAAGTCCTAAGACCCTATTGGATGGGAGTCCAAAGACCCCATTGGCGGGGAGGAGAAGCGATGGCCGGGACACGGAGGAGAAGGAGGGGGGAAGCCGCCGCCGCAGCTGTGACCTGCACAGGGTAAGTGTGGGGCTCATGGGGGCCTGGCGGGCAAGAGGGTGAGCCAGCGACCAGGGTGGGCGGTGTTGTCAATGGTGTGTGGTGGTGGGCTCGAGCAACGGGGAGGAGGGGTTAGTGTGGGGTGGCGGGCTAGGATTGGAAGCAAGAGGACCAAATCTCCTCAAAAAGAGCCAAACGGTCATTAGAAATAGCCATCATTCTTTAGGGCTTGAGCAGTCAATAATATCATGACAAAATGCACTAAGGGCAAGAAAGGGGGATGTCAAAAAAGGCAGCCGGACACTTTTAGTGCCATCAGGAAATGCTAGCCTTCGTCAGGTCTTAACACAGATCCCTTAGTGCAATCTGCCGTGAATTTATTGACATTGGGTGTCAACGTGTTTGCTGTATATGATGTTCTTAATTATTAAATGTTTCAAAAAGTCCTTTAAGTGAGAGGAACTTCTGTACCAGGTGCATTTAATCAAATGTACTGGGAATTTTCATATGAATGTTCATACAAATGGTCATTTGAAAATCTATTAGTATATGGCCAGGTTACAGAGGAGCTCCAGGCTCCTTCAAATATTAATATTAGAACACTTACCTGTCCAGGAATCCAGCGGTGTCCTCACCGAAGCCAATTTTTCAATCGGCTATCAGGTGCTAGTGCCGCCATCCTACTGCACATGCGTGAAGCGCATTGTGCTTTGTGAATGGGCCAGCTGTGGAGGAAGGAGGAGGGGCCGAACTTCCGGGTCAGTTCACTGCAGCGAACTGAGCTGGAAGTGGAAAAACCAGTGTCAAAACCAGGTACCCGCTCCCCCCAAAATGTAGCAGCAGGGGGGGATTGTCGGCAGACAAGCAAAGCTTCCCCTTTTGGGTGGAGCTCCGCTTTAAGTCTAAGGTACAATGAGAAAAGTAGAAAAGTGATTTTCCTAGCTTATCTGTAATTAGCAGCAGCACTTTTACTGTGCTGTGCAATTATGCCTTGTAAATTTTCTTCCATGTGCCCTAGACCATAATCCATTTGAAGATGCCTACTGCAAAACGAATCAGATGTTTAATCAATTAAATATGCTGCATTTGCAATGCAAATGACCTGATTTGTCACAGGTATTATTCCCATCATCAAGTCGCTAAGGATCAATGTTATGCTGAGAAGTCAAGATTTAGATAAAAAATACATAAAAAATTGATCCTTCAGTCTCCGTCTTGTAGTCTTGAGCTGAGCTTGTCAGTCAAGCCTCAATGACATTTCCTTGTCTATATCAGAGCGATGTTCCTTCCAAGGCGACTTACTACACGAGGCTCAGAATCTAAAATGAAGCACGACAATCGAAAAACAAACAAACCAACATTCCCTGCTTAGGGTCCCTTCTTCATGTTCCCGCTTGATATTTTATTATCTCCGTCCGCCTTTATTTTCATTTTTATGCTGCAACACAATAAGGTCAAAGAGCCTGACTCCAGGAAACAAAGATTTATCGATTCCCACATTTAAGGAGAAATGTCAGATACTACTAAGCCTTCTTCCTGAATGAATGAGTAGCAGATATACAGAGAAGAAAATCGGCACACCAGATATTATGCTTCTTTTATGATATCTTTCCCATCAGGCTGATAAGGTTTGGCTGTAGCTTTTCATCTTTTCATTTGTAAATATTGTATTTGTCCCATCCCGCATCTGTCAACTCGTGAGCTATTATCTGTCTCAGACACATCGCGGCGGTTTGGTCACCAGAGCAATTCGGTCTAGGGAGGGACGGCGAGTGTGATGGGGATGGAACATTGGCGCTTTTGTCAGATGGCGCTTGAATTTAGCAGATAAAGGAGCAGGGAGCTCCGAGTGCTGAATAGAAAATCAATGGCTTGTCATTTGGAAACTTTTGACAACCGATCAGATTAAACAAGATCAAAGAGATAGAAGTTATGATTTGTCATAAGTTTTGAACCGTGGAGTTGGAAAAAGACAAACGGGGAATGGCGGCCGCCATGTAGAGAAAACAGAGATGGGAAATGGAAAGAAAGGCAAAAACATAATTGACAGGTTTAATGATGGAACCAGGAAAATACTACATTATGGTCATTGGATTTCAATTCTTTCAATCATGGAGGCCCATATGTGGGTGCTACCTAGGGAGGTCTACTTGCAAATGTGGCCTGTCTAGGAATGCCCACTCCTCCAGACTGACATCCACCCATCCAGTCATTATGATATTTGCATAACTCCTTCATTGCTTGCATCATGGCTGAAGGCTCTTGAGAGGAATACTAAAGCAGGGTGCTGTGAGGTTTTCAGGAAGCTATGTACAGCACCCTGCTTTCTGTTCTTATCATTTTTTAAAAGGGAGAATGCCGGTGCCTCTTGTTTGGTGGGGGCGCTAGAGAGTATCCCTTCTGATGAAACTTGGTAAGGAATGGTGAGGGCCTTTTTCCTCCTGGGTTGAATCTGGCCTTGTCCCCAGTTGCAGGCAAGGCTCGCCCTAAGCTGTCTAAGTTCTGATGCCTTCTGATGGGGCTGCATCTGTCTGGCTGAGGGTTGGGCTGTGAAAGAAGCCTGTGGTGTTTGTGCCCCTGGGGTGGCTGTCCAGGGGTGTGGTAGTTCTTATGGTGGAGACGCTCACGTTTTTTGGCACCAAGCTCACTGCACCATGTCACACTTTTTTCACACCTAGGGCCAGGCCTTTTGGTTAGGACCAGGGGAATTTTTAATTCCTTACCAAAGGATCTGCCATGGTATTGCACTATGGCACTATGCACTTGTCCACTTCCCCTTCCCTCTTTTTTATGTGTTTTTGTCACTTGCACTGTGCACTTTCTCACGTCCAGATTAGTAGGGTGTAGGTCCTCGGGCCTGCCCTGAAAGTCTTGGGAGAGGGAGGTATATGTCCGTCTGGTCCTCCCTCTTTCATGGGGTCTCCCTTTGGGGGAGTCCCACCTAGTACTTGGTGTTGGTATGTTTCGGCAGATCTTCCAGAGAACGGGGTGCGTCTGGTTTTGGCCAGGTGGACCAGTGAATACCCTAGTACCTGTCAGGAGCCTTGCGCCCCGAAGTATCAGGGCCAGGGTCTTTTCTTTTCATAGGAGGACTATGTGTACACCCTGTGCACTTTTTTTTTTTTTTTTTTCTCTAGGTGTTACGTTTTCGAGTGGGTTTCACCACAGGACTTAAACAAAAAAAAAAAACAGACACTTTTACCCCCTTCCTGCCCAGGTCAATTTTCAGCTTTCAGCGCTGTCACACTTTGAGCAACAATTGCACGGTACCCAAATAAAGTTTTCATCATTTTTATACATACAAATAGAGCTTTCTTTCAGACATATTTAATCACTGCTGTTTTTTTTTTTTTTGCAAAATAAACTAAAAAAAGACCAAAAATCTTGAAAACAAGCATATTTTTCTTTATTTCTGTTATAAAATTTTGCAAATAAACAATTTTTCTTCATAAATTTAAGCCAAATTGTATACTTCTGCATCTCTTGGGTGAAAATAGAGTCCACAAACTATGGCATATATATCTGAAAATCGATCAATCCTGATGTTCTGATACTGAAGTGTCTTAAGGCCCACAAATGCAAGGACAGTACAAATATCCTCCAAATTACCCCTTTTTAGAAAGTAAACAGTCCAAGGCATTAAGTAAGAGGCATGTTGAGTTTTTTGAGGTTGACTTTTTTTTGTCACTTTTTGGAAAATGAAGAAATCGAAAAAAAAAGGATTTTGCACAATTTTAATTTTTTTTTACATACTGTCACCAGTGCAATACACTGTCCTCATATAACTGGTGTGTCGGTGATCAGGGACTTTGACTGGTAACAGTATGTAAAAAAAAAAAAACAGAAAAACAGAAAAAATATGTAATCGTTTTTTCATTTTTTTCTATTTTTTTAAATTACTTTTTTCTGTTTTCTTTTTTTACTTACAGTGACCAGAGCAATACAGCATTACCATAGTAACACTGTACTACTCTGGGGAAGTGACTAGGATTTATTTATTTTTTTACACACTATGATTGCTTATAACTGTGCATTTTACCTTTAGAAGCAACCATTTTTCCTGAATGAGAACTACTCATTCAGTGTTGACTATTGTGATTAGCTGTGATTGGCCAAAGCTAATCACATGGTACAGATGGGCTGTGATCGGCCCTGTCTGTACCATGTGATTACTGTGACCAATTGCAGAGCTCATCACAATAGTACACAATGAAAAGCATGTAACAAAGTCTTTTGTTGTGTACAACTGTAATGTGATCTGCTGTGATTGGCCATGGGCCGGTACAGTGATCTGTCATTGGCCGTGTCCCGTGCCGGTGGGCACGGCAGGTGACAGATCGCACCGAAGCAACAGTGCTCCCACCCGGCTGTCATTTTACAAGAGGCTGGGTGGAAGGGGATAAAAATGTCATAAGCATGTTGATGAAGGCAAAATATAAGCAGATTACATTTCAGCTTTAAACATTATAAAGTTTCACCAACATGTTGGCCTTGTTAGAAATAAGCTCAGCTTTGCTGAGATGGTTTTTTATCAATGTGACAGGAAGTGGTGGCGTCTGGCACGCCATAGGAGTACATGCAAACATTGGGGGTGTTTTTGCTTCTGAATGAAGGAGTAAGAAAGTGCTGAGCATGAATGTAGGAGGAACATCTGTTTTACAAGCAAAGAATCAAAAGTATAGAAAATAAATTTAATTAGCCTCTTCTAAATAACAAACTGTCTTTATTTAGGTGAGATATAACACCCAACACCTTGAAAGCATAACTGTCTGCAAATTAAATAAATAGAAAAAGAGATGGAAAGTTAAAGCTGAAGTTTATTCTTTCATTACTTACCTGTAATGGAGTCCCACCAGGGCTGCTGTTAGAAATCACAGGGCCCCACACAGACTACCTGACCGGGCCTCAACCTTTCCGGCTGAAAGTGACTGAGGACATAGATTTATCAGTCCCTTTTTTTGCAGCCTCAGCAGCACAGATTAATGAATTGGAAACGTTCTGAGGCTTCCGGCTCATTCACAAACTGAAGCATAGTAAACACTGTTTACTACGCTTCAGTGATGAATGGACACAGCAGTGATTGGTACCGATCGCTCACTGTGTTCATTCAGAAATAGAAGAGTCCAGTAAATGACATTTATCTGCCCCTTCCCCAGCTCTCAATCCTGAAACATCTCCCTTTGTGCCCACAGTAGCTGCCGGCTGGAGAGGAAGGAAGCCAGAAGTTCTGCAGTGGAAAGGGGCAAATGAAGGGGCCTGGACAGCAGATGGAAGGAGCTCATGTGCTAGGACCAATCCCTCTGCAGTGCAGCTGGATGGAGAAAGAGAAGCTGGCAGCGCTGCAGGGGGAGGCAGAAAAGGATCAGTGTCTGCAATAAGACAGTACAGCTGGCCCTCCTGCTTAGCAGGTGTCTGGGCCCCCCTTTTGAACTTATGGTGCCCGGGCCCAGTACAGAAGGGCTGGCTGTACTACCTTATCAGTGGCCCTGTGTCCCACCATGTGCAGGCTGCTGGATTCTATAGAAATCTTCACTGCAGAGCTGCCCCGTCCTCTTCCTGCTGCTGAATATCCAGTGCCGTAGAGGTTAACAGCTTTACTACAGGCTCAGCTGCACTAAAGATGATCTGACAGGGACACACCCCTCTAGGCCAGAAGCCCGGAAGTGCCGCCTCTCAGCACAAAAATCAACAAAACGGTAAAGAAATAATGTAGAATAAATATTTTTAGCATTTGCGTAAGAGGAAGAGGGGAAGGACAAAGTAGTACATTTTTGTTTAGGCGAGTTATGTTAGCCACTTGTCTACCAGGGCAACCTTTTAATTTTTTGGACACGTTAAAATAATTTTTTGTTAGAAACTACTTTAACCACTTGCTTACAGGGCACTTAAACCCCCTCCCTGCCCAGGCCAATTTTCAGCTTTCAGATCTGTCACACTTTGAATGACAATTGCCCGGCCCTGCCACACTGTACCCAAATGAAAATGTTATCATTTTTTTCTCGCAAATAGAGCTTTCTTTTGGTGGTATTTAATCACTGCTGGGTTTTTTATTTTTTGCTTTTTTTTTAATTTTTTAGTTTTCTCCACTGATGTGCGCTGATGAGGGTGCACTGATGGGCACTGATAAGCTGCACTAATAGGCACTGATAAGGCGGCACTGACAGGTGGCACTGATAAGGCGGCAATGGTGGGCACTACTAGGTGGCACTGATGAGCACTGAGAGGTGGCCCTGATGGGTGGCACTGAAGAGCACTGATAGGTGGCACTGATGGGCACTGGTAGGTGACACTGATAGGCAGCACTGATAGGTGATATCACTATGGCATATCATGTTTTGGTTTTGATGTTTTGATGTTTTTACGTTATTGACATCAATTTAAATTCATATGTTTTGAGGGGAGGTTGTGTTTGGTGTCTGGATTAGTGTTTGGTCCCTGCACTTTGTGCATATGGATTCAATAAATTTACCCCAGACACTCCTCCCCCCCTTTGCCTCAAACATGTACTATACTGCATTCAATCAAGCATGATTACGTGCACACGCCCCCCTGGGCCATTTCCTGTTGAATGAGATGTGTGCATATATAGTTTGCAGTTTGTACTATAAATATAGCTATGATTAAGCGCCAGTAATTTGGCGTGAAATGCGTCAGCTCACTTTCCATCTTTTCCATGTTCCTGTTTGATGTTTCATGTACTATATGTACTGTTTGGATTTTCTACAATAAAGGTGATTGCAAGATGTGCAGCCGTCCAGTGCCTTGTTTTCTCTACTTCAGTATGTAGAGCCGCAACTGCAGTGGATGAAAAGCAATTAGGGTATGTGAATGTAGAGTGCTACAGCCTTCGAGGCAGCATTGATAGGTGGCACTGATGATGAGGCAATGATTGGCAGCACTGATGGGCACTGATAGGTGGCACTGGTGGGCACTGGTAGGTGGTACTGGTCAGCACTGATAGGCAGCACTGATATGCACTGGTAGGTGGCACTGGTGGCCACTGGCAGCTGGCACTGGTGGGCACTGCATAGCAGTGGCTCTCAATGGTGGGGACCGATGTCCCTCTGACAGTTACCGGTGATCAACTTGTTTTTTTTTTCTCAGCATGAGGGGGAAAAAAAGCTGATTACCGATCTCCTGTTTACATCACGTGATCAGCTGTCATTGGCTGACAGCTGATCACGTCGTAAGGGGCTGGAAGCAGTGATCACAAGGCGTGGGGCGCACAGGTGGCGCGATCTCGGGAGGACGTAAATGGACACCCTCCTGACAATTTAGGCCCATGCTATAGCCAAAAGAGGTGGGAGGTGGTTAAACCCCAAAGAGATTATATATTTTCTAAAAGCAGAGGCCCTGAATAATAAAATAGTGACATTTTGTTATGTCGCACAATATTTATGCAGCTTTTTATCAAACACATATTTTCAGGAAAAAAGTTTAATACACATAAACACAATAATAATAATATACCTATTTTTGGGGAAAAAATAAAACATGGGATTATGATGAGCATATAGATATGAAACCTGTCAAGTCTTAAATTTGTGTGAAATTGCAAAAAAAACACGGCACCCAAAATTCTCTATAGTTGATGCATTAAAAGCCTTTACAGGTTATCAGTTTAGAGTTAACTGTGTACAACCCTAGAATTATTGATGTCCCTCTGGCGGTCGCAGTGATACATCATGTGTGGTGAGACAAGAGACAGACATGAAATGTATGCCAATGTTTTATAAAATAGAAACGTGTCCTATCCTAACTATTCACAGTCCCAATACAGCTCTTACAAAAAGCATGAGAAAGAAAAAGAAAGTGAGATTATATTTGCAAACTTGCTTGATTTACCTAAACAAATTAAGGGAGCCGAGGGGTTTTAGATATGTATTTACTAATAAACGTAATTATCTTTGTTTACACAGCTCAGGATGCCACAGTGACTACAGTAAATAGGATGTTATATATATCTTGTACATGACACGGGAGTGTGTCCTGAACGGCTGCAATATTTCCCCAATATTTGAGTTGTGGACCCTTTAAGAGGGACAGTTTAAAGACTGGGCTGAGTACTCAGGGGTTCACGCCCAGGCAGGGTGAGGGGTTCCGAAGTGATCCTGTTGGAAAGAGAAGACTGATTGTCAGTGCTCTCTTAGTTAATTTGAAAGTTCAAAGTGTTTTGGGAGGGAAGAACCTCCAAACCCTGATTGTGGTCCCAAAGGGGTTATCCTCAGCAAAGGGAGTCTTGAAAGACAGCAGGCAGAGATCAGCACCTGTATCAGTGAGGCAGAGTAGAGAGGTTCACAGGTTGTGAGCAAGGTGAACCCTCTGGAAACTGAGATGCTGGTTACTGAACCCCTGCATACTGTCCGGCACCCTGATACGAGGAGTAACCTTAACCCCAGTGTGGGACCAAGAGATTGGCGGTGAGCCTGTGGGGTGAACCCTTTTATACCTGAGTTACAAAGTGTACTTGCTTTTTGGCTGAGGAAAGCTCTTTTTCTAATTACTTGTATTGAAGATATGAATAAAGGGACTGTTTGCTTTCACCGATTGGCTGGCTGACATTCCTGGGCTACCTCAAATCACAATGCATATATATATCCACAATAGTAAGGGAGAGCAGCACATGGCAATTATGCAGAGCAAAGCAATCTGGTCGTCCCACCGACCATATATAGAAACAGTCACGTGGATAGCTGCACAAAAATGTATTTAACTGAACATTCATATATTACATGCATAGTAACAAAAGAGCTCCATGATTTCCGTTTCGGGCTTCAAAGCTTGCGTCCTTCGTCAGATTAGAACACATTATATATATATATATATATATATATATATATATATAAAGAGGGATTGCTGCACAAACTTCTTTATTCAAAGAAGAAAAAAGTCCAAAGTTACATAGTTACATGGTGCTGGAGGACTACTGTATTGATTCGTTCGCACTAGTCTGTCTCGCAATGTTCTCCCACATCTATAAGATGGGAGAGGAGGTGCATTCAATTTGGGAATGTTAGGATAATTCTCACTAAGGACAGACCAGTGTTTTCTGATAATAAAATACTATGTATCTTATAAGAAAATGGATGACACTGTGCTACAAATGGAATTCGACTCTGTGTATCATTTCTATGATGAGACCTACATATGCCCTGTCCCTGTTCATCTTTTACTGTAGCTGCAGGATATCCCCTCTGTTTAAGTCTCCATCCCATTTCCTTTAAACGCTGCTGACATAGTGTAAGATCACCCACTATTCTATTCACTCGTGCAAATTGGTTTTTGGGGATTGACTTAAATACACTAGGGGGATGGAAACTGGTGTAGTGTAATAACTGGTTACGATCAGTAGTCTTCATATAAATATCACTCATAATCTTCGATCCCTGCACATTTAACATGGTGTCCAAAAAAGACACCTGTTCGGTACGATTAGTGATATTAAATTGTAAACCTGGGATCAAATAATTGAGGTAGTCATGGAACAAAAGTAAGGATTTAACATCACCTGTCCATATAGCAAATACATCATCGATAAATCTGGACCACCCTCTACAGTGGTCCAGAAATAATCGATTCCCATAAAATGAAAGACTCTTCAATCATGTTCATGAATGCATTTGCATAGGGAGGTGCTACATTCAAGCCCATTGCTGCCCCTCTCAATTGAAGAAAGTGAGAGTCTTTAAATAGAAAATAATTCTCTTCAAGAACTATTCGCAACAGATTTAACAGAAAGGTAACCTGAGTATCATTACATTGTCTGGACTGAACAAGAAGGCAGCGACATGCCTCTATACCTAAATTGTGTGGTATTAAAGTATAAAGGCTTTATATGTCCCATGTCACTAGGAAGGAGTCGGGAGCTAACTGTACCCAGGGCTGGCCCAAGACATTATGCTGCTTGGGTCCAAGAATGAAATGCCGCCCCCCCAAAAAAAATCACACCCACCAAAAGGCAACCCTCATCCATTATTTTATATCATTACAATTAATTAATTATGCAACAGCACCTTGTCTACATGCAAAATGATATGACATACCATTAAGTTAAATTCCAAGGGGCAGGCTAGGGCAGTATAGAGACAGGCTAGGGCAGTATAGGGACAGGCTAGGCTATGTAGTATAGGGGCAGTCAGAGCAGCCCGGGGGGCAGTTGTCATCATGACACCCACAAAACTGCTGAAAAAAAAAATCTTGGTCGTCAATTTGCTGGGTAAATAGAAGAGAAGGAGAGGCGGCTGTGGTTCAATTTGCTGCCCCATTCAAAGCGCTACCTGGGTCCAATGGACCCACTGGGACCCATGGTAGGGCCGGCCCTGACTGTACCTCTCCAATCCTCTGCAGAAAATTATTTGTATTTTTAATGTATGGTCTTGTTTGAGATACCAAAGGTGTCAAAATTCTATCTAAATATTTAGATAGTGGTACAGTTACCGACTTCATCCCAGAGACAATGGGGCGACCAGGAGGGTTTATTGGATCTTTCTGTATTTTAGGTAATACATAAATAACCGGTGTGATAGGGTGATCAGTTGTAAGGTAGAGTAAGGTGTTCTGGTCAATGATGTTATTCTTAACAGCTTCTGTTAATGTTTGTTTTATCCTAGCCTGTACTCGAAATACAGGATTAGAATCTAAAGCTTTATATCTATCTTTGTCAGCTAATTGTCTCCATATTTCATCCTCATACATTTAGTATTCATAACCGCTATAGCACCCCCCTTGTCGGCTGGTTTGAAAACAATGTCTCGCCTAGCCGACAAGGAGGATACAGTGGACCGCTCATCTTTAGTTAAATTCTTGGCTACATTATTATTATTATTATACAGGATTTATATAGCGCCGACAGTTTGCGCATCGCTTTACAATATTAGGGCAGACAGTACAATTACAATACAATTCAATACAGGAGGAATCAGAGGGCCCTGCTCGTCAGAGCTTACAATCTAAAAGGGAGGGTTAAATGATACGAAAGGGCAATAACTGCGGGGGATGAGCTGATTGAGAAAATAAGGAGTGTAGTTAGGTGGTGACAGGATGGGCTTCCCTGAAGAGAAAAGTTTTCAGGGATCACTTAAAGGTGGATAGATTTGGGGACATTCTGACCGATTGGGGTAGGGGGTTCCAGAGGATGGGAGCGGCTTGGGAGAAATCTTGGAGGCAAGTATGAGAGGAGGTAATGAGGGAGCTGGAAAGCAGGAGGTCTTGGGAGGAGTGAAGAGGATGGTTAGGTTGGTATTTTGAGACTAGGTTGGTGATGTAGCTGGGAGCAGAGTTGTGGATGGCTTTGTAGCTGATTGTTAGTATTTTGAATTTAATTTGTTGGGCGAGTGGCAGCCAATGGAGGGATTGGCAGAAAGGGGTGGCAGACATTGAACGGTTTGTAAGGTGGATGAGTCTGGCAGCGGCATTCATGATGGACTGGAGGGGGGATAGTCTATGTAAAGGTAAGCCAGTGAGGAGGGAGTTGCAGTAGTCGAGGCGAGAGATGGCCAGGGAGTGATTCAGGAGCTTTGTGGTTTCATTGGTGAGGAAGGGACGTATTTTAGAGATGTTGCGGAGATTGAGGGGGCAAGCCTTAGAAAGTGATTGGATGTGGGGCCAAAAGGAGAGTTCAGAGTCCAGGATAACACCAAGCACCCTGACATGTGGGGATGGGTGGATGGTTGTGCCATTGCTCTTGACAGAGAAGCCCGGGGAAATGGCACGTGGGGGAGGAAATATTATGAGTTCAGTTTTGGACAAGTTGAGTTTGAGAAAGTGGTGTGACATCCAGGCAGATATGTCTGTTAATAAGCTAGTGATACGTGAGGAGACTGATGGGGTGAGTTGGGGGGTGGAGAGGTAGATTTGGGTATCATCAGCGTAGAAATGATATTGAAAGCCATGGGAGACTATCAGCCGACCCAGGGAAGAGGTGTATATTGAAAATAAGAGAGGTCCAAGAACAGAACCTTGGGGGACCCCAACAGAGAAGGGAAGAGGAGAGGAGGAGGTAGAATTGT
>BLSH010485972.1:27772-76798 GCA_018402905.1 Glandirana rugosa | reverse complement strand
TGGCGAAGGTTTCTACGGGTGACGGTTAGGCAATTGGAGGGGAAGGTGGTGCAAGACAGGGAGAGAGAGAGAGACTAATAAGGTGGTGGTCAGAGAGGGGAAAAGGATTGTTGGAGAAGTTGCATGGAGTGCATAGATAGGAGAAGACAAGGTCGAGGGTGTTCCCATCAGTGTGAGTAGGAGCCTGTACCCATTGCTTCAGGTCAAATGAGGAAGTTAGACTAAGACATTTAGAAGTAGCAGTAGTGTTAGTGTTAACTGGGATGTTGAAGTCCCCAAGAAGGATTGTGGGAATTTCAGAAGATAGAAAGTAGGTTAGCCAGGCAGAAAATTCATCAAGGAAAGTTGACAGTGGTCCAGGAGGCCGGTAGATCACAGCAATTCTTAGAGAGGTTGGAGAGAATAGACGTATACAGTGGGCTTCAAATGATGAGAGTGACAGAGAGGGAGGAGAGTGAAGAACCTGAAAGGTGCTCTGTGGGGATAAGAGGAATCCCACTCCACCTCCCTTGCGTCCATTAGTCCTAGGGGAATGAGTCCAGAGAAGGCCACAGTGGGAGACGGAAGCAGGAGAAGGAGAATCACATTCGTGGAGCCAGGTTTCGGTGATAGCAAGTAGATGAAAGGAATTAGTGAGAAATAAGTCATGAAAGGCAGTGAGCTTGTTGCAGACAGAGCGGGCGTTCCAGAGGGCACAGTGGAAGGGGAGTGTCACGATCGGGCGTCAGGCTTGAAGACCCATAGCTATAGCAGTTGCCGGACTGACCAGCAGGATAGATACACCGGTAGTTCCCCTGGCAGATGACACAGGCTCACCTGAGGTGCGGAATCTAAGTACCAACCAGTGTTCACCAGAGCTCCTGATGGTGGAGATGGATTTGGCTGCGTGTCGGTACCAGGTCGCGGTCCTCAGGGTTGCCCCACCAGGGTGTTAGCAAATCGGGGTGCAGTAGCAGATGAGCCGATAAGGATCTGACAGAAGCGTGGTCAATAGGCAAGCCAAAAGGTCAGTAACGAGTAGTTGCAGGTTGGGATCAGGCAGAAGAGAAGTTGTGGAACAATCCGAGGGTCGATAACGTATGGTAGCAATCCGGTCAGCAGCAGGGAAGGCAAAGCAAGGCACTGGCTAAGAAAGCACAATAACCTGGCAAAGAGGAAGTGCAGAGACAAGGCTTTTAAAGGAAGTTCATGGGAGGAGCAAGAAGTTCAAGGTTCACCAGCAATCAAGACATAAGACAGGGTTATCTAATGGACCAGGCAGAATATCCAACAGATTAGGCAGGGAGCTGTCCAGCATCTCAGATAGCTCAGTGAGAAGGATCAACGCCAAACACGGAAGAAGTCCCAGGTTCAATCCCAGGTCCTGCTAGGGAGGGTGGTTTTGGGAAGAAGGGGGATGGAGATTAAATTGTGTAGATTGCGACTACTGCTAGAGGGTGTGGGGTGGTGGTGATGGGCATGTTGGCTGTTGTTAAATGAGAGAGGCTCTGGGTTTGGGGAAATATCTCCAGAGGCTAGGAGAAGCAGAAGAGAGAGGGAGGCAACATGGCAATATAATTTATATGAGGGGACATGCTTGAACATCCTGGTTTTGTTATCATGTGGGCATAGAGTTAGAAAGAGGTGATGAATGCAGTAACAGGGAGAGGGGAGAAGTGAGGCTGATATGTACAGATTGTGGGGTGGGGAAGAGGGGTGAAGAAAAGATAGTTTGAGGAGAGAGGCTGCTATTGTGAATAGGAGAGGAAATGTATGCATGTTCTAGAGAGGAAAGTGTGATGTTTTGTAAATGAGGTTACCTGTAGTCTGGTGTTAAAAAAGATTCTTGTTAGTATGCGCTTTGTGCAAGTCGCTGAAGTGCAAGAGCGGAAGTGCCCACTTATTTAATGAACGCCACTTTTTTGGAAGAACCCCGCTGCATGTGTAACCCCCTGCAATGTGTTCCCCCGTAAGCAAAGCTTGGTTTTATATTGTGATGGGTGGGGGTGGAGGTGGACAATTAATCAATTAGGAGATGATATAAGGCACATAGCTATCACATTAAACTTCTAACACTGCAATCAAAATGCAAAAAAGGCCAAGATTGTAAAGATAAGAGAAACCATAAATTTAGGGAAGGCTATAGGCTACATGATCTACTTTGGATTTATCTTTTAAGAATGTTTTAACATCATTATCAACTTTATCAATGAATACCTTTACTGCTAAACTGGATGTGGGTGGTACAAATTTGCTTCTAATTTTTAAAACCTAATCTTTTGACTGATAACATGGATACCTCTCTCTGTATCACACCTGGCTTCATTGAATAATAAGGTTTTAGTCTGACCTGTCTACAAAAACGATACATATCCTGCCTAAGTACAAAGTTGTCCATTGGTTCTTTTGGGCAAAAGCCCAACCCCTTGTTCAGCACAGTCAATTCCGTTTCTATTCAAAGTAATGGAAGAAATATTATGTACCAGGTCTGTTATCTCTGTTGGTTCCTCAGATGAGTGGCAATCCCTTGGGACCTTTGACTTCTTGCGCTGCTTACCTCCCCTCCTCCTTCTGGTGCTAGTCCTGTAGCCCCCACTAAAAAATTAGACGTAGTGTTAGTGGAGGATTCGGTGGAGGTAATAGATGATGAGGATGCAGTAAGTTGCACCACCTGCATTTTGTTCTATATACAGTTGTACTCATACATTTACATACCCTGGCAGAATTTAGGATTTCTTGGCCATTTTTCAGAGAATATGAATAATAACACAAAAACATTTCTTTCACTCATGATTAGTGTTTGGCTGAAGCCATTTATTATCAATTAATTGTGTTTACTCTTTTTAAATCATAATGACAACAGAAACTACCCAAATGACCCTGATCAATAGTTTACATGCCCTGGTGATTTTGGCCTGATATCATGCACACAAGTTGACACAAATGGGTTTGAATGGCTATTAAAGGTAACCATCCTCACCTGTGATCGGTTTGTTTGTAATTAGTGTGTGTGTGTGTGTAAAAGGTCAATGAGTTTCTGGACTCCTGACAGACCCTTGCATCTTTCATCCAGTGCTGCACTGACGTTTCTGGATTCTGAGACATGGGGAAAGCAGAAGAATTGTCAAACGATCTGTGGGAAAAGGTAGTTGAACTGTATAAAACAGGAAAGGGGTATAAAAAGATATCCAAGGAATTGAGAATGTCAATCAGCAGTGTTCAAACTCTAATCAAGAAGTGGAAAATGAGGGGTTCTGTTGAAACCAAATGAAAACACAGATACTGATAATGGGTTGGTGCTGCCTAAATAAAGCTAGTGGTATATTCAATCAATATAACGATTCACGCTAATCAGGATATGGTATTCAGTGTTTTGCCGTTTGGCTGCTGCCCTCACCCAAAAACACTCCTAAGTGGTGTGTAAATAAAAAGACTACAATGTATAGGGTGAGTTGTCGCTGCCAAAAAGGATAAATGTGCACTTCCTATGAAATCATTATGCTAAAATATATATTGTGCAAGTGTTGCAAAAAAATGTTTGTGAATGGGTACACTATTGGTAAACCTGATATGCAGTATGCACAATACAATGATGGGCGAAAGAAAATTTTTTTTAGGAGTGCAATGTAACTAATGTGCAATTCGGCAAAAAATGTGCAAATTCTGCAATTCAGTGACAAAACGGAAGAAATTACTCAGTGCAATATGTGCAAGCCAGCAAAAAATGTGCAAATCAACTGAGAAAGGGATTATTCAGTGCAATATAGCTAATGTGCAATTCAATAATACATGTGCAAATTCTGCGATTCAATGGCAACACACATAGGCAAATTCCTCAGTGCAATATATGCAAACCAAAAACATACAAATCAAGTCAAAAAAATTGTGCAAATCGTCAAATATGTGTGATTGTTAGTATAGCCAAAGGTGCCAAGAAGAGAAGAGTCTGCCTGGAGGTGAAATGTCTATGGGTACAGCAATGTATGATCGGATGTCATTACACTGATAAAAACCCGAGGGACACCAACGAGCGGTGCTGGGCTTGTATATAGACAGCAGAATTGCGCTGAGAAGGCACACTGAAAGCTGCAGATACACTGAAAGATGTAGGGTCTTACAGCCCTGCAAGCCCGACAAGGGAAACCTTTTTGGACACCACTGCATGGTGAATTATGGATGCACTGCTTTATTAAGTTTAAGCCTGCTGCTCTTTACAACCTCAGTCTGGGGTTTATTGGTACATTGTTTAATTTTTATTTTAATAACAAACTGGCACCTTTGGCTATACTAACAATCACACATATTTGTCGATTTGCACAATTTTTTTGACTTGATTTGTATGTTTTTGGTTTGCACATATTGCACTGAGGAATTTGCCTATGTGTGTTGCCATTGAATCGCAGAATTTGCACATGTATTATTGAATTGCACATTAGCTATATTGCACTGAATAATCCCTTTCTCTGTCGATTTGCACATTTTTTGCTGGCTTGCACATATTGCACTGAGCAATTTCTTCTGTTTTGTCATGGAATTGCAGAATTTGCACATTTATTGTCGAATTGCACTCCTAAAAAAAATTTCTTTCGTCCACCATTGTATTGCGCATACTGCATATCAGATTAACCAATAGTGTACCCATTCACAAAAAAATGTTTTGCAACACTTGCACAATATATATTTTAGCATAATGATTTCATAGGAATTGCACATTTATCCTTTTTGGCAGCGCCAACTCACCATATACATTGTAGTCTTTTTCTGTTGAAACCAAACCAAGGTCAGGTAGACCAACTAAAATTTCCGCCCTTTGGTCTTGGCCATGGTGGAGAGATTGGAATTTGATTGATTGATTGCTTGTGTGGACAGGGGTCTTTTATACCGGTAACAAGCTGAGATTAGGAGCACTCCCTTTAGGAGAGTGTTCCTAATCTCAGCTTGTTACCTGTATAGAAGACATCTGGGAGCCAGAAATCTTGCTGATTGATAGGGGATCAAATATTTATTTCACTCATTAAAATGCAAATCAATTTATAACTTTTTTGAAATGCGTTTTTCTGGATATTTTTGTTGTTATTTTGTCTCTCACTGGTAAAATAAACTGACCATTAAAATTATAGACTGATAATTTCTTTGTCAGTGGGCAAATGTACAAAATCAGCAGTATATATAGGTTATTTAGCAGTTTAGATTTACTAAAATAATTGCATTTCCATGTTCTGTGAGAAACCAGATATAGTGAATGCAGGGTCCTGGGTTTAGTAACACTTTAACTCCTTGCAAAATCCACAAACTTTCCACGTGATAAATCCATGCAATATGTAGAACAGTTTTGAACCACTCACAGTCCTTCCCCAAATAAAGTAAAACATGCCTTACTTGAGGAAGGGCAGTGAGCCCTTCCAAACTATTATACATATTGCATGGATGGGAAGTTTTTGGATTTTGCAAGGAATTAATAAATCATTTAAAGGGTTGCAGAATTAATATTGTGGACAATTTTGTGTGTGTGTATATATATATATTTCTCATCAGCAGTATATAGCAGTCTTATGACGTCTATCAGTGTCTGGTTAAAGCTTGTAGGAGGAGTTTTCATTCTCCCCTGACTGTCCTATGCTGCATGACCCCTGACTCTCTGTCTGGACAGTGCAGCTTATCCCCTACCCTCTATTCTATCAGGAGATGGGTTGGGTACTGTGGAAGAAGGGGAGGATCAGAAAAGACAGGATCAAACAGCTCTTTTATACAATGAGTAGGATTAACCCCTTAGGCCCCACAGTGAGTACAACAAGCATGCTTTACTGCATATACAGACTAATTTTACTGTTATGGGTTTAGTAACACTTTAAATTCTGCAGAATTACTATCATGGACTATTTTCTATATGTGAGAGCAGAGGGTAAAGCTCCTTAACCACTTCCAGACCGCCGTACGTCGTTTGACGGCGGTACTTTGAAGTGGAAGACCGTTGTTATGGTAGCAGATAGCTACCATAACCCCGGTATCTTTTTTTTCAGCAGGCGATTCCCTGCAAGATAAAAGTGGTCTTAGCGGCGGAATCGCCGCAAGATCACTTTTAACAGCGGCGGGAGAGGTGCCCCCCCCCTCCCGCCGCTTTCCGGTCATCTCCGCCGCTTACCGGACCCGCCGGCAGCGGCGGAGATGATCGGGTCTGTCCCCCCCCCAGTGTCCGTGAGCTGAGTGAGCGGCTGAAGCCGTTCACCCGGCTCCATAACATGGCTGGGCGGAAGCTACGTCACAAGTCGCTATATAATGTTTGGGGGTTCTAAGTTATTTTATAGCAAAAAAAACTGTTTTTAACTGATAACCACTGAACTCCAAAAAGAGGCTCATCTTAAAGTGGTTAAATGTGTGCACTTATTTTATATATATATACAAACACACAACTATTTATTAATGGCATTTTTAACTGAAAATACTTTTAAAAAACTCTGAAGTTTTTAAGACAGCATCAAAATACCTGAAAAGTAAACTCGAACCTCTGGATCAGATACAGAAAACAGAACTCAGCTAGACCCCCTGAAGAATTAAGTTGGCCCAGCTCTGTGTAAGAGCCAGGAGCAAAGAAAGGCAATAAGAGCTACTGGATCCTCGGAGAGAATGTTCAGTATAAAGCATCAGGATGAAAAACTGTGCAGCAATGTAAAAAGAGTAAAAAAAAAACGCATTGGTAACCTTTGGTGCCAATTAAAATATACAATTCAAAGGAAGGGACATTTATACCCGCTGTTCATGAAATAAGCAGTTTCTGCACTCTAGTAAAACATCATTTTGCTAATTATGTTACTCAAAATACGCGGAGCAAAAAATGAAATAGACAAATTCGGACGTTTGTAGACAACTGGCAAAGGTTCCCTGGCTGCTTTCATGTATGGGATGTGAGCTAGGACTAAAGCCTCGTACACACGGTTCGGCGGTCGTACGACCAAACGGCTCAAATCGTATGTTGGTTGTTGTATCTAGCATACTGACTGCACTACACGATCGTACGACCAAAGAAAGAACGTTCAGGTGCATGTAATTAGCATCTGGCCCTTCCTGACTTCTGAGAATGCGTGTTTTGCACAATACAACTTGTTGTACCAACTGCTCTGTACACACGATACAACGGTCGTATGAGCGCTTGTTGGTACGACCAAGTTTTCTAGTTTGCTCATACAACTCCCGTTGTACGACCGTCATACGTCGGCTGTTCTAATCGTGCATACTAACGATCGATTTTGCATACAGCGGTCGTTCGTATGACCTGTTGTATACGATTGTTGTCCCGTGTGTACGGGGCTTTAGAGCTATCTTCAGTTCTGTGCATCATATATGTAGCACCTAAATAATCAAGCTCGACGCAAGACGACCTTCAATTTTTTTACTTTTTGCTCTAAAACACATCCAATAAAAAAATGTGAAAAAAATCACATTTCTTTATCAATTTAGGCCAATATGAATTCTGCTACATATTTTTGGTAAAAAAATCCCAATAAGCGTATATTGATTGGTTCGCGCAAAAGTCATAGCGACTACAAACTAAAGGATATATATATTTTTTTACTAGTAATGGCTGCGATCAGCGACTTATAGCGGGACTGTGAATTGCGGCGGACAAATTGGACACCTAACTAACACTTTTTTGGGGACCAGTGGCACTAATACAGTGATCAGTGCTAAAAATATGCACTGTCACTGTACTAATGACACTGGCAGGAAAGGGGTTAGCATCAAAGGCGATCAAAGGGTTAACTGTGTGCCTAGGCAGTGTTTAGTGTAGTGGGGGAGGTGCTTTTACTAGGGGAAGACATGGATCGGTGTACCTGCTTTACAGAAAAATAGGATCCATGCCTTCTGTGCTGGCAGAACAGCAATCTGCCTTGTTTACATAGGCAGACTGGCCTTCTGTCAGTGTACTGATCAGCAGGTGCCGGTGGACCTGAGGTCCACAGGACCCGCTGTGTAAAATTACAGTGGGAGTGAGACACCGACGGCGCACAATTGTGCCCAAAACCCGGAACTGCAAAATCACATACATATATATATATATATGTGTGATTCTGCACAGCGCGGCTGCCCTGTAGCAGTAAATCTACTATGGGGCGGTCGGCAAGTGGTTAAGGGCTCCTTCACATAGGCAGCCAGAGGGTGGAAAAAGTAGACAGTTGAGTACCACTCCCCAAGCACCTACCTACCAAGGGTATGCAGCCACTCAGCGCTATAACATATGCCACAGCTGTAATGCTTTGCTTCAAAGCTATGAGAAAAAGGATAAAGCATATCACATCTGACAGGCAATACTGACACCAAACACGGCACATTGAAGTGTATAGGGCTGTAGGGCTGTTCTGCAACCACCCTGAAACCACTTGAAACATGCCTTTAGCCTTTATAGGCCTCATACACACTGACTTTTTTGACGTCGACGTTTTCTGGCGTTTTTTGCAGCTCTCCATGTTAGTCAATGGCCCCATAAAAACGTCAGCGTTTTTGAGCTGTAGATGGCGTCGGCGTTAGTGAGCTGAAAGTAGAACCCACGGCCATTGGGTTCTGAGGCTGTAACGTTTTGCCATTTTTTGATGCTGACGCCAACTAACGCCAACTAATATTGTACCGGCGTTTTTTGACGCCAACATTTTTAGGTTGAAAAATAGCAGAGGGATGATTTTTTCTAAGAACGCCTATTGACGCCGACGCTCACTAACGCCGATGCATAATGCCGAAAACCGCCAATTTTCTTTCCTTGACGTCGGGCCCGACGTTTTGTTTATTTTTAAAGATACGCCCATGTGTATGAGGCCTTAGGGTTAAAACAGCAAACTGTGAAACATCTTTGAAAAGTAATTCACTGAGGATTGCTGTTCAGAGGGGTGGTAAGGGCTGCTGTATGTATAATGAGCACTAAAGGGCTTCGGGAAAGTGGTAGTGAAAGTCATGTTTAATTTTTGCCTGGTATTGATCAGCTCACCAACCTGCAAAAAAAAAATGAGAAGAGGCAAATAGTATTGAAAGATGGGATTGCTGTTTAGTTGTGTTGCTCTTCCCTATCTGAGACAGTTGGAAGCGGTGATATCTTATTAGCTCACCAACATTTTCAGTACATTTTATGCTCATTTTCTGTGGCAGAATCATTCTCCAATAACAACAGCGAGAAAACATATTTTGACCTGTCTAAATGCATCTTTCCTGGCTGGAAAATCTCATTTTTATTATCTAATAGCGTTCCCATCTGCTGAATCCAGGCAACATTTGGTCTGTTTCAATATAAGTGACTTGTGTGTTTAGGGTGTGTAGGCAGTTAGTTACCGCAGATGTATAATGTGGGACTTTAATCAATTACATCAAATGTAAATGGCAGATAGAAATCTCGCCCAATTAATAGCGCAAATGGGAAATTTAAAGTGAGAACATCAATCGTATCTGCTTATTGGTCCTTCAGTTGAGCCGGCCTTGTTCTGTCTTTGGCAATATGTTGAGGGAAAACGTTGATTACCAGGTTGAATTTGGAAATTTAGTCGTTTTCTGACAGCCAAACACAGAATGTGTTCAGCTTAAATTTATTCTTTATTTTTAAAAGAAACGGCAGCGTACATTAAATGTGCCCATATGTTATTATTGTAATATTTGAAGCTTTATAAACGGCACTGCAGAAATAAGCAGCAACCTCTTCACAGTTCCTAAGTGAATGGTGGTGGAGAAGTGGATGAAGAGACAATGTGACTTTAGCCCAGTGGTTCTCAACTCCGGTCCTCGGGACCCCCCAACAGGCCAGGTTTGCAGGATAACTGAAATATATCCCAGGTGATATCATTTGCTGCATCTCCCCAAGGTAATACTTAAAATCTGGCCTGTTGGTGGGTCCCGAGGACCGGAGTTGAGAACCACTGCTTTAGCCAATCAGGGCAGAATGACATTGGGGTCAATTCACTAAGCGTTAAATAACGCTGAAAAAAATGCAGTAAAATAACTCATGCAGAAACAAATGTGTCAATGTTCAATTTACTAAGAATTGTGCGGTAAATAACTACTGCGGTACAGTTTTGATAATGCCATAATTACCGCATATTTTATGCAGTAATTTATGGTATTGAGCTGATTGCCGGCCGCTGCGCCCTTAACAACAGATGACTCAATTAAAGAAAGCATGGCAAAAATGAAAAATTATGAAAAAAAAATAGCTTTGGGGGTGGGGGTTGGGGCAGGATCTGGGGGCCCCCATTTTAAAGGCGGCTTCCAAATTCCGATAAGTCCCCTGCCGGCGGACCCCCACAACCGCTGCCCAGGGTTGTGAGGAAGAGGCCCTTGTCCGCATCAACCAGAGCCCTCCCGCCCCAAAGCACCCCTCCACCATGTTGAGAGCATGTGGCCGGGTATGGTTCAGGAGGGGAGGCAGCGCTCGCTCGTCCCCTCCCTTTCCTAACCTGCCGTGCTGCATGCTCAGATAAGGGTTTGGTTTAGATTTTGGGGGGACCCCCACACCGTTTTTTTTTTTTACATTTTGGCATGGGTTTCCCCTTAAAATCCATACCAGACCTAAAGGGCCTGGTGTGTATTGGGGGGATCCCACACTGTTTTTATTTTTCCATCATTTTTAATTGTCTGCATGTTTTCTTTACATTGAGCTGTCAGTGGGGAACCCGCTGACAGCTGCTGAGTCATCCATTGTTAAGGATGTGACGGTCAGCTTCCCGTCCCACTCCTTAGCAACCAGCTATTAGGGGGGACCCCAGCCCTGTTTCTGACAAATACTGCATGCAATACCACCACCCTGGTAATAAATATTGCGTGTTTTTTTACTCTCTGTTACATTTGTGAATTGGACTTAAGAGCTTACGGCATAGTTTTTGGCAATAATTACCGGCACATTTTCATTCTGTAGTAAATACAGCAGAATCGTTATTTTTTGCGAACTGGACTTTTTTACTGCATGGGATAATTTATGCAAATGAGTCACGTGACCATGTTATCACATGCGGTAAATGTTAGTGAATAGACCCCATTGTCTCTTGATAGTGCAAATCCCCTGGTCCTGCCTCAAATGCCCCACACTCTGTCTATTGCTTTAGTTCAGGGGCCTCCAAACTTTCTGAACAAAGGGCCAGTTAACTGTCCACCAGATTTTAGGAGGGTAGATTTTAGCCAGTAGGATTAGAAATTGCCCTGGACTCTGTAGTGAGAGTGCACCATGCCTCAGGTATAGAGGGAGTAAAAAAAAAATACATGGCATCTGTGGTCAGTAGAATATCATGGGGCACTATTCCTCCCACTGATACCAATGATAATGCCCCATCATTGGTATCAGTGGGAGGAATAGTGCCCCATCATTGGTACCAGTGAGAGGAATAGTGCCTCATCATTGGTATCAGTGGGAGGAATAGTGCCCTATCATTTGTATCAGTGGGAGGAATAGTGCCCCATCATTGGTATCAGTGGGAGGAATAGTGCTCCATCATTGGTATCAGTGGGAGGAATACTGTCCCATCATTGGAGTCAATGGGAAGGATAGTGCCCTATCATTGGTATTAGTGGGAGGAATAGTGCCCCATCATTGGTATTAGTGGCGGGGAATTGTGCCCCATCATTGGTATTAATGGGAGGAATAGTGCCCCATCATTAGTATCAGTGGGGGGAATAGTGCCCCATCATTGGTATTAGTGGGGGGAATATTGCCCCATCATTGGTATCAGTGGGAGGAATAGTGCCCCATCATTAGTATCAGTGCGAGGAATAGTGCCCCATCATTGGTGTCACTGGGAGGAATAATGACCCATCATTGGTGTCAATGAGATTAATAGTGCCTCATCATTGGTATCAATGGGAAGAATACTGTCCCATCAGTGGTATCAGTGGGAGGAATAGTGCCCCATCATTGGTATTAATGTGAGGAATAATGTCCCATCATTGATATCTGTGGGAGGAATAGTGCGCCATCATTGGTATTAATGGGAGGAATAGTGCCCCAATTGGTATTAATGGGAGGAATAGTGCCCCATCATTGGTATGAGTGGGAGGAATAGTGCCCCATCATTGGTATTAGTGTGAGGAATAGTGCCCCATCATTGGTATCAGTGGGAGGAATAGTGCTCCGTCATAGGTATTAATGGGAGGAATAGTGCCCCATCATTGGTATCTGTGGGAGGAATAGTGCACCATCATTGGTATGAGTGGGAGAAGTAGTGCCCCATCATTGGTATTATTGTGAGGAATAGTGCCCCATCATTGGTATCAGTGGGGGGAATAGTGCCCCATCATTGGTATCTGTGGGAGGAATACTGCACCATCATTGTTATCAGCGGGAGAAATAGTGCCCCACAGGGGCGTTGCTAGGGGGTGGCTAATGGGGCTATAGCCTCGAGTCTGGGGCCCATAGCCCCGAGTCTCTTACTGGGTGGGTGCAGTTCTACAATTAGCAAGTATGTCTCTCTGGGGACCCTGATGTAAGGGGAATCCACACTCAGGTATGTAACAATATTTATATATATATATATACACACACACGCATGTATATTATATACATGTGTATGCCCACTCAAGCGTATGACTTTCTTTAATTTGTTGCTATGGGCTCTAGCCCCAGATCTTTTGTAGACCTAGCAACGCCCCTGGTGCCCCGTCATTGGTATCAGTGGGAGGAATAGTGCCCCATCATTGATATTAGTGGGGAGAATAGTGCCCCATCATTGGTATAATTTGAATAATTAGTGCCCCATCGTTGGTATCAGAGGAAGGAATATTGCCCCATCATTGATATCAGTAAGAGGAATAGTGCCCCATTATTGTTAGTGGGAGGAAATGGCCACTGAAATGTCATCAGTGTTAGCGAATTTAACATTAACCATGTTACAAAAACAGCTAATGTTAGTAAAATCTTAATTTTCCATTGGTGAATGTCAATTGGGCAAATGCAAAAGAGAATCCAGCCATCAGCTGTGCTTTATAAAGGAGCAATGCTCTCGGTAAGAACAGTACATTAAGCAGTTACTGAATATGTCACTGAGAAGTGCCTGAGTTGCTATCGTTGTAACAAGGTAATAAGTCGGCTCGCTAACTGCTCCAGGAAAACCGCACAAACCTACGACAGCTTCTCACTACTTTCCTCTTATCTGACACTCTGACGGAAAATGAAAATATCTACATGTAGATCAATGATTCCTGGGAATGACTGGCCCTGTTCACTTATCATTGACACTCCCTTTCACTAAGGTCAATTCACCAAGCCTCCATATTGACAAGGTGTAAGCGGGCAGTCGTGTTTATTGATAAAGCCCCATAATGAAGAGGATTAATATGTGATTGGGGAAGCTTACAATAATGATTATTATTACACTATATCGCACTACGTCTTCTTGTGCCTTACCCCTGAAAATAACATGGACCAGGGGCAAAAAACACAAAGTCTGATTGCAAATTTTTTTGTTTTTTAATTCTTTATTTAATGAGAGACAAGGGAGTATAAATTGCATGCTCAGCAATAACAACAACCACAAGGCAGCTCAGACACAGCTGAGGAGTCACAATATAGGCAAAATATCGCCAATTCAAGGTAGGCTCATGGGGCGAAGACCCACAATAAGACTGCATTCACACCTCAGCATTATGAATCGCGGGCAGATTTGTCGCAATTTCAAAGCGGCGAGCTGTGAATGACAAATCGCAGAACATACATTTGAGATGCCATTCATTTGAATGGCATCTAAAATCGCGGTTCTGCCGCGATATATCACACTGTGATCATGGCAACCCGCATCACGTGAAGCATGTCACCCAAAAGTAGTTTCTGAACTTTTTTGGGCAACATGCTTCACGCGAAGCGTGTTGTCGCAATTGTAGCGCGATTTATCGTGCTGCAAACTGGGCAGAACCGCACTGCGATTTTGGGTGTCCCTCAACAACAGAACAGACTCCCAATGCTAGCTGCTTGCCAGAGACCTGAACCGCATGGATTTCAAGTCTGCAGTTTAATAAGACCAGCACGTTTTGGGAAGATATACACGACTGTGCAAACGTTTTAGGCAGGTGTGACAAAATGCTGTAAATCGGGGGTCAGCAACCAGTAGATCTCGGACAGGTGACTGGTAGATCATGGTCTGGGCATGCTGACCTGCCACTCCAGAGCATAAATCCCCCCTCCTACCAGTACAAATATGCCCCCATGCTGAAATCCCCCCTGCCAGCACAAATGTTTGCCCCCCCCCCCCCCACTACCCCTCCAAGCTTTGATCCTCCCTCTCTGCAAATTCTTTCAGCAGAACACCCCCCCCCCCAAAAAAAATCACCCCTCCTAGCATAAAACCTCTACCCATCAAATGTCCCCTCCAAGCACAAATCCTCTCCCCCACTCCAAATCCCTTCTCCTACTCCTAAAACAAATTCTCCCCCCATCCCCCCTTCTAGCAGACCCCCCCCCCCATTTCCCCTCCTAGCATAAATATCCCCAATCATCCCTACTAGCATGACCCCCCCCCCCCCAAAAAAAATCCCCTCCTAGCGCAAACTCCCTCCCCCTCTACCATATCACCTTTTCTAGCCTAAATCCCATTCCCTAGCACAAATCCTCTATCCTCATGCAACCAAGGGCTCATTCACAAGTGCAGCAGGCACTGCTGCTCCCCTGAAAAGCGATCTGAGTGCGTTTGACAGGGGGTGTGGAGGCGATATGTTGCCTCCTCACCACCTGATTTAAACCCATGATTGCTGTGCAATTCATGCAATTGCAAAATGGTAGTACGGCAATTAGCCTTTCAAATCAGGTGTGAGGATTGAACACAGTGCCCAGTGATCTTTGACTTCTCCCTTGTGCAGGTAGATCTCCACCTCTTTAAGGTTGCCTACCCCTGCTATAAAAAGTGATTTTAGAAATAAAAGTGATAATAGTTTAGACTTATCAAATAACACAATGGAAAGTAAATGAACAGAAGAGAAATCCAAATCCAATCAATATTTGGTGTGACCCCCTTTTGCCTTCAAAACAGCATTAATTCTTCTAGGTACACTTGCATGCACACAGTTTTTGAAGGAACTCGGCAGGTAGGTTGTTACAAAAATCTTGCAGAACTAACCACAGATCTTCTGTGGATGTAGGCTGCCTCAAATCCTTCTGTCTCTTCATGTAATCCCAGACAGACTCCATGATGTTGAGATCAGGGCTCTGTGGGGGCCAAACCATCACTTCCAAAACTCCTTGTTCTTCTTTACACTGAAGATAATATAATTATTATATAAGACTTAACCACTTACTTACTGGGCACTTAAACACCTTTCATGCTCAGGCCAATTTTCAGCTTTCAGCACTGTCGCTCTTTGAATGACAACTGCGCGGTCATACTACACTGTATTCAAATTAAATTTTTATTATTTTTTTTCAAACAAATAGAGCTTTCTTTTGGTGTTATTTAATCACCACTGGGGTTTTTATTTTTTGCTAAAAAAACAAGAAAAGACCAAAAATTTTGAAAAAAAACAAAACAAATCTGTTTCATAGTTTGTTTATAAAATTTTGAAAACGGGTACTTTTTCTCCTTCGTTGATGTGCGCTGATGAGATGGCACGGATAGGCTGCACTGATGGGCACTGACAAAGCAGCACTGACAGGTGGCACTGGTGGGCATTGATGAGATGGCACTGGTGGGCACTGATGGCTGGCACTGATGTGTGGCACTGATGGGTGGCACTGATGGGTGGCACTGATGGGCATTGGTAGGCAACACTGATAGGTGGCACTGATGATGAGGCACTAGTTGGTAGCACTGATAGGTGGCACTGGTGGGCACTGGCAGGTGGCACTGGAGGACACGGTGATCAGATTTTTTTCTCCATCATGCTGTCAGTGTGAGGGGAGAAAAAAGCAGACTACCAATCTTTTGTTTACATCACGTGATCAGCTGTTATTGGTTAACAGCTGATCACGTAGTAAGATCGGCCCCTTACTGCAGATTGTCTAAATGAAAATGTTTTGTATATTTATTTTGCAATTATATGACATTTATGGTATATTTCTTATATCTCTTGACCATCAGAAGGCTGAGACCCCAAGAGGATAGCATCCCCTGAGGAAGCCCAATATTAAGGCGAAACATGTCCGGATCCACATCTATACCGCTATAAATAATATGGACCACAATATATGGGTTATAAGCATATAGTCTTATGAATATGATGTTTCAGACCTTTGTTAATAAAAATTGAAGATTTTAACTTTATTCTTTGGTTTGACTTTCATATTGCACTGATATAGTTCCATTCTATTTGCTTTCTTACGCTGGAGAGAGTTTTTAATGACATTGGCTGTATGTTTGGGGTTGTTGTCCTGCTGCAGAATAAATTTGGGGCCAATCACACGCCTCCCTGATGGTATGGCATGATGGATAAATATCTGCCTGTATTTCTCGGCATTGAGGACACCATTGATCCTGACCAAATCTCCAACTCCATTTGCAGAATTTTTTCTGCACCCCATTTCCTATGTTTTATACATAGTTGAATCGCTTAGCTTTGCATGGCTTTTTTGGCCGCAATTCTTCCATGAAGACTACTTCTGGCTAGTCTACGAACAGTAGATGGGTGTACCTGGGTCCCAATGGTTTCCACCAGTTCTGTACTTATAGCACTGCTGGACATTTTCTGATGTTGAAGGAAAGTAAGGATGATGTGTCTTTCTGATGCGTGGTGTGAACCTCTGCGCTTAAGGTGGATAGGGTATAGTCAATAAATAATAACCGTGTGTTGGTTGGTGCAACCCATGTTTGTGTTCCCCCAATGGTAGCGATAATTGTGCAATTGTGATAAAAAGTGTAATGTGGGGTAGCGCAGCCTCACAGAAACAAACAAGATGAATGTAATAAAAATAGTGTATGTAAACGATACAAAATACTGTAAAGGAATAAAAATGCAAAAAGTCCAAATATATTGTGAGTTCATACAAGTGACTGAACAAAATCCAATCTTCCAACATTTAAACAATCACAAAAGTGCATGTGTATACTCAGCAAAGCATGGTGTCCACATCACTTCCGGTCCCATGCTCTTTTGTGATTGTTTTAATGTAAGAGTCTTTCCTATTTTTATAAAGTATTGTACATATAGTTTTACACTATAGGAGGCTTGTTATGCTTTATTGTAACATGTTGCTTAGCGGATGCAGCGGAGGTATTAAGGGACCATTGGTGTCTTAAAGGGACCAACACCTTATTACCCTGGCTATCTATATATGGAAAGTGGAGATCACTGGAGTTCCTTGGAAATAGATTTATCACTAAAGATTTCCATTTATCCTTTATGAGGTGAGAGTTCTGTGAGCACTATATTGTCACACTGAGATGGAAATGCACTGTCAAGTTTATTACTACACACGTTTTGATTTGTGGATAGAAGAAGGTGGCTGGTATCTCTCATGTTGGAAGATTGGATTTTGTTCAGTCACTTGTATGAGCTCACAATATATTTGGACTTTGCTTTATATATTTTTATTCTTTTACAATATTTTGTATCGTTTACATACGGTTTTGATTGCATTCAACTTGTTTGTTTCTGTGAGGCTGCGCTACCTCACATTACACTGCATCTTTCACCTGCTGCATTAGGTTTCCTTGGCTGACCACTGAGTCTATGGTCTTCGACGTTGCTCGTTTCTTTGTGCTTCTTCAAAAGAGCTTTAACAGCACATCTTGAAACCCCAGTCTGCTTTGAAATCTTTGCCTGGGAGAGACCATACTGATGCAGCATACAGTCCCTTGAAAAAGTATACATACCCCTTGAAATTTTCTACATTTTGTCATGTTACAACCAGAGGCGTAACTAGAACCTTCAGGGCCCCGGTGCAAGAAATTATGAAGGGCCCCCTGACCCCTGGCCAGGGCCCTTCCCTCTTCCCACTGATCCTGGGGCCCTTTACGCCTATCGTGGGTCTTTTTATTACGGTACTGCAGTGGGGCCCTTTCACAAGTTCTGCAGCAGGCCCCAGGGGGACCAGGGAAGCACACAGGGGCCCTGGGAACAGCAGAAGACAAGTAAACTGGATAGAGGAAAATGGAGGAGATTGGGTCCTCTAAATGCCGCCCCCCGCCATCCCTCCTATTCAGGTGTACAAGGGAGGCACATGGGCCCCCTGGACCATGGGGCCCGGTTGCAATTGCAACCCCTGCAACCCCTATCGTTACGCCCCTGGTTACAACCAAAAACTTAAATGTATTGAATGGGGTTTTATGTGATAGACCAACACCTAGTGGCACATAATTGTGAAGTGGAAGGAAAATGATAAATAGTTTTCAAATGTTTTTACAAATAAATATGTGAAAAGTGTGGGGTGCATTTGTATTCAGCCCCCCTGAGTCAATACTTTGTAGAACCGCTTTTCACTGCAATTGCAGCTGCAAATCTTTTTGGGTATGTGTCTACCAGCTTTGGGCAGGGCAAAAATTTCACTCTCTAGATGTGCATTCTTCTTTGCAAAATAGCTCAAGCTTTGTCCGACTGGATGCATCTGTGAATGGCAATTTTCAACACATGAATATGCTTTGATCTAAACCACTCCATTGTAGCTCTGGCTGTATGTTTATGGTTGTTGTCCTGCTGGACAGTGAACCTATGCCCCAGTCTCAAGTCTTTTGCAGACTCTAACAGGTTTTCTTCTAATATTGCCCTGTATTTGGCTCCATCCATCTTCCCATCAACTCTGACCAGCTTTCCTGTCCCTGCTGAAGAAAAGCATCTCCACAACATGATGTTGCCACCACCATGTTTCACGGTGAAGACGGGTGTGTCCAGGGTGATGTGCAGTGTTAGTCTTCCGCCACACATTGCGTTTTGCTTTTAGGCCAAAAAGAACAATTTTGGTTTCATCTGACCAGAGCACCTTCTTCCACATGTTTGTTGTGTCCTACACATGGCTTCTCCCCAACTGCAAATGGGACTTCTTATGGCTTTCTTTTTGCCACTCTTCCATAAAGGTCAGATTTGTGGCCGCAGGACTAATAGTTGTCTTGTGAACAGATTCCTTCACCTTACCATGGGCCTCTTGGCTGCTTCTCTGATTAAAGAGGAAGTAAACACAGATTGGGTTTACTTTCCTCTATATTCCCCTTTAAAGTAGAATCATAATGGGCTACTATGCATCGCATTGTAACCCATTATGTGCCACTTACCTGCAAACGAAGCCTGCGACGTCCAGCAATGTCCTCCAGGCCGCATCCATCTTCTGCCCCTCTTCCTTTCTGGTGCCGCGACTCCGGCGCTGTGACTGGTCAGAGTTGCGTGATGTCACGCGACACTGGCCAGTCACAGGCACAGGCACATTCACGGCATGGTCGCAATGGAGGAACAGCACGAAGGCCGTTTCTTTACTGCGCATGTGCCGACATGACGTTGGCACAGCAAATACACTGCATATATCCTGAACCGTATAGGTTTAGGAGATATGCAGAGCACCTACAGGTAAGCCTTATCATAGGCTTACCTGTAGGTTAAAGTGGTTGTCACGAGTTGACAACCACTTTAATGCTCTCCTTGCTGGCCTGTCAGTTTAGGTGGATGGCCATGTCTTGGTGGGTTTGCAGTTGTGCCATACTCTTTCCATTTTCAGATGATGGATTGAACAGTGCTCCATGAGAATGAGATATTCAAAGCTTGGGATTTTTTTTATAACCTAACCCTGCTTTAAACTCTCCACAACTTTACCCCTGACTTGTCTGGTGTGTTCCTTGGCATTCATGATGCGGTTTATTCACTAAGGTTCTCTAACAAATCTATGAGGGCTTCACAGAAAAGCTGTATTTATACTGTGAGTGTACAGCTTGTATAACAGTGTAAATTTGCTGTCGCCTCAAATTAACTCAACACACAGCCATTAATGTCTAAACCGCTGGCAACAAAAGTGAGTACACCCCTAAGTGAAAATGTCCAAATTGAGCCCAATTAGCCATTTTCCCTCCCTGATGTCATGTGACTCGTTGGTGTTACAAGGTCTCAGGTGTGAATGGGGAGCAGGTGTGTTAAATTTGCTGTTATCGCTCTCACTATCTTATACTGGTCACTGGAAGTTCAACATGGCACCTCATGACAAAGAACTCTCTGGGGACCTGAAAAAAAGAATTGTTGCTCTAAATAAAGATGGCCTAGGCTAAGAAGATTGGCAAGACCCTGAAACTGAGCTGCAGCACGGTGACCAAGACCATACAGCGGTTTAACAGGACAGGTTCCACTCAGAACAGGCCTCGCCATAGTCGACCATTGAAGTTGAGTGCACGTGCTCAGAGTCATATCCAGAGGTTTTCTTTGGGAAATAAACATATGAGTGCTGCCAGCATTGCTACAGAGGTTAAAGGGGTGAGGGTCAGCCTGTCTGTACTCAGATCACACGCCGCACACTGCATCAAATTGGTCTGCATGGCTGTCGTCCCAGAAGGAAGCCTCTTCTAAAGATGATGCACAAGAAAGCCTGCAAACAGTTTGCTGAAGACAAGCAGACTAAGGACACAGATTACTGGAACCATGTCCTGTGGTCTCATGAGACCAAGATAAACATATTTGGTTCAGATGGTGTCAAGCGTGTGTGGTGGCAACCAGATGAGAAGTACAAAGACAAGTGTGTCGTGCCTTCAGTCAAGCATAGTGGTGGGAGTATCATGGTCTGGGGCTGCATGAGTGCTGCCGGCACTGGGGAGCTACAATTCATTGAGGGAACCTTGAACGGCAATATGTACTGTGACATACTGAAGCAGAGCATGAGCCCCTCCCTTTGGAGACTGGGCCGCAGGGCAGTATTGTAACATGATAATGAACCCACACACACCTCCAAGACGACCACTGCCTTGCTAAAGAAGCTGAGGGTAAAGGTGATGGGCTGGCCAAGCATGTCTCCAGACCTAAACCCTATTGAGCGTCTGTAGGGCATCCTCAAATGGTAGGTGGAGGAGCGCAAGGTCCCTAACATCCACCAGCTCCTTGATGTCATCATGGAGGAGTGGAAGGGGACTCCAGTGGCAACCTGTGAAGCTCTGGTGAACTCCATACCCAAGAAGGTTAAGGCAGTGCTGGAAAATAATGGTGGCCACATAAAATCTTGACATCTTAAGCCCAATTTGGACGTTTTCACTTAGGGGTGTACTCACTTTTGTTGCCAGCGGTTTAGACATTAATGGCTGTGTGTTGAGTTATTTTGAGGGGACAGCAAATTTACACTGTTATACAAGCTGTACACTCACTACTTTACATTGTAGCAAAGTGTCATTTCTTCAGTGTTGTCACATGAAAAGAGATAATAAAATATTTTGAAAAATGTGAGGGGTGCACTCACTTTTTGTGAGATACTCTATGTGCCACTTTGTGTTGGTCTATCACATAAAATCCAAATAAAATACATTTATGTTTTTGGCTGTAACGTGACAAAATGTGGAAAATTCCAAGGGGTATGAATACTTTTTCAAGGCACTGTAACTACCTCGTGTCTTGTCATAGTGTATGACCTGTGACATGAAACTGTCTTCCACAACCGCACCCTAGTAGCAGAGTTTGGTTGTTCCTCGCCCAGTTTTAAGCCTCCTACACAGCTGTTTTTGTTTCAGTTGATGGCTGTGTTTCAACCTACATATGAAATTGATGATTATCAGCACCTGCTAGGTATAATTGGTTAATCATACCCCTGACTTTAATCCTACAAAATCCCTGACTTTTTGTAAGTGTACAGAGTGTGCAAGTTTAATACTTGAGGCAGATTTGAAGCCAAAGACTAGTCACACTAAATATTGGTTTGATTTAGATTGCCATTTTGCATTGCCAATGCCATTTAATGTATAGCTGTGGCCAAAAGTTTTGAGAATGACATATTAATTTTCACAAAGTCTACTGGCTCAGTTTTTATGATGGCAATTTGCATATACTCCAGAATGTTATGAAGAGTGATTAGATGAATTGCAATTAATTGCAAAGTCCCTCTTTGCCATGAAAATGAACTTAATCCCATAAAACAACATTTCCACTGCATTTGTGAAGAAGGCTTCAGGGCGCCCAAGAAAGTTCAGCAAGCACCAGGACCGTCTCCTTCAGTTGATTCAGATGCGGGATCTGGGCATCACCTGTGCAGAGCTTGCTCAGGAATGGCAGCAGGCAAGTGTGAGTCCATCTGCATGCATAGTGAGGAGAAGACTTTTGGAGGATTGCCCGGTGTCAAGAAGGGCAGCAAAGAAGCCACTTTTCTCCCAGGAAAACATCAGGGACAGACTGATATTCTGCAAAAGGTACAGGAATTGAACTGCTGAGGACTGGGGTAAAGTCATTTTCTCTGATGAATCCCATTTCTGATTGTTTGGGGCATCCGGAAGAATCCTTGTCCGGAGAATAAAAGGTGAGAAATACCATCAGTCCTGTGTCATCCAACAGTAAAGCATCCTGAGACCATTCAGGTGTGGGGATGCTTCTCAGCCAAGGAAGTGGGGGGCTCACTCACAATTTTGTCTAAGAACACAGCCATGAATAAAGAATGGCACAAACACATCCTCTGAGACCAACTTCTCCCAACCATCCAAGAACAGTTTGGTGATGAACAATGCCTTTTCCAGCATGGTGGAGCAACTTGCCACAAGGCATAAGTGATAACTAAGCAGCTTGGGGAACAAAACATCGAAATTTTGGGTCCATGGCCAGGAAACTCCCCAGACTTTAATCCCATTGAGAACTTGTGGTCAATCCTGAAGAGGCGGGTGAACAAAAAAAACCCCACAAATTCTGACAAACTCCAAGCATTGATTATGCAAGAATGAGCTGCCATCAGTCAGGAAGTGGCCCAGATATTGATTGAGAGTATGTCAGGGCCAATTGCAGAGGTTTTGAAAAAGAAGGGTCATCACTGCAAATATTGACTTTTTGCATAAACGTATTGAAATTTTCAATAAAAGCCTTTGACACTTATGAAATGCTTGTAATTATACTTCAGTATACCACAGTAACATCTGAGAAAAAGGTCTAAAAACACTGATGCAGCAGGCTTTGTGAAAATTAACATATGTGTCATTCTCAAAACTTTTGTCTACGGCTTTATATGCGCACAAAGACCTGATTGCATATGATTATGACAACTTTGACTGATGGGCAACCAGCGTTGTGTTCCATTCAAGAGGTCCACAGGTGATAAGCTCCATGAGTGCACCGAACTGCCTACGTGGTTGCTGGGACTTGAGTCCCATCTTTCTTGATCACTGGTATCAAGAGTAACCATGTAAAGGGTTGGTAACAATGGCTCTGACACAAAAATTTTCACTGTGGTGCCATTACACATTTACTCATTTCCTAGTATCTGGCCATAACTAGGTAGCCACAAGAGGTTCTTATTTATTTCTTACATGTATGTATATAGTGCAGGCAGTTTACACAGCAGTTATACATTTACGTCAAACCCTGCCCTCAAAGAACTTACACCAGGGTTTCTCAACCAGCGTTCCGTGGAACCCTAGGGGTTCCTTGAGCAATGGTCAATTTCTACCTCTCAGATAAATTCCCAATGATACCATTGATCTTTTTAGCTATCTGTAAGGGGGTAATTCTTCCTAATGACCACAAGTATAAGGAGCATTCTTCCCATTGACCATCACACGAATGTATCATGAGTTGTAGATTTTTAATTTTTCTCAGGGGTTCCCTGAGACCGGAGAGTTATTTCAAGGGTTCCTCGGTGTTGAAAAGGTTGAGAAAGGCTGACTTACACTCTAAGGTCCATCTTACATGCATAAACACAAGGGGCAGATCAAAGCCAATTAACCTACCAGAATCTTTTTGGAGAATGGGAGGAAACCCACGCAAGCACAGGGAACTCCATGAAGGTAGTTTCCTGATTGAGAAGCCATTGTGTTGCTCATTTTTTCCATTTTATTTTCATCAGACATCTTTTAAAATCAACTTTGTGAAATAAACGCTCAAAAATGCTTGAACAATTTCTCAAGTGATCAAAAATGGGTTTCGGTCATTGGTACCGGACATCCATTAAAACTATCCTTATGAGATAAATATCGATCAAATGAATGGCAAAATTATCTGCCACACCCAATAGCCTGAATGTTAATACAACTGCAGAATAATTGGTCAGCTACTACAAATAGCATGCAATATTTTAAAGCTGAATTCTAGGAGAGCTCAGAGGGAAAAGCAACACAAGGAGCCAATCATCTGTGCTTCAATGCTCACGCGCAAAAGAGTATGATGATAGAAGGAGAGAAAAGAGTGACAGAGAGTTAAAGTGATACTAAAGGTTCCTTTTTTTAAAAAAAAAATAACAAACATGTTATACTCACCTTTATGCAGTGGTTTTTCACAGAGTGGCCCCGATCCTCCTCTTCTGGGGTCCCTCAGTGGCGCTCCTGGGTCCTTCTCTTCTCCGACTGTCCCCTCAGGGAAGCGCTTTCCCTGGGGGCAGCCGTGTGGGCGCGCGCCCGAGTCCTGTTGTTGCGTCCATTGACACAGACAGCAGGACTCAGCCCCGTCCCCGGCGTCACAGGACTTGATTGACAGCAGTGGGAGCCAACGCTCCCGCTGCTATCAATCTAGCCAATGAGGACCAGAGCCCGCTGGAGCTGATAGGCTCATTGCCGGCGTGGGAACGATCGGGGTCTGGTAAGTAAAATGGGGGGTCTGCTGTAGTCGAAAAGGTTTTTTACCTTAATGCATAGAATGCATTAAGGTGAAAAACAGCAAGGGTTTACAACACCTTTAAGCTCATCAGTCTGCTGCTTCTCCATCACTGTGTCACAGTCAGGGGTCAGGCTTGAAGGCCATTAGCTATAGTAATAGAGAGGCTTCCACCAACAAGCTGGAAATGTGCAGCAGCAGGTCACCTGGGCAGATGACACGGACTCACCTGAGGTCTGGAGTCTAAGTACTAACTGGTATTCACCAGAGCTCCTAATGGTGCAGATGGGTTTTGCTGCTTGTTATTACCAGGTCGTGGTCCTCAGGATCGCCCCACTAGGAGGTGAGCAAGCAGGGTCCAGCAGTGGATAAAGCAGGTAGGGATCAAGCAGAAGCATAGTCAGTAAACAAGCCAAAGTTTGGTAACACATGGTCATAGGTTGAGATTAGGCAGGAGTGTAGTCAAGGAACAAGCCAAAGATTGGTAACGAGTGGTAGCGGAGCTAAGTATGGCAGCAGGAGTGACAGAAGGCATGGCTTAAATAAGAAGTTCATGGGAGGAAAGAAAGAGTTAAAAGTTCAGCAGAAACAAGGCACAAGACAGGATTGTCCAATTGATCAGGCACTGCTGTCCAGCATCTCAGGAATCTCAGCATAAAGAGACATCACCAGACATAGCAGAGGTTGCAGGTTCAGACCCGGGTCCTGACACACTGTGCAGTCACAGGCTAGGGGAAGGACACAACCTGTAAGTGATTCCTTTTTATATCAGAGCACATTCAGGTCTCCTTCCTGTAGGTTGGGGTTGTGCTGTGTAAGTCTAAGAACTTGAAGGGGAACTCTAGGGTCTCTTCTGTTATAAAAAGCCTGCCTGTCAGCAGATTTGTACATTACTGACTTTGGGAGAGGGGGCTCAAATTTTGCTGGCCATACCTGGTTAGATTTCCATTTGATTTTCATACAAACATGCATTCAAAAATCTAGCATTATGATACACGATAGATCCAAATAATGAAAGTTTGTTGGAAAGCTCAAAAATTCTGGGACAGTTTCTGTACGTGTATCTCATTCTAATGCGATTATGCGACTGTGATAGCACATGCATAGTGTTAAACAAAACAATAGCTGTCTCTATGAAAGTTCTGCTTCCAGATTAAATATTTTCCTAGCACATGTGTGACACAACATGTACGTGTCTCTATTTAGATTACTTGGACCAATAGAATCATGTTTAAACTGAAAATAATTTCCCTTTGATAATTTCTGGTCAATATCGATTGTCGGTTTGACTCCACGAACGGATCAAAAATTGAACAAACATTTTGAAAACAAAGCTTTTTGAATGAAAACCTAACCACATATGGCCAACAATAGTCAAATAAAGTGTAGATACACCAAAGTTACCATTTAAGCCATGAAATCATTGATCAGATGTGTATAGGCACCATAATCTGATGGCCATCACGGCTGTATACATAATATCATATCAATAACCAGCAAACAAAGTCTGACAATGGCTCATATTGTCTCTTGATGACACAATGAAGCCCCCTTTAAATGCCATTGAATGAACTCCACACGCAATATCTGGGGGATGCTAGCATTTTATTGCATTATGGGTCCTCCGGCAATGAAAGGTTAATTGCTTAAGTGGAAGGTTGAAATACAGTTTGTGACAGAGGATGCATTGTATGTGCTGTGATTGATCTATGATTCCATGGAGAATATTGTTCAATGACACTCCAGCTGTCCTTAATAGGTAATTTTATCAGGTATGCACACATCATAAATCACCGATAAACAAAAGGGGTTTGTGCTCCTCGTTCTATTAATGTAATGGTTTTATTGTGGGTTACAGGGCAAAGTAATCCATACCACAAAGTAATAGCATATAAAACATTTACAGCACTTCCATGTGAAAAGACAATTTTCTTATATTGAATTCTATAACACATATTGATTAATATGTAAAAATACATAAAAAATAAACCACAGGATGTGCATATTTTACTATTAACTCTGTATAACCAGGAAATGTAATTAAGTACACTAACACATTTGACTCAAAGGGTATGCAACTACTTAAAAATTGGACTGTATTGCCTTAAAGTGTATCTAAAGAACAAAAATGTAATAAATCACACCTTACCAGCCCATAGATCTGGTGGCTGCATTTGTTTTTTCCTCTTCATTTTCACCTGGTGATTCTGCAAGTAATACATTTCCTGCGCTACGTAGGGAGGAGCAGCGTTGTTGCCCTAAGATAAGAGGTTTAGGCCCCTTTCACACGGGCTGTCTGATCAGGTCCGCCTGTCAGTTTGACACTGACAGGCGGACCTGATTGGACCCTCCATTCACTCATATGGAGTGGCGGAAGTCAGCATTGACATGTCTGCTGACATCCACCGCTATCCGATCTTGTCCGCCAAATCCAGATGGATGGTGGTTCTATTTTCCATTCGTCTGGTGGATCAGATTAAAATGGACAGCGGTCCATTTTCACCCGATCTCTCCATAGAGGAGAGCGGGACTGGGTCTATCTCCGCTCTACACAGAAAGCAGACACGGACCTGTCATCCGCCTGCTCAGCGGGGATCAGCGGAGGGATCCCCCACTGAGCAAAGCGGAATCCGTCCAAGGGGGGCGCCCGTATGAAAAGGGCCTCAAAGTGTAACTAAAGGCATAAAGGTTTTTTGTTTGTTTTGGGAGATGGATTAGAACACATATTAGGTTTTTATTGCTGCCTGTATTCATCCTCTCTATTTGTCATGTTTGCCATTACCATTTAATGTGCAGGTAAAGGAAAATGCCAAATTTTGGGTTGTCCCCAGAAAAGTAATAGAGGTGAAATCTTCCAATGGGGACACTAGTTCTGGTGACCTTGCGGTCCCCCAAGGCATTCCCTTAATTTGCAGAGATTTCCTCTCACTTCCTGTTTTTTTTGTGTGTGGAAAATGTTATTAATTTTGTGGTATTACAGTGCAAGGCAAAAGAATAGCATTACATTTGCATGAGAAAAGCAATGCGTACAAAAAAACAACTTATTCTATCTGAATGGATATAAAGTAGAGAACACTTCAGCTTATTATGGTGTATTGTAGGTTCAAAACTACAGAAGTTTATGAGACTG
The DNA here is from genome assembly GCA_018402905.1 of Glandirana rugosa. Taxonomy (NCBI): domain Eukaryota; kingdom Metazoa; phylum Chordata; class Amphibia; order Anura; family Ranidae; genus Glandirana; species Glandirana rugosa. The sequence goes on along the minus strand of BLSH010485972.1, from coordinate 49,074 downwards.
CTTAGGGGTGTAAGGTAAATGGAGGAGGGGGGGGGGACTAACTAGGGGGAGGGGGGGTGAGCCTTGAGCGAGAGACGACAGTTGAATCAAACAAGAAATACATGAGATGCTTGAGATAACAAGTGATATACATAGGCCTGAAAAAACATAAGCCTGAACACTCTATAGGGAGAAGGCAGACATTGCTTCCCTATGGGGAGAATGGTATGAGTTACTTTTGCCAAAGACCTCAACGGAGGATGGGGGGGGGGGGCTCTACCCTGTTGCTCCATCTTAAAGTCCTAGGTTTGCTTGAGATGGTAGCTCTGCCTCCATAGTGTAAATAGGCATCCTTCAGGTTGCCATCTAGGGTAAAAGAACAATTATGAAGGGTGCCTGGGTTAGCAATGGTATGCCTGTGCGTTTGATAGGTTCCCGAAGACTTGTCGCTCCGTAGATGAGAGCATTCGAGACGTAAAAGCAGACCATTTACGGTGAAATTTTGCATGTTTTTGGTGGTGTGCGGTTGTTAGATCCATACGTTCCAGCTTGTGAAGGTGTAACAGGTCTGCTTTTAAATCTTTGACCAAGGGGGGGGGACAAATGAGGTCCATTGCTTAAGAATTGCCTGTCTGGCGGCCATATAGCAGGTAGCGAGGCAAACTTTGTGGTGTTGGATGAGTTTGGCCTGACGGCCTTGGCAAATCTTGTGGAAGAGCATCAAAGGAGCCAAAGAGCAGAAGATGGCTGTTTTTGTGAGGTTGTATACCTGTGATAGATGCCACAAAAAGGTCCACTCGATTCCAAAAGTGGTCAATGGATGGACAGGACCATAGCTTATGCAGTAGAGATGGTTTATAGCCTTTGCAGAGTGGGCAGAGAACACGATCCGGGTTGTCCTTGGAAATCAGATGAGGGATATATGCCCAGTGGAGGATTTTGAACTGTTGCTCATGGCAAAATTCTTTTGTAATGAAGGTGCATGTAGTGTTGTAGCCTGCTAGGACAACTGTGGGCGCTTCAGGAAATTGCAGGTCCTTAGCCAAGGCTGTGAAAGGGAATGGGTGGGCTGGAGATGTAAGGGCAGAGGTCAATGGTTTGTATAAATCAAAGATTTTATGACGATTTTGTTCAATGAGGGTGTCCAGTAGTGAGCTTTTGAAGCGTAGAGTCTTGTGAGGGCAAAGGCTGGCCACAAAGCTGGTTGCTTGTATACATACAGATATTGATGAGAGGGTAGTCTGTAAGTTTGAAAGACCTGAGAAGTGGGAAGGGGTACCCCAGAGGAGACATCAAATAATTGGGCAGACCTGTGTTGACCCTGTGAGACCTATGTGGATATCATCGGGTGTTTTTGCGCCTGTGGAAACAGTGGGTGACCAGAGATAGTAAGATATTTTGACATAAAGGGGGAAATTCCCAGATTGCTGCTTATTTCTCTCCAGGCCATCACTGGGTACCTGATGAGGAGGTTATGTTTCAAAGTGGTTGGTAAAGATCTGATTTCACAGTGCAGTAAGGAGGAAAGATTATAGGGTTTTACCATCTGCGACTCCAGGTCATAGTTAGAGTATCTGGATGCTCGTTTCAACCAATCTAGCCCCATTTGTAGTAGGCATGAGAGATTGTAAAGTCTGATATTGGGGAGTTGAGCTCCCCATCAATTTTTGTAAGAAACAATTTCTGCAAGGAAATGCGGAGCTTGCGGCCCTTCCAGAGAAAAGTGGACAAGGCCTATGTTTAAATAATAATGGGATGGTTTGGAGGGGATACAGTAATTTTGGGAAACTGACCATCCTGAACAGGTTTGATCAATTTTCCTATCGCACTCCTTCCTGGCAATAAAGGCTCTCACGTAATAGGGTGCTGTAACGAAATCCAGCTGGGTAGTGGAGAGTAGTCGTCATGCAAGTGTATATATTCGTCAGCACACCATGGATCCTTGTCCAAAATTTTCTTTTATTGAGAAGATCACATCACAGCAAACTGCAACGTTTTGGAGCCACGCAGGGCCCCTTCATCAGGCATGTCACATGGACACAGGACTAGAGACAAGATTTTAAAAAAGACGTATACAATTTCTATTGAGTAATGATGTATATAAAAATCTCTCTACCAAAGAGATCATGACAAACAAATATGACAATAAACAGTTACATCAAGGCTGAAGTAAAACGGCGGGAGAAGTCTGGCGACAAATCCCACATAAGGGGAGAGAATCTTGACCTATCCAGCAGTGCTTTTACATGTTTCGAGGTGGTCTGCTTCTTCAGAAAAAACTTCAGCTTAACAGTGTTTCTATAGAAACAAGCATAACATACATGGAAAAACTTCAGCTTAACAGGGTTTCTATAGAAACAAGCATAACATACATGAGTACATATCCATCATTAATGCATTAGACTATAGTAGCCAGCAATCCCCGGTCCAAATACCAGACCACGGAAGAGGGGTTATTACATTTGTTATACATACTGTGGCAACCGAGGGGAGCCCCCACCACCCATCTCCAGACCGACTGCCCACCAAGGGGAGCACCCCAGGAGTAGAGATGGTCAACTCACCAGTAACTTAGGTCCAGGGTCATGGCTCCAAGATCTACATACTTTTCCTAACAAGATTGACATACAGGCCGAGGGCTCTTGGAGAAATTGATTCTTAGACCGGAACATTTCCTGAATATCGTGAATATCTCTTGTATGTGTACTGCGTCTGCCTTGGGGTCCCATGTAAAAATTAAGATGTCACTTGATAACAAAGCAGTACGTACTTCATGGGAGCCCGCCTTTACCCATGGAGTTTGGAGTGAAAAAGCAAGTATTCGGAGAGAGGTTCCAGTGCTAGATTGAAAAGGAGTGGGGACAAGGGGCAGCCTTGCCTGGTAAAAACTAAACAGGCGGTTCTGGACGACGCAGGCACACTTTACTACCGCAGCTTTTAATTTGATTCATGTGCATTTACTCCTTGGACATGTGATTGTAACTCTTTGTTCAATAAATCTTTTATGTGTGAATGTATTACACCATTGCGGCACGCTCTTTCATTTCTCTGAGGTCACACTGTGCCGGCTTGTATGGGCCATTCTGCTGTCTAATGCCCCGTACACACGGGACGACGATCATACGTACGATCGTTGCAAATCGTATGTTGCATAATGTAAATAGCATACTGACGTGCACCCGACGGTCTTACATACAACTTGCAGCCGGCCGAACGTGATGACGCGAACGAGCGTATAAAGAGGAAGTGCTGGTATCGTAGCATCACCCTTTGGGCTCCTTCATCTAATTTCGTGTTAGTTGAAGTGGACTTGGCGCATGCATGTTTAGCACAATACAACTTGTACCCAACTGCTCTACACATGATACAACGGTCGTATGTGAGCTTGTTGGTACGACCAAGTTTTGTAGTCTGCTCATACAACTCCCATGTACGACCGTCGTATGTTCGACTGTTGAAAGCGCGCACACAAACGATCGATTTCGCATACAACGGTCGTGAGTACGACGTGTTGAATGTGATTGTCGTCCCGTGTGTACGAGGCTTAAGTCTGACTCCTGGAGCTGATCATATTCCTGTGGGAGGAGAAGATCGTTTGTTCTCTGACTGGGACGGATAGTTTACCTTTTGGCTGCTTGCTGGCGTTTTTGGCTCTTTATAATCTTAGAGCTCATACTCTCTGGTAAGCAGGATTGCCCCTTTTTGTGCACCAAGGTGATGAGTTGCTCCTTCATCCTCTCCACTCTAGATGGTGTCGGTTTCTTCACTACTCTCTCTGCTGCCATGAATATGTACTTTGGACTATGATAAATTAACGTTTATATATGAACTAGTGCTGCATTACTTTATTAGCCTTGCCTGGTGCCCTTGTGTAAATGGATATTGGAGAAGATGTGACCCGCTGCTATAACTGGCTGATGTGGCTGAGTACATGGAATGGATCAAATGGGAAAAGGGACCCGTGAAACCAAATTTTGCCAGGACCAGACTCAGCCAGCGAAAACTCACGTTGTCAAAAGCTTTTTCTGCATCTAGAGTGATTATGGAGGTCTCGCTGGCCAAGTCGACCCCAGCTGATTCCAGTATTGTCTGAACTTTGCGTATATTAGACGCCGCTGACCTTCCCCGAGTGAAACCTGCCTGTGAAGGATGAATGAGTGATGGCACAATTGGGGCAAGCCTGTTCGCCATGATTTTCGAGAGAATTTTCGAGTCTAGGTTAAGTAAGAAGACGGGGCGGTATGAGGCTGGTTTGGTAAGGTCCTTGCATTTCTTTGGGATAAGTTTAATATAGGCTTGGAGACCTGAGGGTAAGTATTGATTTCCATCTAGGATGGTTTGGTACACTGATTGCAGAGGGGGGGTGAGCGCTTCAGAGGAAAGTTTGTAGAACTTGGCTGTATAGCCGTCCGGGCCTGGTGCTTTGCCCGGGGATAGAGCCTTAATTGTAGAGCTGACTTTCTCCAGGGATATCGGGGTATTGAGCTGTGCCAGGAGTGTATCGTTGTTAGTAGGAAGTGAGACGTTGTCTAGGAAGAATAGCGCTGTGGATTCATCTATGGGATCAGGGCCATGTAGTGAAGCGTAGAAGTGCTCAAGGACACGGTTAACTTCTTTGGGTGATGTGGCGAGGTGACCCATCTTATCTTTCAGGGCAGCTATGTGTGTGTGAATATGGGGGCCTTTGCACAAGCGAGCCAGTAATTTGCCTGGTTTAATGCCGAATTTATGGTAATTAAGGTCGGTTATGGAGTGGTGTAGTCTTTCTTGTGCCTCTGCCCACATGTTCAAATGTTCCTTGGCTTTGCCCCAGGACACTCTATTCTCCACAGAGTGGTCATGGGCCAGGTTTGCAGTGCGTAAAGCTTTGCTCGCCTCGGCGTAATCTTCAGAGAGTTTCTTTTTGTAACCAGAGGCATATGAAATGATCCTTCCCCATAGGACTGCCTTTACTGTATCACATATTAAGCTTGGGTTGTTCACGTGTATTGCATTGTTGGTGATAAAGTCATGCCATGTGTCAGAGATGATTTGTTGTAGGGCTTTGTCGTGGGCCAGTTATGAGGGGAAGCGCCAAATCCGCAGATTGCATGATCAGACCTGGCAGATCGTCAAGAGATTGGTGCATGGTCTGAAATGGCCATGTCATGGATATGAGTAATTGTGGCATGTATTATTAGGGGTGAGTTTAAAAAGGTGTAATCTATTCTATATAGGGAATCGTGTGAATGGGAGAAGAAAGTGAACTCTCTGGCCTCCAGGTGGGTCTGTCTCCAAAGGTCAGTAAGTTGCGTGCTGTCTGCAATTTGTGCTAGAAGTGAAGGGGGAGTTGTGGCGCGGCGCGCTTCAGAGATATGGCTGGGAGATTTGTCCTCTCAGGTGTCCATAACTGAATTGAAGTCTCCAGCGACTAGTAGGGGCAGATGGAGGTGCGGGGCTAAACTGGAAGTCAGGTTCTGGAAAAAAACAATTTGAAGGAGAATTAGGGGCGTAAACATTTGCTATTGCCCAATCGCCTGTGGACATTTTGATGTTAGCTGTGAGTACACGACCCTCATTATTCGCCTGGGTGGAGATAACCTCGCAAGGGAGGTTTTTGTGTATGAGCAGGAGAACCCCTGCCTTGCACTTCACAGCTGATGAGTACATAAACTTGTCCCACCCAGATTTTTCACATGCGTATGAAATCCGCAGATGTGAGGTGCGTTTCCTGTAATAGGGTAATGTCTGCCTTCAGGCATTTCAGGTGGCGAAGGATCGCCATGTGTTTGTGTGGGGAACGTAGTCCTTTAATGTGCCATGAGATGACTCTCAAGAGTTGGGGGTGATTTAAGATGTTTCCTAGACGTGATAAGGATGCATATGAAGTCTGTATGGAGAACTGAAGCGTGTGTCACTCGGGGATCACCAGGGGTCCAACAACTACGTGGCCAGGTGAAGGTTTTTGGGTATGAGGGTAGGGATGGGGAAACCAAACAGATGATGGTTGAGAGTACGAGCATCCATAAACATAACCATGGGAGCCTATGCTTCACTTTTTTACACATGTGTACCTGAATTCTACAAACAGCATTACTGGGGGGTAAAAGGATTTTCACCCGCCAGTACTGAGCCAACCCTCTAGCTGTTTATGATGCCAGGAGAGGGGGAATGAACAGACTGTCAGTTAGAAGTAGTGTGTCTTGGCTCAGGCAGGGAGGAATATCCCACAGCAAGGTTGTGCCAGAACTCCTTGAGGAGTTCTGTGACTAGCATGGTTAAACAATTACAACTGTTATAACATTAACGTTTCAAACAATGTGAACCCTTAGAGGTTTCTACAGCCAAAAGTAGTGATACCCACATGACTTTGCAAGAAGTGAAGGAGGAGAGGGATTGTAGCTATGATGGATGTCATCTTTGTCTGTTTCCCCCTGCAGGTTCGAAGAGATGTTGCTTCTTGGTGGGGTCCTTACTTGGACTACGTTGGTCTCTTGGATCCATCAGTTGATGTGGGGCAGATGGTGCGGAGGTGTTGATTGGGACATGGAGATATGATTCCAGGAAATGCATCACTTCCTCTGGGTGGGAGAACGACTTGGGGTCGCCTGAAGGTGTTGTGAAGCGCAGAACTGCTGGATAGGCCAGGGTGAATTTAATCCCCTTCTCGTAGAGAGCTGAGCATATGGGTTGGAATGCCTTGCTTCTGCGTGAGAACTCCTGGGAGTAGTCTGCAAATAACAGTAGCTTATGGCCATCCAGTTGCAGAGATTTTAAATCTCTGAATGATTTTAGGATGTTATTTCTGTCTGCGTAGTTCAAATAGCACACTATGACAGGCCTAGCTGTGTGCCTGTCGATAGACAGAGCCCATAGCCTGTGTGCTCTCTCCACAATTCATTGCGCCGAAATGCCTTGGGCATTAGGGATGCGAATGGCACATATGTCCTGGAGTGAATTAGTGTTGAAGGATTCTGGGGGGCTGATGATTCTTAGATTGTTCCTTCTGGAATGGTTTTCAAGGTCGTCCAGTTTTTCAAAGATGTATTGTTGGACCTGTTTAGCCTGCTGTTCTGAGGTGGTGGTATTTTGCAGCTCGTCCTCAATATCGGACACTTTTTGCTTCAGATCCTGGATTCTCTTTGTGTGGTCCCCCAGCTCCTTCCTGAGATATTCCTGCTGCAATGGCTCTGTCTACTGCCACCGTGATCGTAGGTGATAACAGAGGGGCTATAGCCTGCGCCAGGTCCTCGGGGATAGCGGGAGCCTGTGCTGATAAAGGCGATGTGTGCGCGATGCCAAGGGAGGTGGCGGTTCCATCCGCTATATTGTCTGGGATGTGGCAGGGCAGGGGAGGCTGTGAACGGGCTGCTGCTGCAGTGCTGGAGGGGCCGTGGACTACATATTTGTCCATCCGCTGTGCTCTCTGTGTTCTTGCCCCCCTAATACTTAACTGAGCCCCATCTCAAGTGCTTCAGCTCTCGGGAGACTCTGCCTCCTCATTGGCTGAGACAGCAGCGGAAGACATTGGCAATCACAGCCACAGGAGAGAGAGGGGGTAGGGGCGAGCCTCAGCGCCATGTGTATGGACACTCAGAGCTGAAGCTCGGGAGCAAGCCTGGAGCGCCTCCATTGCAAGCTGCTTGCTCTGAGGGCACTCAGCATAGGGAGGGGCCAAAAGCGCCAGCAGGGGACCCGAGAAGAGGATAGGGGCTGCTTTGTGCAAAACCCTGCACAGAGCAGGTAGATGCAGTAGAACAGGTTTGTTATTAAAAAAAAGCCTATCATGTCGCTTTAATAGTACTACAGCACAATTCACCCATCCCTCATCTTCATAACATGAAGGGAGGAGGGAGGCTATAGAGTTCCAACAAACTTCCTCGTGCATTGATTGAGATAAGACTGCAGGATAGCACTCATTTTTTGGCAGGATCAACAAGTATTTTTTGCACTTCTTAAACAATACAAAAAATACTTTCAATGATATATTTAACAGACCAAAAGGCAGAGAGCAAGAAAAGTTCACTGTTAGCATTTACAAACAGTTTAGGAAAATAGGAAATTCTGGTACTTCCATGTGTCCTGTTCCATGATATTTAATTTACTTAATTTTTAGGAGTTGACTAAAAATCCTCTCCAGGTGAGTTATATACAGTGGGGTTGATTTACTAAAGCCGGAGAGTGGAAAATCTGGTGCAGCTGTGCATGGTAGCCAATTAGCTTCTAACTTCAGCTTGTTCAATTAAGCTTTGACAAAAAACAAGAAGCGGATTTTTTTCTATGCAGATTTTGCACTCTCCAGTTATAGTAAATAAAACTCACTGTCTATAGTTTTAGTATACTTCATTGCAGAGTCAAAAGTCGGTCATGTGGGCTCACTGATACATACAGTATATCCTCCATCCTTGATAAAAAGCACGGATTGGACAAACCTCCCTTGCAGACTATTGTAGTCTGACAGCCGGCGCCCACAGCTGTCAGAATATCTGAACAGTGACTGCACTTGTATGAAAGATAAAGCAACACCTAGACAGATTGCCCAGGGAGGTGAGAAGATAGTGCACTAGCTCATTGCTGCCTTTCTAGCACCCAGGCATAACATGAAGGACAGAGGTAGAAAGCCAGCAATAGCTATAACTAAGGCTACCAGCTGAAACGCGTAAGCAGCTGTATTTTCTGTACTCCACTTGAAATAATAAATCACTACATTCAGAAGAACGAGTTCCTGGCTCTCTACCTCCCTCATTTATGCAGTGACTGCAGTTGATTGACTGCAATTACTTACCATTTTCTGCTTGGCTCCTTTGATTTTAGATTGATGTTTGTCAAGCTGGGTAGTACCGACAGGGACACCCACGGATCGGTTTTGGCCAGTTCAGCAGGAAATGGCTGAAATTTGATTCCTGCTTTACCTGGTTGGCCATACATCTGGGAAGCTCCCCATTAATTTGTTAATCAAAAAAGGTAAGGGTCCAGCCCTCAAACCCAGATGGTGCTGATGATACTTAAATGTAATGTCACATTCAATGCACATTTCCAAGAAAAGCAGTGAGGTGTTCACACACGCATTTCCGTGGTTACAAGGGAGAAACATTGCATTTATTTTCTGTTTAGAAATAGTGCAGCTGATCTTCTGAAGCCTCTTTGAAGCCACTTTCAGTCTATATGTACTCCAGCTATGGCTGACACTGTACAGCAAGCATCGTGAAGCAGCTAGGCTTACCTTTACCCCGCTGTTCTGCTGCCCAGATGTGAAGCTGAAACCCCCCAAAACGAGATGCTTACAGGTAAGTAACACATATTCACCACCCTCTGCCTCAACATATGCAGTGCTCAATGACCAATCCCAACCTAAGGACTTCAGAAAAAATATGTCTGCATTGGGCAAGTATTTCAGGCAGCCTCCAACAGCACAGGGATGTGGTAAAGTTGAGAGTGAAACCCGTATGGCTCCTTATACAGAGTTGGGTTTACTTTTGAACTTTAGCAGTCTTACAAGTTCACCTTAAAGACAGGAGACCTGAAAATCCCTTATAGGCCCTTTCCATGTATAACTGCAAAGATATCTCTGCAAACAGCTCCTACACGTTGCTTTGGTGCTATCGTTTTCTAATGTCTCCTGCTGGTAAGCTTTGGTATTGCAGAACACCTATAACATGCAATGGTGGGAAGAACTGTATTTTCATGGTCAGCCTTCAAACTTAAACAGGACATTAAATAACAGGGGAACTAATGACCTGCTAAGTCTATTTACAAAAATACATAGATGACAGCTCTGGGTGAGCAAAACAATATTCCTAAGCTTAAGGCATATTAATGCATTTGGGGCCACAAAACCTGGATCATCAAAATAATTACATAAAACTACATGTACAGGCACTTATGTAATTGCTATGGTTTATATGGGCAGGTTAATAGTAAACACACAGCTCATAAGGCACAGATGATACTGCAATGTTATGCAACCTCAGTGGCTATTTTTATGGCTCCTTCATGTTTTATTAGTATCGGCAGTTATTGCACTCATTAAATCAGGTACACGTCACATATGCCATCTTGTACACAGCCTGGGAATAACAGATAAACTACACAGGCTGGTTGGTGCGGTGCAAAGATTATACAGTATGGGGAAATGTGGAAAGAAGGGAGGTAGTATCATAGGGAAAAGGTAGGGTTTGAAGGCAGGTTAATATAATACATTTGCCAAATTATGAGGGACATGATATTTATACTACTTTTAAACATTAACATTTTGAATTTTAATTCAATTGGGCGACCACAGTCTACCTGTTCTATTGGTATTCACAAAGAGGAAAGGTAGTGCCAAATGAAAATATATAACTAAGGTTTTTTGGGTGACAATCAATGGACTTTATGGCCACAACAACAACCTCTTATTTATAAAACTACAAACTTTATTGATGCACAGTTAAAATCAAAAACTTTAGAATTTTAATAAGTTTTACGATTTTAATTGTGCATCAATAAAGTTTGTAGTTTTATAAATAAGAGGTTGTTGTGGTGCCCGTAATTGGGACATGGCACTTCTTTATGGTTATGCACATCGCTACCCAGTGGCTTCTCATTCAAAATTTCTTTCCACCACCAAATTAAAAAGAAGAATTTTTGAAGAATCAAGTGTAAAATATTCAATTTTATTTGGATTGCAAAAAGTTAACACATTTCAAAAGTCAAAAAACAAAACAAAACTCCTCCATCAGGGCCTGTAGAGATTATTAAAAAGGTAACGCTTTGTCGCATAGATTGGTCCCCAGCTGTGACAGGCTATGCTTGGATTAAGTTTATGTATGCAGAATGGGGAGAAGTTAGCATATGCTTGACCCCCAAAACACATTGCAAATGTTTACACTACAAATAAAGTTGAATATATTCTAACTGCTTCTTCAACTTTGGTCTTTTATCCTTCTTTGTATGGTCATATCTGAGATTCCAGTGCTTCTTTTGGCACGTAGCAGCTGAAAGCCAACCTCTCTATAGAAAGTGTAGAGAAATTCATCTTTAAAGTTCACAGCACAGGGACTGAAATTTCATATATTTTCTACAAAAGCAGCATTTTGGCAGCCTGAGGGCCTTCTATTGTAAACAAATATCGGGTACTTGTAAACTGTTGGAAAATCACTGAAACCTGACTTTAGAGTCTCTGTTGTGATCTTTGAAAATTAATTAGTTCAAAGTACAACCAGTTAGAGAGGTATTGTTTTAAAGATTTTTTTCTTGATTGTTAAGAATATGCATTGTAAATAATTTAATGTCCATAGTCTGGGCACAACTCTCCTATAAACCAGAGTTTGAGAATTATGCCTTTCATGCAAGGGCGTTGCTAGGTCTACAAAAGATCTGGGGCTCGAGCCCATAGCAGCAAAGTAAAGAAAGTCATACGCTTGGGCGGGCATACGCATGTATATAATATGCGTGCGTCTGTGTGTGTATATATATATATATATATATATATATATATACACACACACACACAGTATCTCACAAAAGTGAGTACACCCCTCACATTTTTGTAGATATTTTATTCTATCTTTTCATGTGGCAACACAATAGAAATGACACTTTTCTACAATGTAAAGTAGTGAGTGTACAGCTTGTATAACAGTGTCAATTTTCTGTCCCCTCAAAATAACTCAACACACCGCCATTAATGTCTAAACCGCTGGCAACAAAAGTAAGTACATCCCTAAATGGAAATGTCCAAATTGGGCCCAAAGTGTCAATATTTTGTGTGGCCACCATTATTTTCCAGCAATGCCTTAACCCTCTTGGGCATGGAGTTCACCAGAGCTTCACAGGTTGCCACTGGAGTCCTCTTCCACTCCTCCATGACAACATCATGGTGGAGCTGGTGGATGTTAGAGATCTTGCGCTCTTCCACGTTCCCTTTTGAGGATGCCCCACAGATGCTCAACAGGGTTTAGGTCTGGAGACATGCTTGGCCAATCCATCAACTTTACCCTCAGCTTCTTTAGAAAGACAGTAGTCGTCTTGGAGGTGTGTGTGGGGTCGTTATGTTGGAATACTGCCCTGCGGCCCAGTCTCCGAAGGGAGAGGATCATGCTCTGCTGCAGTATGTCACAGTACATGTTGGCAATCATGGTTTCCTGAATGAACTGTATCTCCCCAGTGCCAGCAGCACTCGTGCAGCCCAGACCATGACACTCCCACCTCCATGCAATACACAGTTGTCTTTGTACTCCTCACCTGGTTGCCGCCACACACGCTTGACACCATCTGACCCAAATAAGTTTATCTTAGCCTCATCAGACCACAGGACATGGTTCCAGTAATCAATGTCCTTAGTCTGCTTGTCTTCAGCAAACTGTTTGTAGGTTTTCTTGTGCATCTTCTTTAGAAGAGGCTTCCTTCTGGGTTGACAGACCAATTTGATGCAGTGTGCGGCGTATGGTCTGAGCACTGAAAGGTGCCCCCCCACCCCTTCAACCTCTGTAGCAATGCTGGCAGCACTCATACGTCTATTTCCCAAAGACGACCTTTGAATATGACGCTGAGCACGTGCACTCAACTTCTTTGATCGACCATGACAAGGCCTGTCCTGAGTGGAACCTGTCCTTTTAAATTGCTGTGTGGTCTTGGCCACCGTGCTGCAGCTCAGTTTCAGGGCATTGGAAATCTTCTTATAGCCTAGGCCATCTTTATGTAGAGCAACAATTCTTTAAGATCATCAGAGAGTTCTTTGCCATGAGGTGCCCTGTTGAATTTCCAGTGACCAGTATGAGAGAGTGAGAGCAATAACACAAAATTTAACACACCTGCTCCCCATTCACACCTGAGACCTTGTAACACTAACGAGTCACATGACACCGGGGAGGGAAAATGGCTAATTGGGCCTAATTTGGACATTTCTACATGAAAAGATATAAAAAAATTTACAAAAATGTGAGGGGTGTACTCAGTTTTGTGAGATACTGTGTGTATATATATATATATCTTTACATATGTGAGTGCAGATCCCCCCCTTACATCAGGGTCCCCAGAAAGCCCCCCCCACTTACATCAGGGTCCCTAGAGAGCCCCTTCCTTACACCAGGGTCCCCAGAGAGCCTCCCCATACATCAGAGAAATAGGGGGCTGAATGAGAGGGCGTGAAAGAGAGAGGAGGTGGGAAAGAGAGACTGCCTAGCCCTGCCTCAGTCCCTACTGTCCCAGCCCCTGTCCATGTGGGTAGGTGTGTGCGATCCACCCACCTCCCGTCCATCCTTGGTCAGCCTGTTTTCTTTCTGTTCCATGACAGTCACAACGAAGAAGAGAAGGATTGCAGGCTCAGGGAGGCACTGGGGATGCTGCTCAGGGTGGCCTTGTCTTCTCTCTCACTTCCTCCTGGGCTCTTCCTGGCTGCCCAGGCCTCCCACTCCCTATTTGAAGATGCCGCTGCCCTGCACCCCACAGCCACCGGACCAGCTGCGTCTGCTCCAGTCCAGGACCATAACAAGGGGGCTGGGCTCAGCTCTTTAGGCCCCACGAGCACTAGCGCAGAGGAGGAGGAAGTGTAATCCTCCTCCGCTTTGAATGCCGGGCAGGGAGGGAGTCATGGCCGTGACATCACTGGTTGCTAGACGCTAGGCGGCTCTAGCAACCAGTGACTAGGAGTAGATTCAGGTGGAGGCAGGGGCGAATCCGGAGCCAGCGCTACTGCGGCTCAGTCCGCCCCTGTCCCCTGCATTCCGGACTGGGACATAACTGCTAATTGTGGGACTGCACCCACCCAGTAAGAGACTTGGGGCTATGGGCCCCAGACTAGGGGCTAAAGAGAATACTGAAGAGTGTCACTCTACGGGACAACTCTGGGTCTGCTAGGGTTGCTGACATCACATCCAAGGTGGTGTTGCCCAATAGTAGCCTCAGGACTTTTGGATGTCTACACAAGGGAGTCTTTTGCGGCTAAATAATATGCCTGAAATATGTTAAATGCACATTACAAGACTTTCATTGAAATGAAAGGTTTGGCGACAGGCTCTTTTTAAGGCAACAAGTGACAATCTTCATTTTTCAGAGCCTTAAATTGTGGTCCTATTGTTACTAAGTTTGAAAATTACATTTACTTGACATATTTCCAGTGTTCCAGATTTTTGGATGCAGTGGCACATGGTGATACATCACAAGTGGCATTTGATGGGAGATCACATGACCTATTCAGTTCTTTGCTTCTCTAGAATCTCTCAATTCATTTCTAAATGCAGCATCCTAATTCTAAAACAAGTCACATTCTTCAGACCTCCACCATCCTTCCTCAGGGTGACCTCTATTAACTTAGGTTGCACACATGTAAATTCTGTGTGTGGATGATTGTAATAACATACATTCACAATGTATACATTAAAAAGGCAACAACTGTTTATACATCAAGGTGGACATTTTTTTTTATTTTTATGTGATATGTTTAGCAATTCGTTTACAAGATCATCCAACACAAAAACTCATCCTGGTCTACACACCTTGCAGTCATACAGCATGAAAGAAGTCTGTTATGGTGTTAAAACCAAGCTTAGATTTTACTAAGGATAAAAAAAGAATGAGAAAATATATTGGATGTAAATGCTTTTCATGTGAAGGTCCAGGCCATATAGGTTTATTGCATAGCACTGATTTAATTAAAGAGAACTTGTTGCATTTAATTTTCCTCCGATTGCCTCTGGAGAACAGTAAAATCTGTACAGCTATTCTTCAGATCCCCGAATATCAACACATTTACATGTTATAGTACTTTATCCTCTATGTGGCCTCTTAGATTAATGCTCATGCTCTTTAAAACTTTTTTTGGTTTGAACATCAAATGGATATATCCTCTGGGAGATTTTTAATAGCATCTGTGCCAATACTGGGGGGATTTTACCTCGCTTCCTATCCCAATGACCAAACAGTAAAGCCTCGTACGCACGGGACAATGATCGTACGTACGATCGTCGCAAATCATATGTTGCATAATGTAACTTGCATACTGACTGCACTACACGATCGTACAACCACAGAAAGACCGTTCAGGTGCATGTAATTAGCATCCGGCTGTTCCTGACTTTGGAGCATGCGTGTTTTGCACAATACAACTTGTTGTACCAACTGCTCTGTACACACGATACATCGGTCGTATGAACGCTTGTTGGTACGACTAAGTTTTCTAGTCTGCTCATACAACTCCCTTGTACGACCGTCGTATGTTCGGCTGTTCTAATCGCGCATACGAACGATCTATATCGCATACAACAGTCGTTAGTACGACCTGTTGTATACGATCGTCGTCCCGTGTGTACGAGGCTTTAGTGAGATGATCTCCCCAATGGTGACATAGATGGCAATAAAAGGTCTTCACCCCTTCCCACTCAATTTTAAAACCATTACTTTTTACTGACTGTGCTCTTGGTGAAGACATTTTTCTCACCTCCTGTCTCAGTCACCACACAGAAAGTGAAGAAAAATGTTGCCAATGGTTACAGAAACACAAAACCTGACATAGGTTCTAACCCTTCCCAACTCTAGCAAAAAAAGGCAAGTACAATACATTTACAGTGTTCTTTAAGTCAGCTTGTGATGGTAAATGGGTAGCAGCGTTGGAAAGCAGATACCCAAATGGATTTTCATATGTGCTCACATACCTTGTACAACATCCAGGAGACCATGGTATCTATTGTAGTGTGGATCTTGAGCTGGGTGTACACTTTTTTTTTTTTTGTTCAACTAGTGGGTTGAGAGAAAAAAAAAACACTGACAGAACCCCACATCAACACATAGATGTATGATGCAGAGATCTCCCCTGCGCCACGATTGTATTCTGGCACCACTAGAATACACAGATCAGTGCTTGCAGCCATCAGTCCGTCTATACCCTGCTTTACCCCTTAGCCTCTATTGATTGTCTTTTGGCCCCTAAGATGCATAGCCTCTTGAATGAATAGGGAGGCATAGGATATAGCAGGTATTGTTTGCAATAGTATGAGACTCGGGATCATGGGAGCTGACCTAGGTTTGCATAGTGAGGGTTCCATACGTTTCAGGGCTCCAGGGGTACCATGCAAAGTATATGAATACCATCACTGCTACAACAGATGCCATTTTTGTTTTTACTGTGCATGAAAAGAATTACAAACATGTAAGTATAAAACTACATGGCCAACATATTGGAACATGCATCCAAAAGCTAGTGTAGAATGCAATGAACGCTACGGAAAGTGTTCAAAAACACGTCAAAAGTGCACAGAAAAATGTATGCATTTTTTGATTATAAAAGTGTGAATATAGCCTTATAACTGCCCTATAATGGTCTGAACATGTGACCAGTTAAGCTCTCTGAAGAAAATGTTTATCATATCACTCAGCTCTGCTGTGTGTTGGTGTGTACAAGACGGCCACCACTTGTAGATGAACTCAGGCTGTCCTGCACGGACAGTGTAATTTGCCAGTAATGTTAAAAGTAGACATGAACCGTACACAGCGCCAACCCAATAGCGTGACAAAGTATAAACACTCCAAATGTCAAAACTCATATACATAAAAGTTCATAAATAAAATGTGCAATCTCTGATAATGTCTCTTAAATAGAGTTGAGCGAACCCGAACTGTAAAGTTCGGGTCCGTACCGAACTTTCGGGTGTCCGTGTACCGAACCCGAACGTTTGAGAAAACGTTCGGGTTTGGGTATTTTATCACGCATGTTGAATAGCTGCAGGGCAGCCAATCAACAAGCGTTTCACTGGTTTTCCCTAGAAGCCATCACAGCCAAGCCTACTAATGGCATGGCTGTGATTGGCCAGTGCATCATGTGACCCAGCCTCTATATGAGGCTGGAGTCACAGTGCTGCATGTCACATGCTTTTAGGTTAGTGTAGGGAGAGGATGCTGCCGGCTCTGTGAGGGACAGATTGCAGCGACAATAACTAGGTGGAGATTACTACTACTGCTTTGAGGGACAGATTGTAGATCTATAACATCTCATCCTGCATTACAGAACGATCTGATTACAGAACGATCTCTCATCCTGCATTACAGAAAGATCTCATTACAGAACGATCTCTCATCCTGCATTACAGAACGATCTGATTACAGAAAGATCTCTCATGCTGCATTACAGAATGATCTGATTACAGAACGATCTCTCATCCTGCATTACTGATTGCAGAACAATCTGATACTGGACTAGGTAGAGATTACTACTGCTTTGAGGGACAGATTGCAGATCTAATAACATCTCCCATTCTCCCATTTTTCTTCCTTTTGCAGCCCTCTAGCACTTTCCAGGACTTTTTTACAGTAATTTTTGTGCCGAAAGTTCGGGTCCCCATTGACTTCAATGGGGTTCGGTGTCCGGGTTAAAGTTCGGATGACGTTCGGTACCGAACCAGAACGTTTTCGGAAAGTTCGGCCAAACGTCCAGGTATTCGATCAACTCTACTCTTAAATCTTGATAAAAGTGACAAAGTGCATTAAAGTGCTCTTCAGTGCTCCAAACAATAAGTGCACAATGGTGACAGGTGCCAAAACGACCCTCTTGTGCCCCCACTCACCAGAAATAGACCTACTGCTTTTCAGTCAGCAGATCAAAAGAAGCTGAAAACTGGTGAGGGTAATTCTTGACCAGGCAAACTGAAGGAATGACCCGACTTGTAGCCAGCATGATCATAGGGTCCCAGTGGCTGCAGTCTCTCCCCTCTCTGCTGACAAAGCAGTAGGTCTATTCTTTCTGATGAGTGGGGACACAAGAGGGTCGTTTGGCACCCGTCACCATTGTGCACTTATTGTTTGGAGCACTGAAGAGCACTTTAATGCACTTTGTCACTTTTATCAAGATTTAAGAGACATTATCAGAGGTTGCACATTTTATTAATGAACTTTTATGTATACGAGTTTTGACATTGGGAGTGTTTATACTTTATGTCACACTATTGGGTTGGCGCTGTTGATTGATATAGTTATTCCATCTGAGCAGGCTTCTTCCCGAGTACAGCAGCCACCATTTGGAAGATAGCACACATTTTATTTATGTATGTTTGTTAATTTAGTGTATGTATATATATATATATATATATATATATATATATATATATATATACACATTTTTTTTTTTTGATCACTTCAGGAGAGAAACACCCACAGCGCAGATTTTTTTAGTTTCTAGTATGAACCGTACACAGCGCCTGTATCTGCTAACCAGCACTGTGTGTCACCCTGTGCTAAACACAGAAGTGAATGTGGAGCAGCTTGTAAACACTGGCACACAAAAAAGCACCAGGTGACACACTGGGCCCCTGTGCACTAGCCTTAAATCTTGGTCCCATAATTGACAAGCTAGAATAATAAGCTTCATTTCCCTTGACAGGTGGTCCATGTTTTTAAGACAAAGTGGCACCTGATGGTCAGATGACCCATTTCAAGTGGTATTTAATAGGAGATCATACGACCCATTTAGTTCCTTGCTTCTCTACAATCTCCAGCTGCTGCAGACTGGAGGCAAATGCATCAGGTCACGTGAATGCCTTAGCACTTTAGCATAATGGCAATACTACACTTGTCACATCTGTGATTTGATATGTAAGATATTAACTTTCCTTATTACAAGTGGCGGCTGGTGGTATATTTTTTGGTCGATCGGGTCACAGGCACCCACCCCCCCATCCCGGTTGGTCGATCACCAGCCCCGCACTTACGCCATGTAGGTTGCGGGCAGCACTTCCTCCAGGGGGCGGCTTCACCCCGCGTCTCCTCCTCTTCGGCGGCTTTCCCTGTGTCTCCCTCCTCGGAGGCCAACAGGATTGCTTCTTCTCTCAGCCAATCGGGAGATGGGTCTCCAGCTTCCTGACTGACTCGGGAGAAGAATCAGGAAGACAATAGCAAATATTAATTTGCTATTGTCACACAACTGGCTCCGATCCCACCCTTTTATGAAGCCAATTAGAGCCTCAGACTCTAATCATGTGCCTCAAAAAAAAACCCCCATTGAAATCTATGCGTCTGGCGCTGGTCGGCAAGTAGTTAAAGTGCAATGTAAGTGATTGACCGCTAGAGGTCACTATTAATTGACACAATAAATAAATGCATAAAGTGCAAAAATTCCCTTAACCACTTCAGCCCCGGAAGGATTTACCCCCTTCCTGACCAGAGCACTTTTTGTGTTTCTGCACTGCTTCGCTTTAACTGACAATTGCGCGGTCGTGTGCCGTTGTACCCAAACAAAATTTGCGTCCTTTTTTTCCCACAAATAGAGCTTTCTTTTGGTGGTATTTGATCACCGCTGCATCATTTTTGATCACCGCTATAAACAAAGAGAGAGCGACAATTTTGCAAAAAAAAAACAACATTTCTTACTTTTTGCTAAAATTCAAATCCAAAAAAATATATAAAAAACCATTTTTTCATCGGTTTTGGCCAATTTATATTCTTCTTCATATTTTTGGTAAAAAAAAAAATCGCAATCGGCATTTATTGATTGGTTTGCGCAAAAGTTGCCGCGTTTACGGATGACGAGAATTAATTTCTGGGGTTTTTATTTTTTTTACAATTTTTACTAGTAATGGCAGCGATCTGTGATTTTTAGCGGTACTGCGATGTTGGGGCGGACATGTCGGACATTTTTGACACTTTTTTGGGACCAATGACATTTATACAGTGATCGGAAATTTAAATGTCCACAGATTACTGTATAAATGTCATTGGCAGTGAAGGGGTTAACCTGCAGGGGGAGATCTAGGGGTTAACAGTGTTCCTTAGGTGTGTTCTAACTGTGGGGGGGGGGGGGGGGCTGGGCTAACATGGACATAGGAGATCTAACTGATCCCAGTGACAGGGATCAGTAGAGCCCCTATGTCCCCAATGAGAGAGCGGGGAACCGCCGTGTTTACATCGGCGGTTCCCCGCTCTTTGGCTGTAGCCGGCGGACATCGGGTCCGTCTGAGCTGCAGGCACACTCCTCCGGCGCCTGCGCGAATCGCCGCCTTTTTACGGCGATTCGCGCTCAGCGTACACAGCGCCGCAGTAAATATACTGTGTGCGGTGTGGAACCGGTTAAATAAAGTGCTGGTGCAAAAATATTACAACAAAGAAGTCCAAACAAAATAAAGTGCAAAACATATGCAATAAGTCTGAAAAATGTTCATGAAGAAATGATTGCGATCGGTCTCATATGTCCAGACAAGGAAAAAAGGGGTGACTGTACATGCTCCTCAACCAACACCTGTCACACACCCTACTCACCAGAAGGAGTTTGATAGATGGAATCTCTCCCACGACTCCCATCAGGAATTGGCTTCCACAGGATTAGACCACCAAAACTCCAGACAATCATAAATGATGGTAAAAAAAAGGAGAAGGGGATGCTCCCATAGTGAAGTCCAATCGAAATTCATTTAAAAAGTTAAAATTCCATGGCAGAAAAACATAAAAACAAAGTAGCTGTAAATGAGGAAGCAGGGGACGCCAGCTGCGCTTCACCTGCGTACCACAGAAGGCGGAAGTAATCAGTGACTATTTTTAGCTCTGACCGCTGTATAAATGTCAGTGGTCCCAAAAAAGTGTCAAAAGTGTCCGATCTCTCTGCTGCAATGTCGCAATCCTGCTACAAATCGCAGATCACCGCCATTACTAGTAAAAAATAAAAATGCCATAAAACTATACCCATAGTTTGTAAACGTGATAACTTTTGCGCAACCCAATCGATATACATCTATTGCGATTTATTTTTACCAAAAATATGTAGAAGAATACATATCGGCCTAAACTGAGCAATACGGTTTTTTATTTTTTTTTGGATATTTATTACAGCAAAAAGTTAAGAAAATTGTTCGTTTTTTTTCAAAACTGTCACTCTGTTTATTATAGCGCAAACAATAAAAAACACAGAGGTGATCAAATACCATCAAAAGAGAGCTCTATTTGTGGGAAAAAAAGGATTCCAATTTTGTTTGGGTACAACGTCGCACGACCGCGCAATTGTCAGTTAAAACGGTGCAGTGCCGAATCACAAAAAGTGCTCTGGTCAGGAAGTGGGTAAATCCTTCTGGGCTGAAGTGGTTAATATATGTTGTGTAATTATCACTTGTATATATATTGGTGACGTCTAGTGGTCAGTCACATACTTTGCACCTTGGATACAGGTTAGAGAGCACGGTTTTTACCCATTATTTCATTTCCACATAGTGCCTTAAACAGACTAGCAGCTCTCATTATTTATTGATAATTAGCCCATTTGCGCAGATAGAGGCACCTTTCCTGGTCCTCCGTTTCTTTTTCATTCAAAAATTATGTTTAGTTTTGGATAGAGTGAAGAGGGATTAGAACTCCTGTCAGTTTCTATTGCTGTCTGTGTTCCCATTAAGGGT
>BLSH010485972.1:7439-27762 GCA_018402905.1 Glandirana rugosa | reverse complement strand
GACCCCCCCCCCCCCCCCCTTCTATTTGTCCTGTTTACCATTATTATGGAAAGTGATAGTAAAATAAAATCCCAATTTTTGGGCTGTCCCCTTAAAAGTAATAGATGGGAAATCTTCCATTGGGGACACTAGTTCTGGAATTTGCAAGGATTTCATCTTACTAATGACACATAGGCCAACATGAAGGGGAGTTTACAGGGAAAAAAAAGCTCAAATGCCTGGAGCAGCTTTTTTGAGCTACAGTATGTCATAAGGCCTAATGAGAACTAGCCAAGAAAAGGCATTGGTAAAACTCAGAATCCCCACTCCTAAACTGTTCTAATCCTGTAGCCTCACCACAGGGATTACAATGTTTGCCCTGTTTTTCACTTGTACTCTCTCCCCATCAAAGCAGAAATGTCAGGCCAGTGTCAGGCTGTAAGGCTTTCCATGTAAAATGACCTGTTCCTGAGCACAGGGCTGATAACTGCCACTGTGTCCAGGCTGCTAAAGAAGAGTAAAAATGGCAGTTAGTGATCAAATTGCGCAAACCGAAAATTAGCACATTTTCATTCAACGGAACATTTGCAAGTAGATCTGTGGGACCTGCAGAGAATCAAAGCAATTAACTAATGCAGACAATGACTCATGAATTGTATGATCCTTCAGAAATTGGAAAGATATTCAAATGCAATCCGATTCACAAATCGATTCAATCTAACACTATATAATAGCTTTGGTTAAAACTTCTTATTAAGGTCGAGTACATACAGTAAAACCATCAGAAAAAAATACACAAAATTATGTTTGTGAAATGTATAATTAAAGGCAAGCCTTTTGGTTAATACCGGACAATATGTATGTAAATATAAAAGTGTAACAGTTATAGATGCATAGCTAATAATGCTTGTTCAACAGCACAATATATAAGGCAAACAAGGTCAATTCTCATGGCCTGCAAGGGTCTCCAAACTATGGCCCTCCAGTTGTTCAGGAACTACAATTCCCATCATGTCTAGTCGTGTCTGTGAATGTCAGAGTTTTACAATGCCTCATGGGACGTGTAGTTCAGCAACAGCTGGAGGGCAGTAGTTTGGAGATCCTTGCCCTAGAGTAATGGAAGTTTCTTCCTTTCAAGGAAATAAATAGAAATATTTAGGCACATGCAGAGAGGCCGTGAAAATATGGCACCTATCAGAAATCTATTTATTCTTGGCTGCCAAGGGCTTGCGGCTGATCTTCTTGGATTTGTCATTGTTCTTCTTTGGGGGCTCCGGGTTTGCCTGCATGTGTCGTCCATAGAGGCTACAAGACACAAAAGAAGGGAAAATATCAGAAAATAGTACCGACCATTTAAACCGGTCACATCTATTCATTTCACACACACAAACAATAAATATCCGTATATTGGGAGTCAA
Source organism: Glandirana rugosa (assembly GCA_018402905.1). Classification (NCBI taxonomy): domain Eukaryota; kingdom Metazoa; phylum Chordata; class Amphibia; order Anura; family Ranidae; genus Glandirana; species Glandirana rugosa. Next base: position 26,365 of record BLSH010485972.1, on the reverse strand, counting down.
GTAAGGCAACTTTTCTTTTTACCATTCAGGAAAAAATAGCTTATTGATCCACTAGAAACTATTGTGATTGCCATTTTCTTTTATTAACTGACCCCCCCCCCCAAAATACAAACAAGCAAACAAACAAAAAGAGAACTGTTCAATGACTATCATTGCTTGTCTCATATGACTGATGAAGTATATTGGCTCTTTAAAGCCTAGCTCACACAAGCTTCAGGATCTGAACAGCAATCTAAAGAACGTTTACATAAAGAATTTAAAAGGCATTCAGCCTGCCTCAAGCAACTTTTTTATCTGGTAAGAGTAATTTGTCATACAAAACATATGGGAGATGCTATTGCTGATCACTCCTGAAAAGACTAGTTGACTGGCTAATATGGTGACCTGTTCGCTTTAAAGGGACTCAGCCTCCGGCTTCATTATGTCTAGCATGTTCCACCAGCAGGATTTCCAAACCATAATTCCCAACTCGGTTTCTGTCTACCTAGAAGTTTTGGGTGTTCCCACCCACCTTGTGTGTTTCTGCTTCTCTTCTTCTTTACGACCGCCCTATTCTAGCTTTACTGCTACAGGGCGGTTGCTGTGTGCAGGATCGTGTGTGTGTGTGTGTGTGTGTGTGTGTGTGTGTGTGTGTGTGTGTGTGTGTGTGTATATATATATATGTATATATATAGATATATATATATATATATATACACACACACACACATACACACACACACACACACACACATATATATATATGTGATCACGCCCTTCCGAGTCACAGGCGCGAATGCTGGCCGGCCCCGCCAATCATTCGTTACACAGGCAGAACGCCAGTCTGCCTATGTAAACTGTCAGTACAGAAGGCATGGATTCTGTGTTCCTGCAAAGCACTACAAACACTGGCTAGGCACACAGTTAACCCTTTGATCGCCCCTGATTTTAACCCCTTTCCATGCCAGTGTCATTAGTACAGGGATAGTGCATATTTTTAGCACTTTTCACTGTATTCGCGTCACTGGCCCCCAAAAAGTGTCAGTTAGTGTCCGACTTGTCCACCGCAATATCGCAGTCCCGCTATGAGTCACTGATCGCCGCCATTACTAGTAAAAAAAATAAATAAATAAGTACAAACTCCATAAATATATCTCATAGCATTTCTAGATGGGATTTTTTTAACAAAAATATGTAGCAGAGTACACATTGGCCTAAATTGATAAAAAATTTGATTTTTTTATTGGATATGTTTTATAGCAGAAAGTAAAAAATATTGAGTTTTTTTCAAAATTGATTGTCTTTTTTTGATTATAGTGCAAAATCGCAGAGGTGATTAAATGCCACCAAAAGATCTCAAAGCTCTATTTGTGGGAAAAAAGGGACATCAATTTTATTTGGGCTCAGTGTCACATGACTGCACAATTGTCAGTTAAAGTAACGCAGGGCCGTAACACAAAAAATGGCCTGGTCATGAAGGGAGCTAAATCTTCCAGAGCTGAAAAGGTTAAAGTGGTTGTAAACCTCAGTAATGAAATTTGAACAAAGCAAATCCCTCTATAGAGTTCACTTGTTTCAATTAAGAGCACTAAGTGTCATTTTTGTCTGCTGCTTTGCTCCTCTGCTACCAGCATGAGATGCTTCTGACAAGTTTTTTGCCACCAAGAGAAAAAAAAAAAAAGAAGAAGGGGAGGGATCTCCAGCTGATTGACAGCCTCAGCTCTGTTCCTGTGTGAACCTTCCCTCCAATCAGCTCTCAGAGTTCTCCTCACTGAGCTCTGCATAGTGTAATTTCAGCTCTTCACCCTGTTTCCTGAACTGTCAGACAAGCTTTATGAACCCTGTTCTGGGTACAGATCTTGGAAGTGTATACCTGCAGTAACTCTCTGCAATGCATGCACATTTCCCCATGTTCTACGGCTTAAAAAGTACAGAAAAATATCTGTTGATCCTACCAGAAATCCGTTGTATATAACTTTCAAATGTGTATAACTTTCAAATGTGAGCTGCCTTTGCTGCATGGAATCCCAGCCCTGCCTGCTGGACTACAGAGCTTTACCTGCCTCTGCCCTCTCTATCCATTTCTACATACAAGAAAATATTTGATTTAGTTTCCCAGCAAAATAAGCCTGCTGCCTTGACTCCCAAGAGCCTGTCCACACAGTGTGTGTAGGAAAAGGTCTTTTGGGAGATGTAGTTCTGGGGGTATGCTTATACCAATGGGTAATAAGCTCTCAGCAGCTACCCCTGCAAGACCTACAAGCTTATTAATAAAAGCATGGGGATTTATAAAAATGGTTTCTTGCAACAGAAACAAAATAAAAGAACAAATAATGATGGGACATGATATGGACGGGAAGTGGGAGTAAATTTGGGTCATGACTACAAATACAAAAAAAAACAAAAAAACAAAACACAACAAATTTGATCAAAGCTTTGCAAATGTTTGCTGAACAAGTTCCTAGTCTTCAGACTAGCATATAAAAGCTGCAGTCTGTGTGATCTAAACCTAAAGTGTTTGCAGTACTACTTTTTCCATTCAGTATATTTTTTAAAATTTTGGTTGCTAATGCATAGATTGAAATTTAGAAACCATAATGTGATACGACAAGCACAGCCACTGACTTGAAACCTGCAGTTGGCTCTATGCCACATTTTTTTTTCTTTTTTGTTAGTGTTTATTTATACTTTATTATTACCTGACCTACTGCCGGACATAAAGCTGGAGGACACGCTGCTTGCTCAGCCTTTTCAAGTCATATATATCTAATTCATAGCATGTACCTGTCACTGAGAGCTCCAAATTTCCTGATGTGTCACATCACATTTGATAGACAACTGTGCTTGGTCCATTTTCTCTTTGCAAGAGATCTTGAGGAGCTAAATGCCTAAAGGAAGACTGCAATCAACCTTTATTCCAGTTCTTTAAAGAATAGATCTAAATTACTATTATTTGTTAGAATGTTTCCTTGCAACTAGGTGGCTTAGCAGATAGCACTGTGGGGATGCAGTTCAATTCCCACATAGAACTCAGTCTAAATAGAACATGCTTGTTAAATGGGGGTTTGTGTTGGTCTATTCTGGATTCTTTAATCCCACAATCCAAACACATGCTGATTGATTTAGTTGGTTTACATTGACTCTATGGTATCTGTAGGATTGCGGTAGGGACAATAGATAGTTACCCTGGGGCAGTAAATAAAGTTAAGGATTTAGGGTTAATTATGAGCGAAATAGATAGTTTGCATTTCCCCAAAGTTTTTGCAAAATTTGAGAGATTTTAGTCAACAAAGGAGACAAGGGTGAATTTTTGTAATTTAAAGGGTGCAATGGGCTTTAAATGGCTCCTGAAGGTTACAGTTGCCCTTTCAAGTAACTTGGACCTGTTCTTGTTTGAAAAAAACCCTTCATTAGCCTCATTGTTTTACAGTTTTTGTTGTTTTTTTTACAGAAGGAAAAAATGTTAATGTTAGCAAAAAGATAACAAAACTAAAGCAACACAATAATAATCAAATTCACAAAAAAGGGGGAACAAAACCAGAAAAATCCATAAACTCTCAAATTCACCTAAGCAGCAAAATGAGCCAGATTAAGAGGTGCCGATTGGGTGAAATTGCCCCACAGCAAAATTTTTTTGGACAAAATCATCTCACTTATTACTATTCAGCAGTGCAAACCGGCAGAGGTTCCAAGCATATCCCGTTCTACCTAAATGATAAAAAAAAGATTTTGGCTGGACCTATACATTTACTTAAAGCGGAGCTCCAGCCTCGGCCCCCCCCAACAAAAAATTATAAAGTCAACAGCTGTAACTTGTGACTTTTACTATTTGGGCACTTACCTGTCCAGGGATCCCACGGTGACCTCACCCTAGCTGATTCTTGAATCGCTGCCATCTTGGGTAAGGGCAACTGGCAGTGAAGCCCATTTCCTAATGCACATTCGCAAATCGCTGTCAAAACCAGGTAGCCGTTTTCCCCCTCAAGGTGTCTAATGTGGGGGAGTCAGAGAAGCGGGGCTTCCCCTTTTTGGATGGAGCTCCGCTTAAGGGCAATAACCCCCAACATTGATATCAGTAGACAAAATAATAACCCCTAGCATTGATGTCAGTGGACACTAACTCCCAGCACTGGTTACACAACTGTTAAATCTCCCATTTGTATTGGTGATCATGTCAGTGTAAGATGACCCGCCTCCCGCCCAGTATTGGTGGACACGGCAGTGAAAGTTAACCTCTCCCTCCCCATCCCTCCCTTTTAATGACCACTTACCTGATCAAACGCTCCCACACCGCTCTCTCTCTCCCCAGGATAGGACTTGTATTGTGGGCCGAGATAACTCACCCACAGTACAGACTTCCTTTCAGCCACATGCAGCCCGCGTATTGGGCACCAGGGACTTGGGGGGGGGGGGCATTGTATTGGGACTGCGGCACCCGCTACTGTCAGAATACACTGATTGGTGACTACAGCTAATTGGTTGTAGGCGTTGATCGTCTGAGAATTCTCTGGTAAGTTAAGTCAATGTAGTAATCAACTTCTGTCAAGCAGGTGAAGCCACACACTGATCGAAATGCAACCAGAATTTCGATCAGGGAATGGCCAGCTTTAGAGACTCTATCGTTGAGACTTCAGCACTGAATTCCAAGGCCGGAACATCTTCTTTGCTATAATAAAGGGTTCCCACTTTGCTGTATTGTGTATTTATTTGACATCATAGAAAATATAAGGGGAGCTGGAACACACAAAGGTGGTTAGGAAAGCACAAACCCTTCCTGTAGACAGAAAAGGTGCTGGGAATTATGGCAGGGTGACCTGACTTGCTGGAGTATCAGACATATAAGAAGCCAGGGGCTAACTAAGCCCCCCAAACTACACCTATTGCTAAAATGTCACTTTTGGGTGGCCTAAACCCTTTAACAATCTGAATCTCAATTTGTTTATTCTAGATCCCCAGATTAAGGGAAGCTCTGCAAAGTAACTGAACCTTTATGTAGGACAGGCACACCTAGGTGTCTGCTTGTAGTTTAAGGGAGTAACAATAAACCCAAGTTCACTATAACACAACCAATTCTTCAGGAATAATCTAGAATGGAGGATTTAACTTCCCCAAAGCCTTTATAAAACACATCAATCTTTCACCTTCTGTCTTTTCAAGCATGCACATGCAGCAAGGTATGCCTCGAGTACATGATATTCTAATTCTAAAACACATTGTCAACATGTAATCAGCAGTGCTTATTATTGTGGCATTGATGTGTTGGTTGTGGTATCTCTACAATCAATCATGCAGGAAGATCCTGACAGCCCTTCTCTGTCACATCGCTGAGCCGTTAGGCGTTCTGGCAGAAGTTCCTGCTCGCCGTGCTGTAGATGTCTTTGTTAGGGTGCAGCGCTGTCACAGATAAGCGTTTGTTAGCCAAGTTATTATTTCAAGTCCTATGCCAAGCACTGCCTCCACATTGGTTTATGATTCTCTTTAAAGCAGTTTTGTTGCTAAAATGAAACCTTACAATAAAAGTCCACTTTCAGAGAAAACACTTTGGCTGTATTTGCACTGTTCTGTGTGCATTGCAGAACGCGTGGTAACGCATATGGATAGGTGTGAATAGGTCCATATAGTTTCCCTATCACACTAAACTGCAGTGCATAGATGTGAACAGTCACTTAGCATTAGAATAGGATTTAATAATAATAATAATAATAATAAACATTATTTTATATAGCGCCTTTAAAGGTGGCTTCTCAAAGTGCTTTACAAGGAAAACAAGAAATACACAGGATAACAGGAAATACACAGGATAAAATTCAAGAAATACACATACACAACATAACAAATGGGATAAAGGGACAATTAAGTGAAAGCTTGTCTAAAGAAAAACGTTTTTAGATTTGATTTGAATGAGTTTAGAGAAGAGGACTCTCTGACATTCTTACTTAGGAAGTGAATTCCATAGCTTTGGAGCATAGCAGGAGAAGGCTCTGTCCCCCATTGAGTGTAGGTGAGTAGGGGGGACACACAGTAGACCAGAATTTGAGGAGCGGAGGTTACGAGGGGGGGGAGTAAGTTGAAAAAAGTTCAGAGAAATAATGGGGCGCCAAGCCATGAAGAGCCTTGTAAGTGAGCAAGAGGATCTTAAAGTCTATGCAAAACCTGACGGGTAGCCAGTGCAAGGACTCCAGGATAGGGGTAATATGATCACTTGCACAAGACCTAGTCAGGATTCTGGCTGCAGAATTTTGAACACATTGGAGCCGATTTATGATGGATTTAGGTATACCAGCAAGTAGAGCATTGCAGTAGTCAAGTTGGGAGAACACAAATGTATGGATCAGCTTTTCAGCTACAGTGTATGATAGCATGGGACAAAGCCAAGCAATGTTTCTCAAGTGGAAAAAAGATGTTCTGAGAACATTTTGTACATGTGGCTCAAAGGTTAGACTAGCATCAAATATCACCCCTAGATTTTTCAATTTGGACTGAAGCTCAAGTAAAGTGCCATCTATAGATAAGCTAGTTGGACTGGCCTTACGTAATTGATGGGGAGTGCCAATAAGCATGACTTCTGTCTTGTCACTGTTTAATTGATGGAAATGATGGGCCATCCAAGTTTTTATATCACAAATACAGTTAGATAGGAGAGAAGCAGCCAAAGTAAAATCTGGTTTAGTGTGGATGTATATCTGAGTGTCATCAGCATAGAAGTGATAGTTGAGCCCATGTGATCTAAGCAGTTGGTTAAGCGGAAACATGTATATGCTAAAAATTAAGGGATCCAAGATTGAGCCCTGAGGAATACCGTACTTGACTGGGCCAGATTCAGACTTGAATCCACCAAGAGAAACAAAGTGACAGCGATCAGTGAGATATGACTTAATCCATTTCAGAGCCAATTCTGAGACTCTAAATATGGTTTCAAGGTGAGAGAGTAATAGATTGTGGTCTACAGTATCAAAGGCAGAACTAAGATCTAGTAGAATAAGAATAGTTAGTGAGCCGGAATCAGAGGCTAACAGAAGATTTCTACTTGACTTGCATCTCCATGCTGCAAAATGCAAATACTCACCCCAACTGCGTCCCATACAAGTGAAAAGATACTAGTGTCTGAAGATCCTGCAGAACCCAACCAATCCAATCAGCACTTCAGGGATTTTTACATTTCTGCTCCCCAACTCACTCTGTGGTTTGAACCACCAATCTCCACATCACTACTGATTCCAGTGTTAAAGACGAAAATGGCAAAAAGAACCACATCACACAATGGGGGACCAGAAAAAAGTTTCTTCAGAAAATATTGATTTCTGCAAAGCCTTTAGATCTCTTGATTATTGTGGGCAATGGGAGAGGTGAGACATTAATGCAAATGGAATCAACAAAAGTCCGAATAGTACCTATAAAAGATACCTTTGGCACTTTATGTTAACCCCTTCATGCCTAAGCCTTTTTCTGACACTTGTTGCTTACAAGTTAAAATCAGTACTTTAGCTAGAAAATTACTTAGAACCCCCAAACATTATATATATTTTTTAGCAGAGACACTAGAGAATAAAATGGCGATTGTTGCAATATTTTATGCCACACTGCATTTGCGCAGCGGTGTTTCAAACACAATTTTTTTTTGGAAGAAACACACTTTTCATGAAATAAAAAAAAAACAGTAACTTTAGCCCAATTTGTAGTATAATGTGAAAGATGATGTTATGCAGAGTAAATAGATACCAAACATATCATAAAATTGCGCCCACTCGTGGAATGGCGACAAACTATGGGAATTAAAAATCTCTACAGGTTACCAGTTTAGAATTACAGAGAAGGTTGAACATTATTATTATAATTATTGCTCTCGCTCGAACGATCGCGGCGATACCTCACGTGTGGTTTGAAGACTGTTTACATTTGCAGGTGTGACTTACGTATGCGCTCGCTTCTGCGCGTGAGCACGGAGGGATGAGGCGCTTTAAATTTATTTTTCTCTTATTTATTTGATTTTTACACTGTCCATTTATTTTTTTATGATCACTTTTATTGCTGTCACAAGGAATGCAAACATCCCTTGTGACAGTTATTCTTTATGGAGGGATCTGGGGTCTATAAGACCCCAAATCCCTCCTTTGCACTTCAAAGCATTCAAAACACCAAGCTTGGCTGTTTTGAATGCTGTTTTTTTTTAAATTTAAGTCTTAAGTAAAACGGAAGTGATCTCATGACATCCCTTCCAGGTTACTAGATCCGAGATAGCCGATTCCAGCTTCGTTCGGGTCTCTGGCCAGCCGGCGGAAGTGCCGGTGTTCTGCCAAAAACTTCAACACGCCAACATCTCCAACCATGTCACTTCCAGTGAGAGACCTCCAAGGCGCCGACAACTTTTATCCTCCTTACCCACTGTTCTGTCAAAACAGCAAACTCATCCTGTATCGTACCGCTGCCGGTGTTCTGTGAAAACAGCCAACTCGTCTAAATCTCCAATTATTGCTGAAATCTCTTACCAGAAATTATGTGGTTGGAGATTTTGGCGAGTTGGAGTTTCCGGCAGAACACCAGCTGGTCGCTCAGGCCTCCTGGTGAGACAAGGTGGGCAAGCCATCAAGTCATGAAAGGTGGAGGGAGGGTGACATCCCCTGCCGCTGCTTGGAAGAACGATCGAGCAATTGCTTGGCAGCATCGGTTGTCATCCCAAAAAAGCTGACCGTTGGTTTTAAAAAACAGTTTCACCCCTCTTACCTGTTTTATTCAGGGTTGTCCTCTATTTACATAGTCACCTGTCCAGTAGATCCAGTGATGTCCTGCTGTAATCCCGTGCACTCCTGCCACCATCTTTGTCCCTTACATCCCTTACCTCATTGAATGCTGGGTGCCTCTTGCTGGTTCAGACAGCAAAGCCCCTGATGATGCCCACCAGGCATGCTCTCCTTTAGCTGCTGTGAATGGAAAGTGAAGCATCCTGGGATATATGATAAACATAGCCGAGGAGACTTCAGAGTGGCCGAGACATTTTCCACCATGGCAGCCAAGGGCAGGGTGAACCAAAAAAAATAAACAAAAAGGAAAAAAAATAGGTTTTAGATTCTGGGAAAAGGGGGATTAGATGGGAGAACAGCAATGATGGCTAGTGCATCCACAGCGTAAGAATCTGCTTTTTCTTTTCTTTTTTTGCATTTTGACTGGAGAGACATTTTAAATGTATTTTTTGCAAGGAGAACGTTACTATACGGTTTCATTTTAGCAACAGAACAGCTTTAGGTCAGATCCAGAAGCACCCATGGAGATTTTTAAATCTAAGCAATGGAAGTTTAAAGTGTATCTAAGCCCTTTTTGTGTCAAAAATTGCCCCGGGACTTCCTCTTTAAGCCTCAACACTTGTGGTTGCAGCAATAAAATACGCAATTGGAGCCTAGTTATAACACCTCACAACTGCTCCCCATTAAGCTGCAAAGACACCAGAAAAAGGTGTAAACATCCGCTGCAAAAATCACCCCCCCCCCCCCCCACCATAGTTTCTGGGAAGTCATACTGCTCCGCCGAACGTGAGCCATTAAAATAGGTATGGCCTCAACCTCCCCACAACCCTTAGAGCCCTAAGGGTAAGAGCACTGCCTTTACCCTATACAGTACGTTGTAGTATAATTGTCACCCTATCTGCACATTGCAGTGACAATAGGTCATCCAGGTGTAATAAGTACAGACATGTATAGCTTCATCCTCTGAAGGCAAGAGAATGAGCCCACAAAACATCATTGAACTTGTAGTTCCTAAGGGGAACACTACCAGAGTGTAGGTGAGTATTGCAGGGAGAACCACATCAGCTTAAATCAGTAACAGCAGGGCTTACTACCAGTAGTTAAAAGGAAAACTGAGAAAAAGAGATGGACATAGTCAACTGTTTCTGTGGGTGAATGGAAGATGTAGCTCTGAAAAAAGTAATCTTTAAGAAAAATATCAGGAGCTTTCATCAAGAAACCGCCCAGCAAAAGCATTTTTCAAAAGGAACAGATCATATATAGAATGGGCTAGTTATAAGTTCCTAAGCAGACACCTAGCATGGCTCTCCAAGTTTAAGGACTGGCAGAAGTTGCTGCAATGGGTGCCCTTTTCATTATGGTTTTCAAAACTATAATATAATGTTGTGATATCAGAATGATTCCACCATTACTCATGTTCTTCCAGCCAAATGGAAGGTGACAGGTGATCTTCATAAGTCTTCATAAGCCTCGCCTTGAAACAGCTATTTTTGTTTCTATTACAAGTCATTGGGTTGCCCAGGAGCCTGCATTTGGCTCCAGATGGCAGCCTGCAATAATGTTGCCTCATAGGCAGTGGCTCCTGCTCTGAAAATAGTTGCGGGGAGTTCTACAGTCACAGCACATAAGCACACGCTCAGTTGCATCTCAAGTCGTCCACCTGCCGGCAACGCAGTGTGATCTGAAGGATATAGTTGGGTAAACGCTGTATTCCGACAGAACTACCGTCAATTCTATCACCTAAAGCACCGAGATGTGTCTATGAAACAGATATTCTGTAATTTACACATGAAAACATAAACCTCCACCAACCCAGAAAACGTAATTCTACCTTCATGGTTTTAAGAATCAAGGTTTCTTCATATTCAAAATTTCAGCTTGGGCTTTATCATTCATGGATAATCACATTATTTCTGTACTTCATTCATATGTTTGCATGAAATACAGAAATAACCTGATGATCTATGAATGAATTTAGTTTCTCAGGCAGGGGCTACACATAGTAAACACACAAAATAGGGCCATGTTTGTACAAGGCTAAACACCATTAACATTATTTTATTTTTATGCTTCAAAAAGTTCTGTTATTAAAGCCGCCCCCTAGACAGATATAAAAAGACACACATGATGCAGCTCTGTAAATTTTAAAATATTTTTTTTAATGCAAGCAGTGTTAGTACCCAAATGTGTCCTCGTATCAGCCGCCTGCAGCCCCTGTACAGCAGGGCTGGAGTGTGAGAGAAAAAAGCAGCACAAGGAACTATTCAGTACTGACAAAAAAATGCGCCGATAGGAAGAGAGGGAAGAGTGACCAAGAGAGGAGCTCATCACTCCTGCTGCTTCTTTCACAGGCTGCAGCAGATCCAGGACAACCTGATCTCAGAAGCGGCTTGAATGATGTTAGCTATGAGCCTGAGCACATCTAGCAGCAGAAAATGAGATATGGAAGGCCTGCACGGAGTACAGGAGCTGACCAACACTTCTTAACAAGCGACAGGTTGGGCAGCTCCCTGTAAATTGCCATATCTATCGCCTTCTCCCCTGCTGCAAGTTTAACGGCAGTGGCAGGCAGGCAAATATATATACAGAAGAGGAATCCACCCTGCTGTGTCTCCCACCCTCCACTGTAAGTTATAACAGCAGCAGCAGGAGAAGAGATCAGGCTGCTAAGTGGTATGGCCGCGGTCCGTATAGGACTGTCACTCAGTCCGTATCGAGACCATGGTCCGCCTTTAAATGACGACTGCCCAATAGTATGCCTCCCATCTGCTCACCTATGTTGTTAGGTGAAGGGAGGGATGGAGGAGCTGGGCCAGCATAGATGGTCGGAGGGGGCTGTGCTAGGAAATTGACACTTTGTGAAGTAGTTTAAAAGCACCTTGCAAGTGAATACGAAATAATTTATGGAAAACAAAATTGCTGCAAGTAAACATTTGAAATACTTGCTTTTCTTGGCTTTTACCTGCATGGTAAGCTTCTTTAAGTGAATACATATTTAAAATGAGTATAGTCTGTCTCTAGAAGTCTCCTCTTCAGAATAATGATTATTGAAGAGGAATCCTTGCAGAATCTAGCAGCTGTGCCTCTATCGCTATACCTAAACTGTATTTCAGGGAATCGTCTGGGCTGAGAGCACGCAGCACACTGTTTACTCTTCAAGTGTCCAGCCATGTATAGAGGCTAATGGACAGGAACACGATAAACAACATGTCAAGCCTATAACTCCTCACAAAGTGAAGGCCAGGATTAGAATTTGTCACAGATGAATGTATCTATGCTCAAGGTTTACAGAGGAGATTTCTCTACAATTTAACGGTGCCACTCTACAACAGCCAACGTCTTTCCAGCAACAATCAGTGCGGTCAAGATATCACACACGAATATGCTTTACTACTCTATATCACTAAAGTGTTGATTCAATGCAAATTCAGTGCAAGACAAAAATGACCACTAAACTTAGGTTATTTGTACTGTTTGGTTTATAAGATACAGCACTTAGAGTACAACTAACTGTATGCCAGTCTAAATAAGTACCACATCTAATTACTATGTGATGCACAAGCTGCACAAGTAAACAAGGCATGGTTTCAGCCACACAGGCAGGACGAGGTGTGGCCAAGTTCTGATTAACAACCTACAGGCTTGTGAATGAGCAGCAGTGCTGGGACAGGATCACTCAGCACCCAGGGCAAAAAAGCCAAATTGCGCCCCCCTTCATTATGTGCAAGCTTATGAGAAGGAGGGGGAGTGAGCACAGCCCGCACCTCCTACCAGCTCTCTCTGGGCTGACAGAAGTAGTGATGTCGCTGTCACTACTCCTGTCAGCCTTATACTAGAAGGAATTTGCGGTGCCCCCATTCCTACAATATATGCTGCGCCCAAGGCAGGCGTCCCCTTCTGCCCACTCCTTGTCCTGGACCTGATGAGCACTGACAATGCTGATCTAGCCACACCTCCTGTAACATCTGGTCTTCCCACCGTAGAGCAAGCAGGCACAGCCTACATGAGAGTGAAAGCTCTGCTTTAAATTCAGGAGCAGTGCAGCATTGTTGCCACCCCATCACACAAAGCTGCATTAAGTGGACTTCACTGGTAGTATCTACAGGTATTTGTGGTGCTAAGTGACTAAGAGAAAACTTTAAATGCAGATACTCTGATGATATTTAATGGAAGGCCACAGCTCTACTTATCTACTACTCAAACTAACTTCATCTAGCCTTCGCTAGATCAAGTTAGTTTGAGAAATACTGCCCCACTGCTGAAGTCAATAGCACGAATTATGCCCCATTGTTGGTGTCGGTGGGAGGAATAGTGGTTTTGTATCAGTGGGAGCAAAAGTGCCCCAAGGGCCAGATAAAGGCAAGCTAAGGGCCTCATTCGGCCCCCAGGTCACAGTTTGGACACCACTGGCATAGGTTATAATGTCCTTTTTACAGCTCTTATGTTCTGATTTTATACAGCCAGGTGGATGATGTTGGCACTATATGAAACCATAGCAATAAAAATAGCAACAACAAAACTTTTTGATATAATAAAAAATAACAAAGAAGTACACTTTAAATTAGTTTTGTTTCACAATAAACTAATGGAATCCTGATGAAATAAAAGAATTCTGACATACTAGTAATAAGGCCACGTCCCTGAGGCACACATGACAAACCACATTAATCACATGTAAACCCACCATGTGCCCCTTGTATACTACTATCTACACTCTTTATAATATAATATGTTCCTAGGATAATATAGGAAGGTGATTGCAGTTTACATTTCTATATATAAACTGCGTGAATATCGAGCCAAGCGTAGGTGTACATCTGTAAGCTGCTTAAGCGGGTTTGTGTGGTTTTTAATACACACATTTGTGGATATATGCTGAACAATACACAAGGGTCAACTCATCAGCATAAGACATGCATTTTAATTAACATGTTATTTTTTTTTCTTTTAATGTTTGAATATGGTGTTTTCAATTCACCTAAGGTTTAATCCAACTGGTCTGCTGAATTTCCAATAATGGGTTTATAAAGCATGGATGAGCTAAATTTCCACATATACGGAAAATAACAGATTTTCACAGTATTTTGTATATAGATGTTGATTCAAAAGATTCATGTGAGGTTTCTGCATGTAAAAAAAGTTGCATTTCAAGAGAAGTTAAAGATTGTAAACCTTTCAAATAACAAACCGGTTTATACTTACCTGCTCTGTGTAATGGTTTTGCACAGAGCAGCCCTAATTCTCCTCTTCTTTGGTCCCCCACCGGCGCTGTTGGCTCCAGAATATATACACAGAAAGGTTTTTTGTTTTTAATTTAAAGGAGTTGCTCTATGCATTAAGGTGAAAAACCTTCTGTGCTGCATCTGCCCCCCCAGAGCCACCCTTTTCCTTACCTGCGCTCGATCGTTCTAACGACGAGCACAAGCCCAGCAGCTCCAGCCGCTGTCTTGGGTCCTAATTGGATAGATAGCAGCAGGACCAATTGGCTCCCGCTGCTGCCAATCAAGTCCAGTGACACGGGGCAAATTCCTGCTGTCTGGGTCAATGGATGCAGTAGCAGGACTCGGGAGCGTGACCACACGAGTGCCCCCGGGGAAATCGGCTCACTGTGGGGGCACCCGATGAAGGAGGAGGAGCCAGGAGCGCTGCTGGGACACCCCAGAAAAGGAGGATTGGGGCTGCTTTGTGCAAAACCCACAGAGCAGGTAAGTATGACGTTTGCTATTTTACAAAAAAAAAAAAAAAAAAAAAATCAACAAACCTTTACAATCACTTTAATGCATAGAATGAATTAAAGGCGTAGTAAACTTGAAAAAAATAATGTTTACCCCTGCAAAGCAATATCATAATGCGCATGGCATACTAGTACATTATAAGACTTACCTTAAAATAAAAAAAAACCCTCCATCAGCATGCTGTCACCTCTGATAGGGCTTCCATCTTCACCTGGTTTTCTTTCTGGGTTTACAGGCTCCAGCCATCTGACTCAGACGTGGCACACAGTTCTGAAGGAACGGCACGGGTATACTGTTCTTTCAGAGCCTATGCGCCGGTGATGATTCCAGCTGCTGCCCGCTAGAAGATGCACGTTTATGAGATATTTATTTTGCCTACAGGTATGCTTTATTATAACCTTCCACCTTTACAACCTCTTTAAAGCGGTGTTCCACTCAAAAGTGGAACATCCGCTTATCCGTCTCCTCCCCCCCTCAGGGGGGAGGGGGGAATGGATACCTGTTTTTGACAGGTACCCTTTCCCACTTCTGGGAGACCAGGCGGTGGCCTGGTCTCCCGGACGTTCGGCCCCCTCCTCCTTACTCCGCCGCTAGACCAATTGTAAATCACAGCGTGCTTCGCGCGTGTGCAGTAGGGAATCGGCTGTGAAGCCGAAAGGCTTCACTGCTGGGTTCCCTTACCAGGAATGGCAACGGCTGGGATGCAGACATTGCGGACTTTCTGGACAGGTAAGTGTCCATATATTAAAAGTCAGTAGCTGCAATATTTGTAGCTGCTGACTTAATTTTTCGTGGAGAGCTGAACCTCCTCTAAGGTTTTATTGTTAAAAATGTTACTTCTGCACCTAAGCAATATTCTGGATCTGCGATCACGTGACACTAAACAGAGATATTTACAAACTTTTTTTTAAATCATAGGTCGCTGAGTAACATTGATAATAAGGATCTTAATGATATATTGTTTTAAGAGACTTTTCTTTTATCTGAAGTTTTTTCAGCAAATAGATAGCTGGATTGAAGGAAGTGTTTGTACATTTATCTGGGGTTACGCTGTAACGCTGTAATAAAAAAAAAAAGAAAAAAAAAAAGGAAGGACTGTAGAATCTCACATTCTTCCTTTGCACCACAAGAGGAAACATTAAAAAAAGGAGTACTCTGGTTAGTCCAGCAAACTAACAATATCAGACAAGAAAGCTGCTCATTAAGCTTTATCATCCTGTCTGCTTTAATGGGGCCTTTACTTAATAAAAATTCCCAAAGCAATTGCCAGGATATTAGGCCGTGTCCTTGCGTATGTATCAGGTGGTCTGAGCTGTCACCGGCGAACCTGCAGTTCACGAGGCGGCCTCTCTAGAGAGCACAGTGGATTTACCATCCACATAATAAATGCGGAAGGAAATCGATAGCTGTAGGCCGGCACATTAGTTAAGCGTTTAAGAAAATGGCCGATTCTTTCAAATTAAACGACATTGTGCTTAATGCTGTAATTTCCCACTTAAGATTTTGTACTACTACATGGAAAATCCAAATGAATGAATTTTTTTTCCCTTTTAACTTACAAACAACAACTACTCAAGGGATTTCCTGTGCGGAGGTAAATATATCCTGACGGACACGCAACAAGTATTAATCATAACCCCATATATACAGAAGACTTATATCGCCAGTTTTTCTGTATTGAAAACTGGCAGACGAAAAAATATAAACTGATACACAGTAATGAAAGAAATATACGAGGTGTGTCTAAAAAGTTTGGTGAATGATATCAGAAAACAAACAAAACAGAAGATACAAGCAAATTACCTTTATTGGCCTTAAAAATAAATCACCGTTCTTCACAACACACTTTTGGCAACGTTCATAAAGTTTCTGGAAGCGGTCAGCGAAGAACTCTTTGGGAATCGATTGCAGAATCGTTTTCACACATTCTTGGATTGCCGCCATGTCCACGAAACGTGCGTCTTTCACGACGCTCTTCAGGCAGAGAAACAGAAAGAAGTCTGCAGGGTCTTGGGAAAGACGGCGATTGTCATTCCGTCGGATACAAGACCTAACTGGTAGTGCCAGGTCGCATCCCATGATGGTTCGCAGAAACGATGGATCCTGATCACACATAGTAATGAAATCTCCAGAGGTTTCCATCAGTTTTGCTTTCTGTTCATCTGTCAGCTTGTGTGGCACAAACCGGGAACAGATCTTCTGCTTACCCAAATTTTTGTGGACTCACCATGTCCTCACTAATGCCCAATTTCTCCGTCATCAATTGTAGAGTCAGTCGCCGATCTTGTGCCAGCATTTGTCGCACTCACTCGATCATATCTGGGGTTCCGCTTGTCGATGGCCGATCTGAACGTGGCTCATCCTTAGAGGATTCCTTCCCATCACTAAGGCGTTTAAACACATTTTAGGCATGTGGCTTCTCTCCCGTACACTTGCATCAACATTTCATGTGTCCCCGCCATCGTTTTCACCAAATTCGTGGCAGAACTTGATGTTCACTTGTTGCTCCATTTGCACTGTGACCCTACCTCTCACATGGACTACGTTTGACTGCCCACAGCAGGTTTACCCTGACAGTCATGTTGTATTCCATGCTGGGTGGCACTTCTCAATGTGTCTCTAGATAGCCATGTGCATGTGCGCACCTGGCCCATGTTGCTGTTGAGATATTGGACCATTCATTGAACTTTTTAGACACACCTCGTATATACTGGAATTTATGCAGCAATGACTGACCTATAGTGAAACTGTGATAGGGTGGTGGCCAATTTGGCGTTAACAGACACTATCTGGGAGGGTCACTAACCAACACTGACGTTGCAAGTGACACTAACACAGTGATCAGTAATACTGTACACTAACACTGTACTAATGACACTGGCTGGCAAGGGGTTAAGATCTAGGAGTTAACCATGTGCCTAACAATCTAATGTGTGCCTCTTTTACTTTCTGATCTGGCTGTTTTTTCTCCCTTCTTTTCAGGATGAATAAACTGCCAGATCGCTGTACCTATGTACATAGAGATCTGTGTGTTTTTCACACACAGAACTCTGTGTGTGATCGGACACAGCTGGTCAGCAGTTTTCAGCTAAAATCATTGGCTGAAATCTGCTGCCAAACTCATGTTGTGTCCAATCACAACAAGGGTTGGGAGGAGGCACACACATGCACACGCAAACCCGGAAGAAGGGCGTCACATACATGCCCGTTTGCAGTATACTTGCTGTGAGCAGTCAGCAGGTGGTTTAAATGAGGGGGGGTCACATAATACTCAGAGAGCGTGATTCAGATTTGGGAGTGGCACATATTGCAGTTTTGCACAGGAAGATTCAAATGGTTCTATGTATGGACTGCAGCAAGTGGACACTGAACTGGGAGCACTTTAAAATCTCAGTTTTTATTGTATTAGTTTATATATTTTAAAAAAATTTGAAGTGCAAATAAGAGGCACATTTATAAGCACTTTATTAATTTATCGTTTCAAAGAAAGGAGGCATATGATGCACTTTATGAACTGTGACCAGAAGCATCGCTTTATTTCCACATTTATTCATATATGGTGTGAAAAAAAATACTGTTTACGTAAGGAGGTTAATGATGCACCTTATCCACTTGCCCACCGCCCCATAGCAGATCTACTGCTACAGGGCGGCCGCACTGTGCAGGATCATATATATATATATATATATACATATACATATATATATATATATATATATATATACATATATATATATATATATATATATATATATACACAGTATCTCACAAAAGTGAACCCCTTACATTTTTGTAAATATTTTATTATATCTTTTCATGTGACAACACTGAAGAAATGACACTTTGCTACAATGTAAAGTAGTGAGTGTACAGCTTGTATAACAGTGCAAATGTGTTGTCCCCTCAAAATAACTCAACACACAGCCATTAATGTCTAAACCATGGGCAACAAAAGTGAGTACACCCCTAAGTTAAAATGTCCAAATTGGGCCCAATCAGAAATGTTCCCTCCCTGGAGTCATGTGACTGGTTAGTGTTACAAAGTCTCAGGTGTAAATGGGGAGCAGGAGTGTGAAATTTGGTGTTCTCACTCTCGCATACTCGTCACTGGAAGTTCAACATGGCACCTCATGGCAAAGAACTCAGAGGATCTGAAAAAAAGAATTGTTGCTCTACATAAAGATGACCTAGGCTATAAGAAGATTGCCAAGACCCTGAAACTGAGCTGCAGCACAGGGGCCAAGACCATACAGCAGTTTAACAGGACAACTTGAAGGTCACTGCTCATACGCTCTCACTCTTGTGGTTTAAAGTGTGAGGACGAGGGGTAAATGTGGACTCTGAAACATTGTGATTGGTCAGTGTACTGAGGTCCCTCCCTTGTAAAGACTAACCCGGGTTAAACCTGTAAAATTGAATCCCCACATGAGTGAAAACAACGGGTACCAAATCTGTAATTACCGACACACAACTC
>BLSH010485902.1:764111-774197 GCA_018402905.1 Glandirana rugosa | reverse complement strand
CCCTAGCTTGTCTGTATACCCCCTAGCCTGTCTATATACCCCTTAGCTTGTCTGTAAACCCCCCATTCCTGTCTATATACCCCTTAGCCTGTCTGCATACCCCCTAGCCTATATACACTAGCCTGTCTATATACCCCCTAGCCTGTCTGTATACCCCCCTAGCCTATATACACTAGCATGTCTATAAACCCCCTAGTCTGTCTATATATTACCCTAACCTGTTTGTATACTACACTAACCTAGGTTCACACTTATGTGTGTTTACTGCAAAACATGACTTCCTGATAAATTTAATTTTAGTTTTATTTATCATGATATAAAATAATGGACGTGGGGGACTTTTGGTGGGTGTGATTTTTTTTTTGGGGGGGGGGGGGGCAGCATTTCATTCTTGGACACAGGCAGCATAATGTCTTGGGTCATCCCTGCTGTAATTCCCCAGGAGGAGCTCCCATAAACTGGTCTTCACCTGGGGTGGAGCTACACAAAGATCCAAGTTGGAATCAGTGTGCATACTGCACTTAGTCCCCTGGGGTTCTAGTTTTTCTTTAAGAACCCCAGGAGTAAATATTGGGGGAAATGGAAAGGTTATATATTTTATTATTGTTTGGCTATTATTTGGGTTGGATAAATCTGGTCACACTGTGACAATATTTTTCTGCGTGTCATCATACAACTCTTTCTTTGATCCATAAGATCAACCCAGGTGCCAAAAAACACAGTATTCATTTTTGCACCCACTCCTCTTTGTCCCCAGGTAAGCCCCCCCCCCTTCCCATATTTGCTTGTGTTGTTAACATTAGGCTGTTCATAGATAAAGGTTATTCTACAATCCAATTTTTTTTTATAACATAGCAACAATATTACTATGTGTTACCAAAACAGCGTCAAAGAAACCAGCGAGAATGATGTTAACAGAAGATCCAGAGTATTAAACATGATCTGTTGGTTTTCTATTGTCCTATGCAAAGAGGATAGATATAAGCTACCATGGCACTGAACTGCATCTCTAGACAGGTAACATGGACATGCTCTAGCACAGTGATGGCGAACCTTGGCACCCCAGATGTTTTGGAACTACATTTCCCATGATGCTCAACTACATTTCAGAGTGCATGAGCATCATGGGAAATGTAGTTCCAAAACATCTGGGGTGCCAAGGTTCGCCATCACTGCTCTAGCATATACTATAAGGATCTATTTACTTGGTTTTAACACTTTTTTTACCCTAAGCCATAACTTTTATTCAATAAAGAAGGTAGTCATCGTCAGCAGCCCATTACAGTTCTCTGCTGAAGCCACTAAAATACAATACTGGTTTCTGCAGCATGTGTTACCACACTTAAGACATTGAACTCAAATGTGGCACTCCACTGAATAAGGTTGCCAGTTTCAGAACATATGGCTTTATTGATAAGTAAGTTATTAAAAAGGAACAAATAATTCTTGCTATACAAATATCACTGATTGCAGCCTTACATAAGGGAACTGGTTATATCAATCTGCTGATGGTGTTAAAGTAATTAACGTGATTGGAAAAAACCTTGCACCCAAAGAGACCCATGCAGTCATTAATGTAATATAAAGTGACTGATGTGCCCCAAAATACAACAATTGTTATTCTACCTTTATTTTGGGTGATTTATTCCCTGTCCTGTGACCACAATCCTCCTCCCTTCTGAACTTAAGAGCAGATGGTGGGGCATGCCACATACAAGCCAAAAAAAGGCTAGGATAATTGGAGGAGCTGCATTCCCTGTTGGAGCTCTCTTTCATGAGAGAGCATGTGACATCATGGATGGGGATAGGAATAGGGCAAGGTTGAGAGAACGAACACCAACAATGGTAGGAGAAAGTGCCTGTGTGCAGCCGCATTCGATAGAAGAGAGGAGGGTCCCCAAATGTCTGCATTGGACAGTTGTTTCCAATCAGGCATTCTTCAATCTGAAAAGTTGTTTATATAAAATTGTATTATATTGCTCAAATAATTAAAAGAGAATTGTATTTTTTGACTGGAATTCCACTTTAATGTTTCCCATATACTTTATATCTTGCAAATATATTACACAAATGGGTTTTATGAATATTAATTTTAATTTATCAACTTATGTGTTGATCCAGATGGGTAGAGTCCTAGCCAAAAAACCCATATGATATAAATATGTTGTATAGCTCTGAACACCACACACAAGTATAATTCATGTTATTCTGCTGATTTGTAAAAACCATGACAGAGCTTAAATTTTTGTTTATCTGGATAATTACATGTTTACAGCTATCTAATGGAAACCATCAGAATTACTCAACAGCCTTTACAGCTGAATGCCAGACACACCACTAAAGGAATAACTGAAATACATACATGTGTATCATTTTACCTACCAAATGGAATTGTAATTCTGTTCAGGTAGTCCTAAAGCAGAAGTATAGCTAAAAAAAAATCTTTACAGCTCTGGCTACATTACTTACCTGCAATGCCATATGCCCCACTGTGCAGGCTGCTGGATCCTGTAGAAACCTCCCTGCATGACTGCTATGTCTTATTCCTGCTGCTGAACTTCGGGTGCAGTGAGGGTTAACAACTATGGGTCTTGGGGCTCAAAGTGCCAGAAGTTCAGCAGTAGGAAGTGGACAGGGCAGCCCTGCAGTGAAGATTTCTACAGAATCCAGCATCCTGCACATTGTGGGGCACACTTCATTACAGGTTAAATTTGTAAAAAATAAATGTCTTTTAACTAAACTTCAGTTTAACTAAGCACCCCTTCCAGACAACACAGCTATTTTTGGATCTGTCTGCTAAGAACATCCCCTATAATTTGACATCTAGAGTTCCAACATTGGAAATGTTTGTTCAATTTTGTAATTTCTTAAATTAAGCTAATTTGCTAAAGCATAATAATGATAATAATAACATTAATAAAAATAACAATAATAATAACAAAAGAACTAAAATAAAAAAGTAATATATTTTCAACAAAAGACACTTCACTAACAAGTACATAAATAGATCCAAGATGTTACAGAAAAAAATATATCAAAAGAGTAAAGATAGTACTTTACACAGAAAGTTCATCCTCTTAACCACTTGAAGATTGGTATGTTAAACCCCTTCCTGTCTATGCAGTTTTTCAGTTTTCAGCACTGTGATACTTTGATTAACAATTACTCATTCATGCAACACTGTACTGTATTTTTTGGGACAGATGAAGGTGATATACAATCACCATTGGGTTTTTTTATACCTTAGAATAAATATGAAGGAAAAAAGACAGAAAATGTGGGAAAAAAACAGTTTCCTTTCATTTTTGCTATGAAACTTTGCAAATAAAAACATCTTTCTTAGTGAGATTTGAACCAAATACATTTCTTTGGTAAAAACAGCATATATTATTTCATCTGTGTGAAAACTATGGTATAAATATTTGAATCTATCAACCCTAATGTTCACACTGTGTATCTCATTTCTTGAGGCTCTAAAATGCCAGGACAGTACAAATAACCCCAACATAATATAGTAAGAAGCATGGTGGATTTCTTTTTAGTTGTAAATTTTTGCCCTTTTTTGGAAAATGAAGAACGTGAATAAAAATGTATTTTATTTCACAAAGTTGTTATTTCAACAAGTTATTTCTCTCTAAACACTCAGCCTCAATGCATTTTGCATAATCTGCATCATCAGGAAGCTTCTGCATCCACCATCATTGACGTCACTTTCTGTTGGGTCTCGGGCATCACTTCCGGCTGTTGGAACGCACACTGGTTCTATATGAACGGCTTGCATCTACAACAAGGCTGTTTGTTTCGGTGCTCACAGTAAAATTAAAATGTAGGTGAACATCTGTTGTTTTATATTTACATTTTAAATGAAAACACTACACTACCACAATCTATTATACTCTTTGGATTCCTTTGCCATGGAATGAGAGAAAGATATCTGGAGGGCCTGGTGTTGGTGAACCTTATACAGTATCCCATGTGGAGTATCTGAATTATGAGCTGAGGAGTGACATTGATTATCATCCCAAATTATTTGAGGCGTTTTAAAATTTATGGTTGGTGAGTGTGCATTTTATACACACTGCGGTGGAGCACTAAGTGAAGGAGGTCTAAGCACTTTGCATCTTCAAATACGGTGGGTAGAGAGTCTTAAAAGGACTATATTTCTTATGGGACTTTTTTTGCACATATAAACTATATTGTCAAAAGTATTGTAACGCTTGCCTTTACACGCACATGAACTTTTGCTTTGTGCAGTGGTGTGCAGTCATGTTGCAATGGAAGGGGCCTTCCTCAAACTGTTCCCACAAAGTTTGGAGAATTAAATTGTCCAAAATGTCTTGGTATGCTGACACCTTAAGAGTTCCCTTCACTGGAACTAAGGGGCCAAGCCCAACCCATTGGAAAACAACCCCACACCATAATCCCCCTGCACTAAATGATTTGGACCGGTGCACAAAGCAAGGTCAGTAAAGACATGGATGAGTAAGTTTGGGGTGGAGGAATTTGACTGGCCTGCACAGAGTCCTGACCTCAACCCAATAGAACACCTTTGGGTTGAATAAGAGCAGAGCCTGCAAGCCAGGCCTCCTCATCCAACATCAGTGCCTGACCTCACAAATGCGCTTCTGGAAGAGTCAAACAATCCAATGGACACACTCCTAAACCTTTTGGACAGCCTTTCCAGAAGAGTTGAAGCTGTTATAGCTGCAAAGGATGGGCCAACTCAATATTGAACCCTACAGATTAAGACTGAGATGTCATTAAAGTTCACATATAAAAGCAGGCGCCCCAATACTTTTGGCAATATAGTGTATATGAAGTGCACTTATATACACACATTTTGTATTTCTCATGTTGTCGGCGCCATACTTATCACATTGTTTATATGTGGACAGCCACAGAGAAGTGCTACCACTGTTAGCCTGTTATAAATTTGTATAGGCTGCACAGCCACAACTGTTCACATACACCGATAGCTCCCAACTGTCCCTGATTTGGAACAAAGTCCATCTGTCCTTTTTTCCACCTCATTTATCCCTCATTTCGGTCTGATCTATATAGTTGTATATAAAATGCACTATTTAACTTTCAAAAAGCATTTTACAGTGCTAAACCTTTCATCCAAATTTTAAATTACTGCATTGTCAGGGCTGGGCTCAGCTCTCCCTTCTCAGAGGTCAGGCTGCTCAGCTGTCGGTTATTTGCCAGTACTCATCTTTCCACAGTGACTCACCTGATGATCATATCCTGCTTATCAGCCTTGCGAGCTATTTAAACTGTCTGGATCAGTTCTCCTGTGCCTTCGCCTTGGTCAACGTATCCGGATACTCTCTGCTGTGTTTTTCTGTTAAAGACTTTTGCCTGTCTGACTTCCCTTCTGGATCCTGATTCCATTTGCTGCTTCTGACTACGCTGATCTCTGGATTCCTGTTTTGCTGGCTTGTTCCGACTACCCGCTCTGGTTACCGGATCCTGGCTATGTTTTGACCACATTTATTCTGTTTGTACTATTTTACTATTTTATTAAAAAGCGTGATTTTTACTGCACTTCTGTCTCAGTCTCAGTCTGATTCATGGTTCCTGACAGCAGGGATGGGCTGAACACCCCCCAGTTTGGTTCGCACCAGAACATGCGAACAGGCAAAAAATTTGAGCGAACTTTCGAACACCTAGTCTATGGGACCCGAACATGAAAAATCAAAAGAACTAATTTTTAAAGTTTTATATGCAATTTATTGCCCTAAAAAGTGTATGGGGACCCGGGTCCTGGCCTAGAGGACATGTATAAATGCAAAAATAAGTTTTTGAATCAAACTTTTTTCAGTAGCAGTGATTTTAATAATGCATAAAGTGAAACAATAAAAATGATATATTTCTTTAAATAATGTGCCTGGGGGGGGGGGCTTAGTCTGCCTGAAAAAGGGCACACCTCTGTGATGTTTAGAACAGTGCCAGAGCAAAATGACATTTGTGAAGGAAAAATTGTCATTTATTATCGTGGCTCCTGGCAATAAACAGAAAAATCACTGAAAAAATTTGCGTAGGGTCCCCCCCCCAGTCCACACCAGGCCCTTCGGTTCTGGTATGGATTTTAAGGGTAACTCCACACCATAACTAAAAAAAATTTGACATGGGGTCCACCCTAAAATCCAAACCACACCCTTATCCAAGCATGCAACCTGGCCGAGGATGGGGGAGGACAAAAGAGCACCTCCCCTCCTGAACTGTACCAGGCTACATGCCCTGAATATGGAGAGTATGGGTGCTGTGGGGCAGGGGGGGCTATGCGCCCCCACCACAAAGCACCTTGTCCCCATGTTGATGGGAACAAGAGCCTCTTCCCCACAACCCTGGGCTGTGGTTGTGGGGGTGTGTGGGCGGGGGGGCTTATCAGAATCTGGAAGCTCCCTTTAATAAAGGGGCCCCCAGATCCCAACCCCCCATGTGAATTAGTATCGGGTACATCGTACTCCTACTAATTCACCAAAAAGTTTCAAAAAAGAAAAAAGCACAGGAGACAATTAGGAACAAGTCCTTTATTAAAAAATAAAAATAAGTGCCCCCGTTGTAATCAAAAAAAAAAAAAGCCACAACAACTCCTCCTCCATGGGAAGGCTCCCGCCAACTGAGCTCAGTTTGTTGGGACAGTTTATTTATATGACAGGGCGGGGCCACTCGGTGACGTATGCTTGTGACCCGCCCCTCTCTTCATCACATGACGTCAGAAGAGACGGGGTCGCTCACTTACATGGCCGGGTGGCCCTGCCCTGTCATATAAATAAACCGTCAGATGGTGGGAGCCCTACCAATGGGAAGGAGCTGTGCATGCCGTCTGCGCGCAATGCATTATGGGATGCTCCGAGACGGCAAAGTAGCTGCAAGTGCCTCATAATGTTCTAGATTTGACGTTCAATTCGAATCGTGGGCCCATCCCTGCCTGACTGTAGACGAAGGCCATGAATTCAGAAGATGCAGGCAATCCATTTGCTTGCTTTTTCCAGATTGGATGAGCAGGATCACCGCTTGGATCAGTTTGCCATAGCGTTACAAATGTTCCTGATGCACACTGCTTTCCTAGATAATCCCACTGTGACTGTCCTAGTACAACCTGTGCTGCATGCCGTCCCTGCTGCTGTTACAGTCTCTGTGCAGGCACCCGCTTTGAATATTACCTTTATAAGAGGTGTGTCCGGTTCCGCTCCGCTTCCCCAGCGATTTGGGGGTGATCCAGTGCAATGCAGAGGGTTTCCCAACCAATTTGGGATATACTTTGAAATGCTGCCCCAGGCATTTCCCATAGATAGAAGCAAAGTAGGATTTGTGCTTTCTGAGAGAGCTTTGACCTGGGCACATCCTCTATGGGAGATGCAAAAACCCGTCATCCTGAGTTACCCAAAGTTTGTGGCTTCCTTTAAAAGGGTATTTGATGTTCCTGCACGCTCCACTTCCGCTGCCAAGTGCCTCATGTCTTCAGAGTACAAGAACTGTTGCCGATTATGCCATTGAATTCCGTACTCTGGCAGCAGAGGTTGCTTGGAACAATGAGGCCCTCGTGGCTACTTTTTCATATGGTCTCTCGGATAACGTCAAAGATGAGAAAGCAGCCCAAGCCATACCCACTGAGCTGGAGAATTTGATCACGCTTACCATTCTCATTGACTCCAGACTCTGAGAGAGACCTTTCTTTAAGGAGCGCTTGCAGAAGCCTCCTATATAGAGTTGAGCGAACACCTGGACATTTGGGTTCTGCGGGTCCGAACGAACTTTGGGAAAAAGTCCGGGATCGGCACTGAACGTTGCCCGAACGTTATCCCGGACCCCGAACCCCATTGAAGTCAATGGGGACCTGAACTTTTAGGCACACAAATGGCTGTAACAAAGTCCTGGAAAGTGCTAGAGGGCTGCAAAAGGAAGGAAAATGGGGGTAAGAGTAAGGCAAGTGCCCTACAAAAAAATGGGGATAGGGAAAATAAATTAAAATCAAATAAACTAGGAGATGATTTTTGAACAATAATGTGTCACTTACAGCTGCAGCTAGAACCTCTCCCTTTAGAACTAGGAGATGATTTTTGAACAATAATCTGTCTCTCTAAGCAGAAGCCTCTACCTAGTGCAGTCAGATCGCTCAAAGCAGCAGTATGTTAAATCTCAAATTACTCCCACAATCTGATCGTTGTGTACGATCGTAGCGATCGTTGTGTTATGCAGAGTTTGATCTGCAATCTGTCACTCAAAGCAGCAGTATGTGAAATCTCAAATTTCTGCAATCTGTCCCTCAGAGCAACAGTAGTAGTAATCTCAGGATGCAGAATCAGATGTTAAAATGTCTGCAATCTGTCCCTCACAAAAACGCCGGCAGCATCCTCTCCCTACACTAACCCAAGAGCATGTGACATGCAGCACTGTGACTCCAGCCTCATATAGAGGCTGGGTCACATGATGCACCGGCCAATCACAGCCATGCCATTAGTAGGCATGGCTGTGATGGCTTCTAAGGGCAAACCAGTGAAACGCTTGTTGATTGGCTGCCCTGCAGCTATTCAACATGTGTGATCAACTACCATAACCCAGAACCCGAACGTTTTTTGAAACGTCCGTGTTCGGGTCCGGGTCCCGGACACCCCAAAGTTCGGTACGGACCCGAGCGTTACAGTCCGGGTTCGCTCAACACTACTCCTGTACATTTGGCTCCGAGCTTTGCAGTCCCACCCTTGCCTCCCTCACCTCCCATGCCTCCTGGTACCGAGTCAGCCAGTGAAGTAGAACTCATGCAGTTGGGCTTCACACGTCTCCCTGAGGATGAGAGGGGCTTTAGGAGGAGAGAGAGATTGTGCCTTTATTGTGGCCAAGCAGGTCACTTTTTGAAATCTTGTCCTACCTGTCCAGGAAACACCCGCACCTTGAGGTCCTGTAGGGTACAGACGTTAGGTGGAGTTGTTTCATCCCCAGTTATCCTGAAAAGGATAAGCCCTTGGTTCCGGTTACCCTTTCTTGGTCTGAGTCGTGCATCAAGATACAGGCTCTAATCGACTCTGAGGCTGCAGGTCTGTTCATAGATGGTGCCTTTGTGTCTAAGCACTCAATTATGCCGCAGCTACGTGCCACTCCACTAGCCATTGAGGCTATTGATTGGAGATTTTCAGTAAGTGGCTAAGGTCTTGTGCACCTCTTCACTCTCCTCCCTGCCGGAGGAGTACTGCAAATATAGCAATGTCTTTGATAAAGGTCAAGCCGGTAGTTTGCCTCCACACTGGTCTTATGATTGTGCAATTGACTTTCAACCTGGAGCCATACCCCCTCGTGGCCGGGTTTACCCTTTGTCTGTCTCGGAGGATAAAGCCATGGAGAACTATGTTGCCGACGCACTTTCTTGAGGATTTATCCAGAAATCCTCGTCTCCTGCTGGTGATGGTTTCTTCTTGGCAAAGTGAGACCTTGTATGGATTATAGGAGTCTCAATTACTTCACGATTTAGAATGCTTATTCAATTCTGCTGATTACAGAGGTATTTGACCGCCTCAAGGGAGTAACGGTTTTCACGAAGCTTGATCTGAGAGGGGCATACAGTCTTGCGAGGATCAAGGAGGGTGATGAATGGAAAACGTTTAATACCAGGACAGATCATTATGAATACCTCGTAATTAGAGTTGAGCGAACACCTGGAAGTTCGGGTTCTGCTGGTCCGTCCGAACTTCGGGACAAAGTCCGGGTCCGGGTCCGGACGGAACCCGAACGATCGCACGGAGCACGCTAGCAAGCCCAAGGCAGGCCTGGGCCTGGGCCTGAAACAGGGCTTCAAGCCTGCCTGGTCGTCTTGGGCTTGAAGGTCCACAAGCGAGTTGAGATTAATGCTCCATAAGTATTACTAGACAGGACCATAATTTGCAAAAGGTAAGTAGTGGGAGGAACTAGGAGCGTTCTGACATACGGGGAGAGTCTAGTTCGAAGCACTTTTGGCAATGAGGGAACTCCGCCAGTTTATGGAGACATTAGTCGTCTTAACTTATTCGTAAGATTTAGCACTTCATTAACTCTGAGGATATTAGGTATGTTCCAGAGTGAAACGGTTCTTCTTTGGTAGTGGTC
>BLSH010485902.1:690053-733084 GCA_018402905.1 Glandirana rugosa | reverse complement strand
AACTTGCAGTAACGCAATGAAATATATGGCATTAACCTTGCAGTAATGCACAGAACTATATGGTGTTAAACTTGCACTAACTCTATGAAATATACGGCGTTAAACTTGCAGAAACGCAATGAAATATATAACATTAACCTTGCAGTAATGTACAGAACTATATGGCGTTAAACTTGCAGTAACGCACAGAACTATATGATGTTAAAATTGCAGTAACGCTATGAAATATGCTGCGTTAAACTAGCAGTAACGTACAGAGCTATATGGCTTTAGACTTGCACTAACGCACAGAAATATACGGCGGTAAACTTGCAGTAACGCAATTATATATATGGTGCTAAGCTTGCAGTAATGCATTAAAATATACGGCGTTAAACTTGAAGAAACGCACAGAACTATATGGTGTTAAACTTGTTGTAATGCACAGAACTATGTGACGTTAAACTTGCAGTAACGCAATGAAATATATGGTGTCAAACTTGAAATCACAGAACTATATGGCGTTGTACTTGAAGTAACGCAATGAAATAAACGGCATCAAACTTGCAGTATTTACAGAACTATATGACATTAAACTTGCAGTAACGCAATGAAATATATGGCATTAATCTTGCAGTAACGCAGAGAACTATATGGCATTAAACTTGCACTAATACTATGAAATATACCTCATTAAACTTGCAGTAATGCACAGAAATATATGGCATTAAACTTGCAGTAACACTATGAAATATACAGCGTTAAACTTGCAGTAATGCACAGAACTACATGGCGTTAAACTTGCAGTAACGCACAGAACTATATGTCGTTAAACTTGCAGAAATGCACACAGAATTATATGGCGTTAAACTTGCAGTGACACGATTAAATATATGGCGTTAAGCTTGCCGTAATGCATTAAAATATACTGCGTTAAACTTGCAGAAATGCACAGAACTATATGGTGTTAATCTTGCAGTAAAGCAATGTAATATGCGGTGTTAAACGTGCAGTAATGTACAGAACTATGTGGCATTAAGCTTGCAGTAACGCAATGAAATATATGGCATTAATCTTGCAGTAACGCAGAGAACTATGGCATTAAACTTGCACTCATACTATGAAATATACCTCATTAAACTTGCAGTAATGCACAGAAATATATGGCATTAAACTTGCAGCAACACTATGAAATATACAGCGTTAAACTTGCAGTAATGCACAGAACTACATGGCGTTAAACTTGCAGTAACGCACAGAACTATATGTCGTTAAACTTGCAGAAATGCACACAGAATTATATGGCGTTAAACTTGCAGTGACACGATTAAATATATGGCGTTAAGCTTGCCGTAATGCATTAAAATATACTGCGTTAAACTTGCAGAAATGCACAGAACTATATGGTGTTAATCTTGCAGTAAAGCAATGTAATATGCGGTGTTAAACGTGCAGTAATGTACAGAACTATGTGGCATTAAGCTTGCAGTAACGCAATGAAATATATGGCATTAATCTTGCAGTAACGCAGAGAACTATGGCATTAAACTTGCACTCATACTATGAAATATACCTCATTAAACTTGCAGTAATGCACAGAAATATATGGCATTAAACTTGCAGCAACACTATGAAATATACAGCGTTAAACTTGCAGTAATGCACAGAACTACATGGCGTTAAACTTGCAGTAACGCACAGAACTATATGTCGTTAAACTTGCAGAAATGCACACAGAATTATATGGTGTTAAACTTGCAGTGACACGATTAAATATATGGCGTTAAGCTTGCAGTAACGCATTAAAATATACTGCGTTAAAGTTGCAGAAACGCACAGAACTATATGGTGTTAATCTTGCAGTAAAGCAATGCAATATGCGGTGTTAAACTTGCAGTAATGCACAGAACTAAACGTGCACTAACGCACAGACATATACGTTGCTAAACTTGCTGTAACACACAGACATATATGGCGTTAAACTTGCAGTAACGGACAGAACTATATGGCTTTAAACTTGCAGTAACGCAATGAAATATATGGTGTCAAACTTGAAGTAACGCACAGAACTATATGGCTTTAAACTTGCAGTAATGCAATGAAATATACGGCATCAACCTTGTAGTAACGCACACATATATATGGCGTTACACTTGCACTAATGCTATGAAATATATGGCGTTAAACGTGCAGTAATGCACAGAAATATATGGCGCTAAACTTGCAGGAACGCACAGAACTATATGGCGTTAAATGTACAGTAACACAATGAAATATACTGTGTTAAACTTGCAGTAACGCAGAGAAATATATGATGTTAAACTTGCAGTAACACTAGGAAATATATGGCGTTAAACTTGCTGTAATGCACAGAGCTATATGGCATTAAACTTGCACTAACGCACAGACATATACGTTGGTAAACTTGCTGAAACGCACAGAAATATATGACGTTAAACTTGCAGTAATGCACAGAACTATATGGCTTTAAACTTGCAGTAATGCAATGAAATATACAGTGTCTAACTTGCAGTAATTTACAGAACAATATGGCGTTAAACTTGCAGTAACACAATGAAATATACAGCATTTACCTTGCAGTAATGCACAGAACGATATGGTGTTAAACTTGCACTAACTCCACAAAATATACGGCGTTAAACTTGCAGTAATGAACAGAAATATATGGCGTTAAACTTGCAGTAACACACAGAACTATATGGCATTAAACTTGCAGTAAGGCACAGAACTATAGAGCATTAAACTTTCACTAACGCTATGAAATATACGGTGTTAAACTTGCAGTAATGCACAGAAATATATGACATTAAACTTGCAGTAATGCATAGAACTATATGGCGTAAAACTTGCAGTAACACTATGAAATACACAGCGTTAAACTTGCAGTAATGCACAGAACTATATGGCGTTAAACTTGCAGTAACCCACAGAACAATATGGCGTTAAACTTGCAGTAACGCAATGAAATATACAATGTTAAATTTGCAGTAACACACAGAACTATATGGCGTAAAACTTGCAGTAACACTATGAAATACACAGCGTTAAACTTGCAGAAACGCACAGAACTATATGGCGTTAAACTTGCAGTAACGCACAGAACAATATGGCGTTAAACTTGCAGTAACGCAATGAAATATACAATGTTAAATTTGCAGTAACACACAGAACTATATGGCATTAAACTTGCAGAAATGCTATGAAATATATGGCATTAAACTTGCAGAAACGCACAGAATTATATGGCGTTAAACTTGCAGTAACGCAATGAAATAAACGGCATCAAAATTGCAGTATTTACAGAACTATATGATGTTAAACTTGCAGTAACGCAATAAAATATATGGCGTTAAACTTGCAGAAACACACAGAACTATATGGTGTTAAACTTGCAGTAACGCAATGAAATATGCAGTGTTAAATTTGCAGTAACGCACAGAACTATATGGCGTTAAACTTGCAGTAACACAATGAAATATATGGTGTTAAACTTGAAGTAATGCACAGAACCATATGGCGTTAAACTTGCAGTAAGGCAGAGAACTATATGGCATTAAACTTGCACTAATGCTATGAAATATATGGCGTTAAACTTGCAGTAATGCACAGAAATATATAGCGTTAAACTTGCAGTAATACACAAAACAATATGGCATTAACCTCCCTGGCGGTAATCCAGAGTGTGGCTCGGGGTGGAATTTCAGTACCATTAGCGGTAACCCCGATCCACACTCGGGATTGCATCGCTGGATCCAGGCAATGTTACTCACCTTGTCCCCTGGATCCAGCGATGTCCTCCCGCGGTGTCAGTGTGTCTGTCCTCTGCCCGATGCCTCTGTGTGCCGGGCTCCGTTCCCTGTGAGCGTCGCACGGGGGCGGAGCCCGGCGGCAATTTCAAAAAGTAAACACACAGTAAACATATAGTACACTGTAATCTGTAAGATTACATTACTGTATGAAATCATTTGACATCCTCTTTGTCCCTAGTCGTTTTCCCAGTGCCCTGCATGCACTTTTATATATTATATGTCATTCTTTCTGCCTGGAAAATTGAGAGTGTCCATGGCAACCAAAAAGTGTCCCTTTACGTCAAAAGTGGTTTTTGATCAGCTAGTAAATAGCGATAGTAAATAAGAATCGTTTGCAGAATTGAGTTATACTGAATTTGGGGGAAATTTATCATCAGACACTGAAAGTGACGATAGCGACAATTCTGCAAATGAGCAAATTTCAGTGTTTTTGATTTGATTACATTATTGAATAAATTTTATTACTATTACGTTATTATTTTTGATAATTATTTTTAGTTATTTATTATATTATAATTTATAATTTCATGTTTCAAACTTTATCGTACCCGGGATGTCTACTAGACTCTTGTTTGGACAGATTTAAGTGAGATATTTCTAAGAATTACAGGCCTACAATATAAAACGCCAAATTTCCATGCAAAATAATCGTACCGCTTTCAGCACCAAAAATCTGACATAATCATACCGCCAGGGAGGTTAAACTTGCAGTAATGCACAGAAATATATAGCGTTAAACTTGCAGTAATACACAAAACTATATGGCATTACACTTGCAGTAACACTATGAAATATACGGCGTTAAACTTGATGTAATGCACAAAACTACATGATGTTAAACTTGCAGTAACACACAGAACTATATGGCGTTAAACTTGCAGAAACGCACAGAAATATATGGCGTTAAACTTGCAGTAACATAATTAAATATATGGCATTAAGCTTGTAGCAACGCATTAAAATATCCTGCGTTAAACTTGCAGAAACTCACAGAGCTATATGGCGTTAAACTTGCAGTAACGTAATTAAATATATGGCGTTAAGCTTGCAGTAACGCATTAAAATATCCTGCGCTAAACTTGCAGAAACGCACAGAACTGTATGGCGTTAAACTTGCAGTAACGCAATGAAATATATGGTGTCAAACTTGAAGTAACGCACAGAACTATATGTAGTTAAACGTGCAGTAATGCAATGAAATATACAGCATCAACCTTGCAGTAATGCATACAATTATATGGCATTAAACTTGCACTAATGCTATAAAATATATGGCATTAAACTTGCAGTAATGCACAGAAATATATGGTGCTAAACTTGCAGGAACGCACTGAACTATATGGCGTTAAACTTGCAATAACGCAATGAAATATACAGCGTTAAACTTGCAGTAATGCACAGAACTATAAGGCATTAAACTTGCAGTAATGCACAGAACTATAAGGAATTGAACTTGCAGTAACACAATGAAATATACGGTGTTAAACTTGAGGTAACGCAGAGAAATATATGATATTAAACTTGCAGCAACACTATGAAATATATGGCGTTAAGCTTGCAGTAATGCACAGAGCTATATGGCGTTAAACGTGCACTAACGCACAGACATATACGTTGCTAAACTTGCTGTAACGCACAGACATATATGGCGTTAAACTTGCAGTAACGGACAGAACTATATGGCTTTAAACTTGCAGTAACGCAATGAAATATATGACGTTAACCTTGCAGTAATGCACAGAAATATATGGTGTTAAACTTGCAGGAACGCACAGAACTATATGGCGTTAAACTTGCAATAACGCAATTAAATATTCGACATTAAACTTGCAGAAATGCACACAACTAGATGGTGTTAAACTTGCAAGAAGGCACAGAACTATATGGCGTTAAACTTGCAGTGACGCAATGAAATATACGGTGTTAAACTTGCAGTAACGCAGAAAATATATGGCAATAAACTTGCAGTAATGCAATGAAATATATGACATTAAACTTTCAGTAACGCACAGAACTATATGATGTTAAACTTGCAGTGACGCTATGAAATATACGGCGTTAAACTAGCAGTAACGTACAGAGCTATATGGCTTTAAACTTGCACTAATGCACAGAAATATACGGCGGTAAACTTGCAGTAACGCACAGACATATATGCCGTTAAACTTGCAGTAACACACAGAACTATATGGCTTTAAACTTGCAGTAAAGCAATGAAATATACGGTGTTAAACTTGCAGTAAAGCAAAGAAATATATGGCATTAAACTTGCAGTAACGCACAGAACTATAGAGCATTAAACTTGCAGTAACGCAATGAAATATATGACGTTAAACTTGCAGTAAAGCACAGAACTATATGATGTTAAACTTGCAGTAACGCTATGAAATATGCGGCATTAAACTAGCAGTAACGCACAGAGCTATATGGCGTTAAACTAGCACTAACGCACAGAAATATACGGCGGTAAACTTGCAGTAACGCAATTTTATATATGGTGTTAAGCTTGCAGTAATGCATTAAAATATATGGCGTTAAACTTGAAGAAACGCACAGAACTATATGGTGTTAAACTTGCTGTAATGCACAGAACTATGTAGCGTTAAACTTGCAGTAACGCAATTAAATATATGGTGTCAAACTTGAATGCACAGAACTATATGGCGTTGTACTTGAAGTAACATAATGAAATAAATGGAAATAAACTTGCCGTATTTACAGAACTATATGACATTAAACTTGCAGTAATGCAATGAAATATATGGCATTAATCTTGCAGTAACGCAGAGAACTATATGGCATTAAACTTGCACTAATACTATGAAATATACCTCATTAAACTTGCAGTAATGCACAGAAATATATGGCATTAAACTTGCAGTAACACTATGAAATATACAGCGTTAAACTTGCAGTAATGCACAGAACTACATGGCGTTAAACTTGCAGTAAGGCACAGAACTATATGTCGTTAAACTTGCAGAAACGCACACAGAATTATATGGCGTTAAACTTGCAGTGACGCGATTAAATATATGGCGTTAAGCTTGCAGTAACGCATTAAAATATACTGCGTTAAACTTGCAGAAACGCACAGAACTATATGGTGTTAAACTTGCAGTAAAGCAATGCAATATGCATTGTTAAACTTGCAGTAATGCACATAACTATGTGGCGTTAAGCTTGCAGTAACGCAATGAAATATATGGTGTCAAACTTGAAGTAACGCACACAGCTATATGGCTTTAAACTTGCAGTAATGCAATGAAATATACGGCATCAACCTTGCAGTAACGCACACATATATATGGCGTTACACTTGCACTAATGCTATGAAATATATGGCGTTAAACGTGCAGTAATGCACAGAAATATATGGCGCTAAACTTGCAGGAACGCACAGAACTATATGGCGTTAAATGTGCAGTAACACAATGAAATATACTGTGTTAAACTTGCAGTAACGCAGAGAAATATATGATGTTAAACTTGCAGTAACACTAGGAAATATATGGTGTTAAACTTGCTGTAACGCACAGAGCTATATGGCATTAAACTTGCACTAACACACAGACGTATACGTTGGTAAACTTGCTGAAACGCACAGACATATATGGCGTTAAACTTGCAGTAACGCACAGAACTATATGGCTTTAAACTTGCAGTAACGCAATGAAATATACGGCTTTAACCTTGCAGTAATGCACAGAAATATATGGCATTAAATTTGCAGGAACGCACATAACTATATGGCGTTAAACTTGCAATAACGCAATGAAATATTCAGCGTTAAACTTGCAGTAATACACAGAACTAGGTGCCATTAAACTTGCAGTAACACAATGAAATATACAGTGTTAAACTTGCAGTAACGCAGAGAAATATATGGCATTAAACTTGCAGTAACTCACAGAACTAAATAGCATTAAACTTGCAGTAACGCAATGAAATATATGACGTTAAACTTGCATTTACGTACAGAGCTATATGGCATTAAACTTGCACTAATGCACAGAAATATATCCCAGTAAACTTGCAGTAATGTACAGAACTATATGGCTTTAAACTTGCAGTAACGCAATGAAATATACGGTGTTAAACTTGCAGTAACGCAGAGAAATATATGGCATTAAACTTGCAGTAATGCACAGAACTATATAGCATTAAACTTGCAGTAAAGCAACAAAATATATGACATTAAACTTGAAGTAATGCACAGAACTATATGATGTTAAACTTGCAGTAACGCTATAAAATATATGGCGTTAAACTAACAGTAACGTACCGAGCTATATGGCGTTAAACTTGCACTAACGCACAGAAATATACGGCAGTAAACTTGCAGTAACGCACAGACATATATGGCGTTAAACTTGCAGTAAGGCACAGAACT
Source organism: Glandirana rugosa (assembly GCA_018402905.1). Taxonomy (NCBI): domain Eukaryota; kingdom Metazoa; phylum Chordata; class Amphibia; order Anura; family Ranidae; genus Glandirana; species Glandirana rugosa. The sequence goes on along the minus strand of BLSH010485902.1, from coordinate 724,882 downwards.
ATATGGCTTTAAACTTGCAGTAAAGTTATGAAATTTACGATGTTAAACTTGCAGTAATGCACAGAAATATATGGCTTCAAACTTGCAATAACACAATTAATAAATGGTGTTAAACTTGCAGTAATGCACAGAACTAAACTTGCAGTAACATTAGGAAATATATGGCGTTAAACTTTCAGTAATGCACAGAAATATATGGTGTTACACTTGCAGTAACGCAATGACGTATACAGCGTTAAACTTGCAGAAACAGACAGAACTATATGGCATTCAATTTGCAGTAATGCACAGAAATATATGGCATCAAACTTGCAGTAACACAATGAAATATAGTGTTAAACTTGCAGAAATGCACAGAAATATATGGCATTATTGCCATAATGCAATGAAATATACAGCGTTAAACTTTCAGAAATGCACAGAAATATATGGCGTTAAACTTGAAGTAAAGCTTTGAAATATACGGCGTTAAACTTGCAGCAATGCACAGAAATATGTGGTGTCAAACTTGAAGTAACGCAATGAAATATACGGCTTTGAACTTGCAGTAATGCACAGAACTATATGGTGTTAAACTTGCACTAACGCTATGAAATATATACGGTGTTAAACTTGCAGTAACACACAGAACTATATGGCATTAAAATTGCAGTAACACACAGAAATATATGGCATCAAACTTGCAGTAACGCAATGAAATATACAGCATTAAACAAAACGCACAGAAATATATGGTGTTAAACTTGCAGTAACACACAGAACTATATGGCATTAAACTTGCAGTAAAGCTTTGAAATATATGGCGTTAAACTTGCAGCAATGCACAGAGATATATGGCATTAAACTTGCAGTAAAGCACAGAAATATGTGGTGTCAAACTTGCAGTAACTCAATGAAATATACTGCTTTAAACTTGCAGTAATGCACAGAACTATATCACGTTAAACTTGCACTAACGTTATGAAATATACGGCGTTAAACTTGCAGTAACACACAGAACTATATGGCGTTAAACTTGCAGTAACACACCGAAATATATGACATCAAACTTGCAGTAACACAATGAAATATACAGCGTTAAACTTGCAGAAATGCACAGAATATATATGGCGTCAAACTTTCAGTAATGCACAGAACTATATGGCGTTAAACTTGCAATAATGCAATGAAATATGCGCTGTTAAACTTGCAGAAATGGGTAGAACTATATGGCATTAAACTTGCAGTAAAGTTATGAAATTTACAGCGTTAAACTTGCAGCAATGCACATAAATATATGGCGTTAAACTTGCAGTAATGCACAGAAATATAAGGTTGCAAACTTGCAGTAACGCAATAAAATATATGGCATTAAACTTGAAGTAATGCACAGAACTATATGGCGTTAAACTTCCAGTAACACACAGAAATACATGGCGTTAAACTTACAGTAATGCAATGACATATACAGTGTTAAACTTGCAGTAATGCACAGAACTATATGGCATTAAACTTGCAGTAACACAATGAAATATATGATGAGTAATTTGCAGTAACGCTATGAAATATACTGCGTTAAACTTGCAGTAATGCACAGAAAAATATGGCTTTATACTTGCAGCAACGCAATGAAATATACAGCGTTAAACTTGCAGAAACAGACAGAACTATATGGTGTTAAACTTTCAGGACCGCAATGAAATATACGGTGTTAAACTTACAGTAAGGCACAGAACTATATGGCGTCTCACCTGAGGCCTTGTAAAACTAACGAGTCACATGACACAGGGAGGGAAAATGGCTAATTGGGCCAAATTTGGACATTTTCACTTAGGGGTGTACTCACTTTTGTTGCCAGTGGTTTAGACATTAATTGCTGTGTGCTGAGTTATTTTGAGGGGAAAGCAAATCTACACTTTTATACAAGCTGGACACTCACTACTTTACATTGTAGCAAAGTGTAATTTCTTCAGTGAAGAAAAATATTTACAAAAATTTGAGGGGTGTACTCACTTTTGTGAGATACTGTATATACCTACCTATTTTACTCATGCTCGAATGATCACTGGATCTGCATTATATACCATATGATATACTTTTTTACAGCTATACATCGCTGATGAACCATGTGGGTCACCCAGGAACACATCCCTTTTCACCATTTCCTCGTCATGCTGGTCCTTTGCCTGATCTCCAGGTGGGTGTTGCTGACTCTGCCCCTTCAGCTCCTTGACTGGACGCTTTACGCTCCCGCCTTGTGGGGGTCAATTCTTGGAGTCAACTGATCCATGTTTAAGTACGGGGATCTCTGTGTAGGCCCCCTGCTCCCTATCCAACCACAACCACTCCTTGCAAGAGACATTCTAATTACAATCTATTTTATAGATACCCTGCATCCACTCCTTTGGAAGGGACCACAAGAAAATAGCACAGGGAGACATCCTGTTTTTTTAGATTTCCATCTTGGTCTTCCCTCATATGGCGTAGCGTGTTTTCAATGGCAATTGACTACAAGAAATTTTTGCAGCGGAGACTTCCTGTTTCTTTTTTCCTGTTTTTAGTTTGGTCTCCTTCAGCATGTTTTTTTCCTTATTGGTAGGAAGAATGAGAATGAGAACGGGAATAAGATCCAGCTCCATCTTCCTTTACATGGTGAACCCCTAAGAACACCACTACATCACTATTTTATGAAATGAGTTGAGGTGGAGCCAGATGGGCTAATGTCACCATGTACTGCACTTAGTAATGGTTGGGCCTAACCTACTGGCATGTAGCTTCCCCCATAGAACAATGCTATGTTCACTGACAAGGAAGTACAGCAGGGTGAACAAAAGGTGAATAAAAGAGTAACTGGGGTTCTCACAGTGCAGTTGTCTTCATAGCAGGATATAGATACTTTGCAAGAAGACTTTGATAAAATAATGGGGTGGGCAACTACATGGCAAATGAGGTTTAAAGTTGAAAAATATAAAGTAATGCACTTGGAAGCTAAGAATATAAATGCAAGTTATTCACTAGGGGAGAACCTCTGGGGGAGTACAGGATGGAACAAGACCAGGGGTCCTAGTTGAAGACAGACTGCGCAATAGCATGCAATGTCAAGCTGCAACAAGCAGACTATTAGCATGCATTAAAAAGGGAATTTACTCCAGAGATAAAATGATAATCCTGCCACTTTATAAAACTCTGGTTCAGCCACATCTGGAGTATTGCCTCCAGTTCTGGTCACCAATGCTCAGGAAGGATGTACTGGAACTGAAGAGAGTCCAGAGAAGGGCATCACATTTCATAAGGGGACTGGAGGACCTCAATTACGAGGAACGACTTGTAAAGCACTAAATGTATTTTCTCTGGAGAAGAGACGCTGAAGAGGGGAAATGACAGTGATATATAAATAACTTAACCACTTCCCGCTCGGCCTATTGACAAATGACGGCCAGGCGGGGTGTGCGTTATCCTGACTGGACGTCTATTGATGTGATCAGGATAACCCGCGATCACGCGCCCATGGGGGTGCACATCGCGGCGATCGGTGGTGCCATGGGTCAGTCTGACCCACCTCATTACTGACTGAGGTAAAAGGCTTCCAGCCAAAGCCTTTTACCATGTGATCAGCCGTGATCACAGTGTAAATAGGAAGAGCCATTTATCGGCTTTACCTCTGCTCAGGTCTGCAGGCCTGAGCAGTGGAGAGCCGATCGACTGCTCTCCTGGCGGGGGGGGGGCTGCGCTGAACATTTATCAGTGTAGCCCCCTCAGGATCACCCCAATGGACCACCAGGGAGCCGACCAGGACCACCGGGGAGCCCCCCAGGGACACCATGAGGAGGCCGCCCAGGACCACCAGGGAAACAATATGGAGGCCGCCCAGGACCACCAGGGAGCCCCCACTAGACCACCAAGTAAGGGCAATACAGTGCTCTGTAGGGATGGCACTGTGCCTATATATTACGCCTGCCAGTGCCATCCCTAACAGTGCTATATGCATCAGTGCCCACCCATGCCACCTATCAGTGCCCACCCATGCCACCTATCAGTGCCCACCTGTGCCACCTATCAGTGCCCACCTGTGCTACCTATAAGTGCCACCTATCAGTGCACAGCAGTGGCACCTATCAGTGCCCAGTGCCACCTATCAGTGCTGCCTATGAGTGCCCATCAGTGCTGCATATCAGTGCCATCTATCAGTGCCCATCAGTGTTGCTTATCAATGCCACCTATCAGTGCCATTCAGTGCTGCATATATGTGCCCCATCATCAGTGCAACTTTATCAGTGCCACCTTATCAGTGTCAGTCTGTACTGCCTCATCAGTGCCCATCAGTGTAGCCTCATCAGTGCCCATCAGTGTAGCCACATCAGTGCCTATCAGTGATGGAAAAAATGTACTTATACAAAGTTTTGTGACAGAAATAAAGAAAAAAAAGTTTTCAAAATTTTCGGTCTTTTTTTATTTGTAGCGCAAAAAATAAAAACTGCAGGGGTGATAAAATACCACCAAAAGAAAGCTCTATTTGTAGGAACAAAATTATAAAAACTTTGTTTGGGTGCAGCGTTGCACGACCGCGTAATTCTCATTCAAAGCACAACAGCACTGAAAGCTGAAAATTGGTCTGGGTGGGAAGTGTTCCAAGTGCCTGGCATTAAAGTGGTTAATGATGATCTCAGGAAGATAACTATTCAGTCTCAGGGAGTGTAGAAAGACAGGGGGCCACTCATTGAGATTGGAGGGGAAGCTATTTAACCTTAAGCTGCGCAGGGGGTTTTTCACTGTCAGAGCGATCATTCCAATCCACAACTCTCTCCCACAATTGGTGGTGTCAGCATGAACACACATACACCATTTACACAGGTTGGACTGGATGGACTAGTGTATGAAACTATGAAACTTTCTGACTTTACTCTTATTATTGTGGTGACCAGGCTTTGTGGAACACTCTTGTGATGTGGTTGCCATGTACATCAAGTTACAATTTGCTGCAGAAATAAGGTGTCAGAAAAACTGGCAGGCTGGTATAGAATTTGGCCACATAGAAGTGGTATGCCTAAAGGAACAAGGGTGACATAATGTCCCACACTTTTTTCCACTCCTACCCATATAAGTTGGGCATCCTGGGGGCTCCAGGTGACTATCTTTCCCTTCATAAATGCAGAAGTCATGTGTGTACCCTGTGGCCCTCTCACAAAGTTTATATAACTTCACCCCATATCTTGCATGTTTACTGGTGAGATGTTGTTTCATGCTCAGCCTGCCTGTAAATGGAACAAGGGACTCATTAATGCAGATATTTTTATTGGGCATATCATTTTTGGAAAATTTTGGTCAGGTTACGCTGGTTTGGTTGACACTTTACTGGTGTGTCAGTGATCAGGAACACTGTTGATGGCTTTACTGACTCCACTGACACTGGGACTGGTGTGACTAGTGATTAAAATGGTGTTGCTGACTTCACTGGCTACGTTGACACTGTCACTGGTGTGGCAGCAATCAGGACACAGATGCTAGCTTACACTGACTTACGCTGGTCTGGTGACACAGCATTTAGGGTCACTGGCTAGCTCCACTGGTCTGGTGACAGTGTGACTGGTGTAGCTAGAATCAGGTACACTGTTGCTGAAGGTCAAGGACAGTGTAGCTGGCTTTGTTCTATTGATAACTCACAGTTGTGTGGTTATCAATCAGTGACACAGGGACAATATAGCTGACTGCACTCTTGTTTGGTGCAGAACACTGGTGTTTTGGCAGAGAATGCTAATGAAAACTGTGTAACTGGTGAAATCACTCTCAGATCACTGAAACAACTCTGTCTCTTCTCACAGGTCCTTTCTGTTTGAGGAAACATCGTGCAGCCTTTGCTTACATGTGTGATCACTGTGATTAGACACAGCGATCACATGGTACAGGACAAATTTCATTGGCCCTGCACACTGGTCTGTGACCCACTGTGTCTGAGAGACACAGCAATTACAGGGCATTCTGCTTCACAATTTTGAAGCTGCACACAAGCATCGATAATTTAAACCCTCTATTTTCTGGTGCGTGCACGGTGATTGACGATGGATCTACATTGGAGGACTTTGTTTTTTTATTTTTAATAAAGGAATTGTCAAAAATTGTGTTCGTGTTTTTATTTCTTTGACGCTTTTTTTGGTGAATAGGTAGGGGTACAATATACCCCATACTCATTCACATGGGGGGTAGGATCTAGGGGCCCCCTTGTTAACCACTTCAATACCAGGCACTTACTCCCTTCCTGCCCAGACCAATTTTCAGCTTTCAGTGATGTTGCATTTTGAATGACAATTGCGTGGTGACGCCGTACCCAAACAACATTTTTATCATTTTGTTCCCATAAATAGAGCTTTCTTTTGGTGGTATTTGAACACCTCTGTGGTTTTTATTTTTTGTGCTACAAATAAAAAAAGACTGAATATTTTGAAAAAAAAGTTTCTCTGTTTCTGTCACAAAACTTTGTAAATAAGTACATTTTCTCCATCACTGATGGGCACTGATGAGGCTACACTGATGGGCACTGATGAGGCAGTATTGATTGGCACTGATGAGGCAGCACTGATGAGGTGCCACTGACGAGCACTGATAATGAGGCCCTTATATGCAGCACTGATGGGCACTGATAGGCGGCACTGACAGATTGCACTGTAAGGTTGTCATTACCTGGTGGTCCTGGGTGGCATCTGAAATTGGCATTGAGTGCCATCCCTGTTGTGCATTGTGCCCCTTACCTGGTGGTCTAGGTTGGGCTCCCTGGTGGTTCAGGGTAGGCTCCCTAGTTGGCTCCGTGGTGGTCCTGGGTGGGCTCTCCCTGGTGGTCCTGGGTGGTGATCCTAGGGGGGCTGCACTCATAAACAATCAGCACAGACCCCCTCTGTCAGGAGACTCACCGATCGGCTCTCTGCAGACGCGAGTAGAGGAAAAGCCGATAAGAGGCTCTTCCTGTTTACACTGTGCTCGACCGTGATTGCTCATGGCTGATTACGTGTTAAAGAGCTTCAGATAGAAGATCTTTACTGAGATCGGTAATGCTGTGGGTCAGACTGACACACCGCACCACCGATTGCCACGATGCGCGCCCCCACAGGTGCACGATCGTGGGTTATCCAATTGAATGTACAGTATCTGTTTAAATTACAGTAGCGCAAAACATCAAATATACTGTTTGGTGGGGGCGCAAGAGTGAAGCTCTACATGGTGGATGTCTCTGCTTAAAGCTCTGCTCTCAGCAGTAGAACTCCCGAGCATAGCAGCCACACCCGTACCGCCACTGGCAATATCCACAGGACACAGCAAGTCTCAGGATGGTTTTTGTTGGTACTTGAGTGGAGCAGAAGCCTAAAATCATCTGTGAAGCCCTGGCGAGGGCATCCACTAAGATGGCTGCCAAACCACAATCCACAGCCTCTGCCCACCCACTCCAGTGATGATAAAGCAGGGGAAGATTTTAATCCCAGCAATTCCCCAACCACCCAACTCTCCCAGTGACACCTTATCCAGCAGATTGAAGCAGTCTTTAAAAAGGCATTAAAGGACACTTCAGACAGCATCACAGAGCGCCTCTCTAGAGAGATCAATGAGCTGGAAACACAGAAGGAAGATCTGGAATTAGACATTAGAGACCACAATCATGACCTTGAGGCCCTCCACGATATGAATAAAACCCTTTGACCCATTTAGAGAATGCTGAAAACTGCTCTAGACATTCCAATCGTTCCCTTGTTGGCATCATTGAGTTTCTGGTGGACTTACAATCATCAGTCACTGCATTTATTGAGCTGATGCCCTCCATTTCACTGGAATGCCATAAAATGGACCGGGTACATAGAGCTCTCACAAGGTGGAAGACAGATGGCCTGCCTTGAGATATCATCGTTAATCTGCACTATTACCACAACAAAGAGCAACTCTTGCAGACAGCATGTGAACATTTTAGCACCACTTACAATCGCTAAAATGCGGGCTATGAAACCACAACTACAGATCTTAACAGCACCAGGTGAAATACTGATAGGGGTTCCCCTTTGCACTTCATTTATCATACAATGGCAAGTCATACTCCTGCAAGATTCCCAAGTCTCTACAGGAAACTCTGAGGGCTTACAACTTGCTGACAGCACCCACCCACCAGACCACACGTGGCTTGTTCCTCTTGAAAGTCTGCACCACCACAGCCTTATGAAGCCCTACCACACTGGACATTTCAGGAACCTTTCTCCCATCCCCAGAGGGGAACTGGTGACCACCAACGCCATTCAGGAACAATATCCCAGAGCGTCTAATGACTATGTCTCCAATGCTTTGTCTCAAATTTTCCCCATTCTTTACCCACTATTTGTGGACATTTAACTGAACCTACATTTAATGTTTACTGAAATTGGGCATATTCAACCTTTGCTCCAGGTTATTGAAACTTACATGATTTACAGATCACAGTTTTTACAACCTATTTTCATAACTGTTCAGCTGTGCATTTTGGTCTTTAAAGCTTTTGGCTTCTTTATTTTTTAGGTCCAGACACCCCCTGAAACACTGTCATTTGTCAATAGGGGTTCTGATTTCCACTGTATAACATTGCTGTTTTGTTATTGTTGTCAACCTTGTTAGATTGTGCTAAAATGTATCCATGTCACCTTTCAGGGTTTCTAATATAACTATTGATTCCTGTAGTACACAGCTTGTTTTAATACCTCGGCCGTACTGACCTATATGTAGGCTGCCCTTTTTTACACATCTATCAGCTCTGTGACTGTCTGACGTTTACTTTCGGATCAGCACAACCCACTAGGTCAAGGGGTGTCTGGCATTAATATTAACACCTCAATACCATAATCAGGGGCAAAACTATGGGGGGCATGTGCCCTGGGCGCAGTTGGGGGTGCTGCCCGCACTGGGTACCGCTGCTCTAAGGCTGCCACTGCCACCCAATAAAGTCACTAGCGCTAAATCACTCCGCCCCCTAGAGAACCATTCCTCAACATTTCTGCAGCTATTGTTATGTACTGCCTAGTGTTGCCTGGTAACATAATGGGGCGGGTGGGATGAGCAGAGTGATTCAGCACTCGTGCGCTGTACAGTCTCCCTCCTTCTATTTGTTTCTCTTTTATTTGCCGAACTATGCAGCCGGCGAGTGGCAGTGGCACCCTTACAGCAGTGGTACCTGGTGCAGGCGGCACCCCCAGTGGCAGAAGGAGCAGAGTGATCCAGCAATGAAGTGCTGTGAGGCCTTCCTCCTTCTGCACAAGTCCTGCCCAGTGCCCAAACAGCCCACGCCTTTTATGACAGAGCTGCAGTACAAATTTACATGGGAGAGCCTGCCTGGAACTGAAAGGCATTTATTGGGAGAGGGAGTCTGTGTGCTGAAGCAGAGGTACCAAACCTCTGGGCCAGTACAGATTTGTGGCCTGTTGATGACTGGGAAAGCAGCAGGAGGTGAGCTTGTATTAACATCTAGGCTGGACAGGACTATCACAGACCGTGGTCGCCACTCACTTCCTACTGTGTCATGCCATGTCACTGAGGCTGTGTGTCATCTCCCGTTCTCCCAATGTCATCCTATCAGCAGGGTAGAGGCGGAAGGAGCTGGAGATCTGCTCTGGAGAGCAAGAGTCTTTTCATATTAACATGTGTAAGTATTCGCCAGCACACAAAGGACCGTCTTTATTTAACCAGTTGCCGACCGCCCGCCATGGCTTGACGGCAGCAGCTTGGCTCGTTATGGCGAAACGCCATCACCTGACAGTGGCCATGAGAACGAGTGCAGTGAGCGTGCGCACCGCCGGAGGCGCGCTCGCACGCTCACTGTGTTCCAGGGGGGCCAGGAAGCGGGTACGGCGGACTCGATGTCCACCGGTTACCCGCTTCCCCCCCCCCAGAGTGACAGATCAGAGGTCCGTGTATGTAAACACGGATCTCCGTTCTGACAGAGGGGGAAGGAATTTGATCACAGGCTCCCTGTATATGGGAGCCATGATCATTCCCCTCCCAAAACCAGCCCAGCCCCCATACAGTTAGAACACATGGAGGGAACACAGTTAACCCTTGGAGCGCCCCCTGCAGGTTAACCCCTTCACTGCCAATGGCATTTACACAGTAATCAGTGCATTTTCATAGCATTGATCGCTGTATAAATGCCAATGGTCCCAAAAAAGTGTCAAAATGGCCCGACATGTCCGCTGCAATTTCGCAGTCCCGATAAAAATCGCAGATCGCCACCATTACTAGTAAAAAAATTTTTAAAAAATTAAAAAAAACATAATTTAATTCTCATCATTTGTAAACTCAGCAAAATTTGCGCAAACCAATCAATAAACGCTGATTGGGATTTTTTTAATCAGAAATATGAGGAAGAATGTAAATCGGCCAAAACCGATGAAATAAAATGTTTTTTTAGGATATGTATTTTAGCAAACAGTAAGAAATATTTTTTTTTGCAAAATTGTCGCTCTTCTTTTGTTTATAGCGGTGACCAGAAATGACGCAGAGGGGATCAAATACCACCAAAAGAAAGCTCTATTTGTGGGATAAAAAGGACGCAAGTTTCGTTTGGGAACAATGTCGCACGACCGCGCAATTGTCAGTTAAAGCGATGCAGTGCCGAATTGCAAAAAGTGCTCTGGTCCTAAACTGGGAAATCCTTCCCGGGGCTGAAGTGGTTAAAGAAGGATCACATCACAGAGAGTGCAACATTTCGGAGCTGCTCGGGACCTCTTCGTCAGACATGTAAACATGGCGGTTCTCCGTTCTGTAAGGGGGGGACATAACAGATCTACTGATCCCTGTGTTTAGGATCAGTGAGATTTGTTATGTCCCTGCCAGCCCAGCCCCCATACAGGTAGAACACATACAGGGAACACAGTTATCCCCTTGATTGCCCACTTAGTGTTAACCCCCTCCCTGTCAATGACATTTATACAGTAATCAGTGGCTATTTAAATTTCTGATCGCTGTATAAATGTCAGTGGTCCCAAAAAAGTGTAAAAAATGTCCGACATGTCTGCTGCAATGTTGCAGTCCCAATAAAAATCGCAGATTGCCACCATTACTAGTAAAAAAATAATAATAAAAATGCCATAAATGAATTCTCATGGTTTGTAGACGCGATAACTTTTGCGCAAACCAATCAATATACACTGATTGCGATTTTTTTTACCAAAAATATGTAGAAGAATATATATCAGCCAAAACTGATGAATAATTTTTTTTTTTTGGATATTTATTATAGCAAAAAGTAAAAAATATTGTTCTTTTTTCAAAATTGTTGCTCTTTGTTTGTTTATAGCGTAAAAAAAATAAAAAACGCAGAGGTGATCAAATACCACCAAAAGAAAGCTCTATTTGTGGGAAAAAAAAGGATAAAAATTGTGTTTGGGTACAATGTCACACGCAATTGTAATTCAAAATGCGACAGCGCTGAAAGCTGAAAATTGGTCTGGGCAGGAGGGGGGTTTAAGTGGCAGTAAGCAAGTGGTTAAAGTAGCTGTGGTTTGTCTTCAAGAGTCTCACTTTTCAGTTAACTCTGCACCTAAATTTTTGGTCCTCAATACCCGCAGGTTTTTGCAGCCAGTGCATCGTTGAAAAAGAGGGGAGTCTTGAGTGCTTTTCATAAGTCAGCTCCAGTTACAGTTTCCTCTGAGCTCAAGGATTCAGAAGGTCATTATTTGCTTCTTACAGACCAACTACTGGACACCGAGGTAACAGTAGTTTCATATTATGCCCTGAACCCCTCCCCAGTCCCTTTTTTTTACACATTTGCTACAAGTGATAGCTACTCACTCAAAAAGCACACTTATCATGGGGGTGGACACATATTAAGTCCTAAACCCATTTTAAACAAATCCCTTTACACACCTCAAACCTGTGATCCATCGGATGAACTTCATGCCCTATTTCAGAGACACTACCCAGTTACAGTTAACAATACAGCAAGGTGTAAATATACATTCTATTCTTATCCACAACCTATGTTCTCCTGGATCATTCATATTTTCCTTTTGGTGGCTTACACCCCTCTAGTACTACATTCAACAATATCCCAGATTTCTTGGACGGACCACTGTACAGTGATCACTACCATCTCTGCCCTTATATCTAAGATTACAGACCATCCCTGGTCTATAAATGCCTCCCTATTCAAAACCCTAAAAATCCTGTGCACGGCAGGCCAATCAAATTAGTAACCCCCTTCAGCTTACAGTATGACCACTTGGTTGTTTTTTTTTTTGTTTTTTTTTTTTCATTTTATTGAGGCAGTTGCTGTTGCTGATTTATGGCAAGCTCCACCACCAAGTCAACCTATCAGTGAATTTTCAAGGTTATAGCTGCATGTGTAAATGGGGTAGCTTGTGTGAGTGAACTATGGGGCTCAGACAGTTTACTAGTATGACAACATTGTCATGTTTTTAAATTGGTGAATTGTGGAGGTGGCTTTCCAGCATTAATAACTTGATACCATTTGATTGAATTACCAATAAAGAAACATTTTGGGTTACACTGCGTGGTCCTCATTTTGTAACTACTTGCAGCTACCGACAATGGTCTACAATTTCAATGTAATCTAGAGATAATCAGAAAATTCTTAGGCAGTTTTGCTGTCTAAAACACACATTTTATTTCATAATTTAATTACATTTAAAGTGACACAAAAGCACGGCGAAGGTTTTTTTTTTTTGTACATTTTTTTATGCAACACATATATATGTACACATACTGTACATATATACATACATACAAACACATACTATATATACATAGGCATATATATATAAAGGCAAGGTGATCGATGGACATTATATTTCACCTCGCCTGCATTCATTTGCAGGAAATGAAAGTGGAATCCAGTCTGGGTTTTACCAGCCACCTTGGTAGGGTGGGTTCCAGACCGGATTTTGTGGTCCACTTGTGTCCACAGGTGGTATAAAGGAAGCTGACCCGGATCAGATAATGGCTCTGACTCGAGACTCAGGAGCCATCAAGCCTGAGAAAAGCTGATGAAATGAACTGTGCTTTGTGACTGAAAAAGGTTTGCGTAATCTTTGTTTTGTGGGTGACTGGGACAAGCCCTTCACCTCTGAGTTAGGAAAACTGAAACTGTTAGTTAGTGCCTGGATGGTGAGGATTTATTTTATGTTTTGTTTATTTGATTTACCTGCAACCTTTTAAAATAAACCTGGCTACAAGTCGGATTTTAAGAAAACCTGTCGCGTGAACTACCTTTTTCCCAGGGAAGGTGATCCCCATTGAGCTAAGCCCTCACACATGGTGGACATCTTCCTAGACAAGTGTAAAGATGGAGGATGTGTTTAAGGCCCTGCTGCAGGCAACTGCAACCTAGCAGGAAACCAATTGCCAGCAGCAGGAAGCCAACCGCCAAGTTGCAGAGGTCGCTGCAGCACAGCAGGAAGCGAGTCACCAGTTTCCTGAGGTCCTGGTGGAGTTAAAGAAGTGGTCCGCAAGTCCTTTGGAACAGAAAATGGTGCATGCCAGCTATTTCCTGCATAAGATGACACCTGCAAATGATGTGGAAGCGTACCTCACAACTTTTGAAAGAGTTTCTGTTCGAGAAGGATGGCAAAAACAGCAGGACTGCTAGCGTCCTTTCTGACAGGAGAACCCCAAAAGCCACGCATGGTCATCACCATTGCAGTCCGGGCTCAACGGGTGCATTGGTGGTCATACAGTTTTGACAAGCCACCCGATTCCCAAATGTTTGACTTAATACACCTCACCAAGAAGTGGCTGCAGCCAGAGACTTTGCCAGGCCCTAAGAGTGTGGAGTATGTGGTCATGGACCATTATTTACGGGGGCTCCCTGCCACTTTAACCACTTCAGCCCCGGAAGGATTTCCCACTTTAGGACCAGAGCACTTTTTGCGATTTGGCACTGTATCGCTTTAACTGACAATTGCGCGGTCGTGCGATGTTGTACCCAAATGAAATTCACGTCCTTTTTTTCCCACAAATAGAGCTTTCTTTTGGTTGTATTTTATCACCTCTGCGTCATTTCTGATTGCCGCTATAAACAAAAGAAGAGCGACAAGTTTGCAAAAAACCCAAATTTCTTACTTTTTGCTAAAATACAAATCCAAAAAAAATATATAAAAAAACATTTTTTTCCATCAGTTTTGGGCGATTTTTATTCTTGCTCATATTTTTGGTAAAAAAAATCGCAATCGGCGTTTATTGATTGGTTTGCGCAAAAGTTGCCGTGTTTACAAATGATGAAAATTCATTTCTGGGGTTATTATTATTATTATTTTTTTTTACTAGTAATGGTGGCAATCTGCGCTTTTTAGCGGTACTGCAATATTGTGGCGGACATGTCGGACCATTTTGACACTTTTTTGGGACCATTGGCATTTATACAGCGATCAATGCTATAAAAATGCACTGATTACTTTGTAAATGCCATTGGCAGTGAAGGGGTTAACCTGCAGGGGGCGCTCTAAGGGTTAACTGTGTTCCCTGGGCGTGTTCTAACTGTGTGTGGGCTGCCCTGGCTGGGGAAAGGGGATGATCACAGCTTCGATATAGAGGAAGGCTGTGATCATTGCCCTTCCCCCTCTAACAGAACGGAGATTCGTGTTTACATACACGGACCTCCGTTCTTTCAGTGCGGGGGAGCCATCGCGGGTAGCCGGCGGCGATCAAGTCCCCCCCACCCGCTCCCTGGCTCCCCCTGAACACAGTCACGCTCACAATGCTAGTTATCGCGGCTGCTGTCCTGTGACGGCGTTTCGCGATAACGAACCACCTTGCCGCCGTCATGCTGCGGCGGGCGGTCGGCAAGTGGTTAAGGAAATGGGTTAGCCATGGGAACCCTAAGACTGCAAACCAGCTGGTGGACCTGGTGGAGAGCTAAATTGCTGCCGAGGACTTGTTTCACCCATCCGTTCCCCACTCCAATGTCTCTAGGGGTGAAAAATCTGGTAAGACTTTTCCAAGGTTCAAGGGCGTGGGGAAAAATTACAAAATTGTTGCTACAAATAATGAGACTATGGGCTCAGGACCTGGAAACTGGGCTTATAGGTCGGGAAGGTCTCTGAGGCCGTTTAGAGGACAGGGTAGAGAAAATATAAAATGTTATCGCTGCCATGCTTTTGGTCATATTGCTGCTAACTGTTCCCTAAGTGATGAACCAATGCAATGTGATAATGCTTATTCGAAAAAAAAACGCATGTCTCTTTTGCACAAGTGGCATGTACTGCAACTTGTCAGGCACGCATGGAAAAACAAATGTGTATTGGTGGAAGCTAGTCATGACTCTGCTAGATTCTGGTAGTGTGGTGACATTAGTCAAAGGTGATTGTATAAATCCTGTAAAGTTACACCCTAGCACCATTGGGGTTATTTGCATACATGGTGACACATGTGACTGCTGTGGTTGAGATTGATACCCCTTGGGGCATAATGACAGATTCAGTGGGGGTGGTACCCTCAATGCTTCATGAAGTCCTAATGGGGAGAGATTTTCCCCACTTATGGAGTTTATGGGAAAACAAAAGGAGTTGGGAGGACAGAGCTCCACCTGCTGAGGAAGCAAAGGAACTCACTCTGTACCCTTTGGATTACCAAATTGAAAGGAAAACTGTTGATGTGTCAGAGGAAGGGGAAGATCCTTTTCCTTTTTCTGTAATGGCTGGGGAGCAGGAGGAGCTGAACAAGAAAATTATCTCTGACTCTCATAGTGCGAGTGGACAGAACGTGGTGCCTGACTTAGAGGTCAGAAAAGATGATTTTTGTATGGAAAATGCAGATGTCAAAGAATATTGTAAAATATGCCCAGAGTGTCAGTATTCTGCGCCATCGCCCCATTTTCGCAGTCTGCTGGTACCATTACCAATCATTGGAGTGCCTTTTGAAAGAATTGGCATGGATCTGGCCTGACCAGTAGTAAAGTCTGCCCAGGGTCATCGGCACATACTGGTAATACTGGACTATGCCACGCGATATCCTGAAGCCATTCCCTTGCGTAATACCTCAGCTAAAACATTTGCCAAAGAGCTTGTCCAGGTATTTAGTCATGTGGGTATTCCAAAAGAAATAGTGATGGATCAAGGCACCCCATTTATGTCCCGAGGCACTAAAGAATTGTGTAAGTTGTTCAAAATCTCCCATCTCCATAACTCTGTCTACCACCCGCAAACTGATGGTCTTGTGGAGAGATTTAACAAAACGCTCAAAAGCATGTTAAAAAAAGTGTTTGATAAAAATGGGAGAAATTGGGATTTTTTGCTGCCATACCTCATGTTTGCCATACTGGAGGTACCTCAGGCATCTACAGGCTACTTCCCTTTTGAACTACTGTATAGTAGACATCCCAGGAGATTGCTAGTAGGGATGGGCCGAACACCCCCCGGTTCGGTTCGCACCAGAACATGCGAACAGGCAGAAAATTTGTGCGAACATTCGAACACTATTAAAGTCTATGGGACCCGAACATGAAAAATGAAAAGTGCTCATTTTAAAGGTTTATATGCAAGTTATTGCCCTAAAAAGTGTATGGGGACCCGGGGTCCTGCTCTAGGGGACATGTATCAACGCAAAAAAAAGTTTTTAAATCGATCGTATTTTTAGAAGCAGTGGTTTTAATAATACTTAAAGTGAAACAATAAAATTAAATATTCCTTTAAATAATGTGCCTGGGAGGGTCCCTTAGTCTACCTGTAAAAGGGCGCATCTCTGTGATGTTTAGAACATAGCCAGAGCAAAATGACATTTCCAAAGGAAAAATTGTCATTTATTATCGCGGCTGTGATGTATTGCCGGCTCCCGGCAATATACAGGAAAATCACTTCGGTCTGGTTTGGATTTTAAGGGGAACCCTGCACCAAAGTTTTAAAAAAAATTGACGTGGGGTCCCCCCTAAAATCCAAACCAGACCCTTATCCGAGCATGTAACCTGGCCGGCCAGGATAGGGGGGGACAAGCGAGCGCCCCCCCTCCTGAACCGTACCAGGCTACATGCCCTCAACATGGGGAGTATGGGTGCTTTGGGGCAGGGGGCTCTGCGCCCCCCACCCCAAAGCACCTTGTCCCCATGTTGATGGGGACAAGAGCCTCTTCCCCACAACCCTGGGCTGTGGTTATGGGGGTGTTCGGGCGGGGGGCTTATCAGAATCTGGAAGTCCCCTTTAATAAGGGGGCCCCCCAGAACCCAACCCCCCCATGTGAATTAGTATCGGGTACATCGTACCCCCACTAATTCACCAAAAGTGTCAAAAAAGAAAAAAACCACAGGAGACATTTAGGGACAAGTGCTTTATTAAAAAATTAAAAAATAAAAATAAGTGTCCTCCATTGTAATCCATCGTCAATCACGGCGAGTGACGGACCCGAAAAAAAAAGCGAACAGCTCCTCCTTCATGGGAGGGCTCATGCGACGGAGCTCTCTTTGCTTTGACGTTTTATTTATAGTGAAGGGCGGGGCCACCCAGTGACGTAATTGAGTGATCCGCGCCTCTGACGTCACATGATGTCAGAAGGGGCGGGGTCACTCGTACGTCACCCAGTGGCTCCGCCCTGCACTATAAATAAAACGCCAAAACAAAGCCAACACAGACGGATGCAGCCCTCACATGGAGGAGAAGCTGTGCTTGCCATCTACAAGCAATGCATTATTGGGCACTCCGCGGCGGCGAAGTCACTGCGAACGCCCCATAATGTTCTAAATTCGAAGAATGGGCAAACGCTCGATGTTTGAGTCAAACTTGGGTTCGACTCAAACCGCGGTCCCAACCCTAATTGCTAGATGTTGCAAAAGAAACATGGGAGGGAGCAACCACACCTTATAGAAGCATCATAGAGCATATCTCACTGATGCAAGATAGAATCACTGCTGTCATGCCGCTTGTATGGGAACATATGGGGCAAGGTCAGGAGGCCCAGAGAAGGGTTTATAATCGGAGTGCCAAGACCCGGATCTTCAACCCTGGTGATAGAGTGCTGCTACTAGTCCCCACCATTGAGAGTAAATTCCTAAAAGTGGCAAGGTCCCTTTGAAATTATGGAAAGAGTAGGGGAGGTAAACTACAAAGTTTACCAGCCAGGGAAAGGAAACCCGAGCAAATATATCACGTTCATCTCTTAAAACCTTGGAAGAACAGAGAGAATTTACTGGCAATGTCAACCCCCCAAAAGGACATGGCCCCCGTGACACCTGAAATACCCATAACTGAAACCTTGTCAGTGGCCCAAAAGAAGGACGTTAAAGAATTTGAAAGAATAGAGACTTTTTCTCTCACCTGCCCAGTCTGACCACAGTTATACAGCATGACATAATTACAGAACCAGGTGTCCGTGTAAATGTAAAGCCCTATAGAATACTCAAGACTAGGCGGGAAGCAGTTGCAAATGAAATAAAGAACATGTTAGAGCAGGACATGATAGAGGAGTCCCACAGTGACTGGTCAAGTCCCATAGTGTTGGTCCCAAAGCCAGATGGAACTATAAGGTTTTGTAATGCTTTCATGAAGTTGAACAGCGTGTCTAAATTCGATGGGTACCCAAAGCCTCGGGTCGACAAGCTTGTTGACAGATTGGGAAGTGCCCGGTACATAACTATTTTAGATCTGACTAAAGGTTATTGGCAGATACCCCTAACAAAGTCTGCCAAAGTGAAAACTGCATTTTCTACCCCTGAGGGATCCTTCCAGTATAAGCGGGTGCCTTTTGGCTTGCATGGTGCTCCTGCCTCATTCCAGGTAATGATGGATAAGACCTTAAGACCACATCGCCAATACGCAGCCACCTATTTGGAAGATGTAGTCATCCACAGCCCAGATTGGGAAACCCATTTGCCCCGGGTGCAAGCAGTAGTGGATTCCCGTAGGAAAACAGGACTCACTGCCATCCGCAAAAAGTGTACCATAGGCTTGGAGGAGGCCAAATACCTTGGCTACATTATTGGTCGGGGGCTGATGAAGCCTCAGATCAATAACATTGAGGCAGTGCAAAATTGGCCTAAACCTATAGATAAAAAACAAGTTTGTGCATTTCTGGTGATCACCGGGTACTACAGGCGTTTTATACCCAATTTTGCCACCATTGCAGCCCCACTGACGGATCTGAAGAAGGGTAGAGGGTCGGTCATGATCAAGTGGAATCCTGAGGCAGAGAAGGCATTTCAAATGTTGAGACAAATGTTGAGACAACCTCTGCTCTTGACC
The DNA here is from genome assembly GCA_018402905.1 of Glandirana rugosa. Taxonomy (NCBI): domain Eukaryota; kingdom Metazoa; phylum Chordata; class Amphibia; order Anura; family Ranidae; genus Glandirana; species Glandirana rugosa. The sequence goes on along the minus strand of BLSH010485902.1, from coordinate 705,725 downwards.
CCAGATTTCACAAAGGAGTTTGTGGGGCAGGCAGATGCCTCTGATGTGGGACTGGGTGCTGTACTGTCCCAAATCAGAGATGGGGAGGAGCACCAAATGGTTTACCTTAGCAGAAAGCTAAACAGACATGAGAAAAACTATGCCATTGTTGAGAAGGAATGTTTAGCTTTCAAATGGGCCTTAGATGCCCTGAAATACTACCTGTTGGGGAGACTATTCAGAATAGTCACTGATCATGCCCCTCTTAAATGGATGTGTTATAACAAGGAAAAAAACTGTCCAGTGACAAGGTGGTTCACAGTGGAACATAGAGCTGGGAAACTCAAAAACAATGCAGATTCCCTTTCCCGTATCAATTGTCTGGTTGGGACAGTTGCTCATCCGCAGGGGCTTGAGCAGAGGGGGGGATATGTGGTGTTATGAAAGGCGAGGTGATCAATGGACGCTATATTTCACCTCGCCTGCGTTCATTTGTAGTAAACTAAGGTGGAATCCGGTCCGGGTTTTACCAGCCACCTTGGCAGGGTGTCTTCCGGACCGAATTTTGTGGTCCACTTGTGTCCATCAACAGGTGGTATAAAGGAAGCTGACCTGGATCAGATAATAGCTCTGACCTGGAACTCAGGAGCCATCAAGCCTGAGAAGAGCTGATGAAATGATCTGTGCTTTGTGACTGAAAAAGGTTTGCATTATCTTTGTTTTGTGGGTGACTGGGACAAGCCTCCATTCACCTCTGAGTTAGGAAAACTGAAACTGTTTAGTTAGTGCCTGGATGGCGAGGATTTATTTTCTGTTTTGTTTATTTGATTCACCTGCAACCTTTTAAAATACACCTGGCTACAAGTCAAATTTTAAGAAAAGCTGCAGTGTGAACTACCTTTTTCCCAGGGAAGGTGATCCCCATTGAGCTAATCCTTCACTCACTATATATATATATATATATATATATATATATATATATATATTACACACTGTATATATATATATATTGTGGGGGGTTAGCTCAATTGGGGTTCACCTTCCCTGGGAAAAAGGTAGTCCAGGTTTTTCTTAGAAGCTGACTTGTAACCGGTTTTATTTAAAAGGTTGCATGAAAAATCAAGCAAACAAAACAGAAAATAGATCCTTGCCATTTAGGCTCTCACTAAACATTTCCAGGTTTCCTAACTCAGAGATGAAGGGCTTCTCCCTGTCACCTACAAAACAAAGATAATGCAAACCTTTTGCTTCAGTCACAAAGTAAAACTTCAGTTCAGCAGCTCTCTCAGGGTTTTGGCTTCCTAAGTCCCAGGCAAGAGCAAACCTTTGCTCTACTCCTGCTTATTTATACCACTGTTGGTGCACACAAGTGGACCACGAACTCTGGTCCGTAATCAACCTGTTAAGGTAGCTGGTAACACCTGGACTAGATTTTCCTTTAGTTCACTGCAAATGAACGCATGCGAGGTGACACATATCGTCCATCGATCCCCTCGCCTTTCATAATGTCACAATATATTGTGATCGGTGGCGGCTAGTGCTCCATTTTTTGGCAGGGTGGCAAACAAGCCACCCCTCGTTCAGTCGATCAGTTAGTCGATCGATCAGACAAAACCCCACTCCACATAGTTCACTCGTTTGTCCGCCCACCAGCCCTGCATTTAACCTATCTAGGTTGCGGGCAGCTTCAGCTCCTTCCTACATCTCCTCCTCCTCTGCAGTGGCTTCCTCCTTGGCGGCTTCATCCTGCGTCTCCAGCTTCATGGCGGCTTCCTCCTCGATGGCTTCCCTCCTCCTTCCCTCAGGGCCAATATGATCGCTTCTCCTTTTGGCCAGTTGGGTCTTAAGACCCACTTCCTGATTGGCCGGGAGGAGAATCAGGAAGACAATAGTGAATATTAATTCACTATTGTCACGCAACTGGATGGGTTCAGGGCGCATTGCTCTGTGCCCCGAGCCCACCCTTTTTTGAAGCTGATTAGAGCCTCAGCCTCTAATCATGTGCTTCTAAAAAAAAAAACATTGGAATCCATGTGTCCAGCGCCCTGCAAGTAGATTAGGAGCCGGGCGCATGGATTAGGGGGGCAGCGTCCCTTATGGGGAAAATTGATCACATCTGATCATACCTGATGTACTGACATTTCTTGAGACACTAACAGGCCAGAACAGTTTCAAATACCCCCCAAATGGACCCCTTCTGGAAAGTAGACATTCCAAGGTATTTAGTAAAAGGCATAGTAAGTTTTTTCACAGTTTAATTTTTTCCCACAAAATTGTCATTGTAACAGGTTATTTCTCTTACATGGCATAGGCATACCACAAATTACACCCCAAAAGACATTCTAATACTCCTCCCAAGTATGGCGATACCACATGTGTGGGACATTTTCATAGCCTTGCCACATAGAGAGGCCCAACATGCAGGGAGCACTATCAAGTGTTCTAGGAGCATAAATTACACATCTAACTTGTTGACTACCTTTTACACTTTTGAAGGCCCTGGAGCACCAGGACAATGGAATTACCCACAAAATGACCCCATTTTGGAAAGCTAACACCCAAATGTATAATCTAAGAGGCATAATGAGTCTTTTGAATGGTTCATTTTTTTCCAGAAGATTTTGGAAAATGTGGGGAAAAAATTAAAACTTTTTTTTTACACAAAGTTGTCCGTTTATAAGATATTTCTAACATATAGCATGTACATAGCAAAAATGACACCCCAAAATACATTCTGCTACTCCTCCTGAGTATGGCAATACCACATGTGTGAGACTTTTACACAGCCTGGCCACATACACACAGGCCCAACATTGAAGTAGCACCGTCAGACATTTTAGAAGCATAAATGACACATCTCATTTCTCAACCACCTATTACACTTCTGAAGGCCCTGGAGCACCAGGACAATGGAACTCCCACAGCAGTACCCCGATTGGAAAGCTAACACCCCAATGTATAATCTATGAGGCACAATGAGTCTTTTGAACGGTTAATTTTTTTCCAGAAGTTTTTGGAAAATGTAGAAAAAAATGAAAACGCATTTTTTTTTATACAAAGCTGCCCATTTATAAGATATTTCTAACACATAGCGGGTACATAGCAAAAATGACACCCCAAAATACATTCTGCTACTCCTCCTGAGTATGGCGATACCACATGTGTGAGACTTTTACACAGCCTGGCCACATACAGAGGCCCATCATTGAAGTAGCACCATCAGTCATCTTAGAAGCATAAATTACACATCTCATTTCTTAACCACCTATTACACTTTTAAAGGCCCTGGAGCACCAGGACAATGTAATTACCCACAAAATGACCCCATTTTGGAAAGCTAACACCCCAACGTATGATCTATGAGGCATAATGAGTCTTTTGAACGGTTCATTTTTTTCCAGAAATGTTTGGAAAATGTGGAGAAAAAATAAAAATGTATTTTTTTACACAAAGTTGTCAATTTATAAGATATTTCTAACACACAGCATGTACATAGCAAAAATTACACCCCAAAATACATTTTGCTACTCCTATTGAGTATAGCGATACCACATGTGTGAGACTTTTACACAGCCTGGCCACACACAGAGGCCCAACATCCAAGTAGCACCTCCATGTGTTCTAGGAGCATAAATTACACATATCATTTTCTGACTACCAATCACATTATTGAAGGCCCTTCACATTTCTAACACATAGCATGTACATACCAAATAACAAAAGATTACCTGTGGTTTTAGTAGTGCAGTGGTCCACAGGGGAGAGCATCGGTCCAGGCAGCAGGCAGGGATGTGGTCAGTGACAGCAAGTCAATCCAGGCAGCAGGCAGGAATACTGTCAATAGTTAGTACAGGCAGAGATACTGTCAGCACAGCCAAAAGCATTGGTCCAGGTAGCAGGCAGGGATGTCCAGGCAGAAATACTGTCCATAGTCAGTAGAGGCACCAGGCAGAGATATGGTCAACACAGCCAAAGTATTGGTCCAGGCAGCAGGAAGAAATATAGTCCATAAAGTCCTGGGTCATTACAGGCAGCAATATGGTCAGCACAGCCAAAGTATTGGTCCGGGCAGCAGGAAGAAACATAGTCCATTAAGTCCTGGGTCATTACAGGCAGCGATATGGTCACCACGGCCAAAGTATTGGTCCAGGCAGCAGTAGGGACCATCAAGCTTAGGGCCAGGGGGACAGGGGTAGAGGCTTCTCCCATCCAAACCCTTTGAAGCCTCCAGGAAACCAAAAACTGGTTTTCTCTACTCAGAACGCTTTTCTGGAGCCACACACATATGTGAGACCCTGTGTACTAAAGTAGAAGGGCAAAAGATCAGTCCAAGTGACAGGCAAAAACATGGTCGATCAACAGGCCGAGGTCAGTGCACGTGATAGTGAGAAACATGGTTTATAATGGCAGGCAAAGATATTATCGGTAAACATGTCAGGGTCAGTTAACGTGGAAGTCAGAAACATGGTTTAAAACAGTAGGCAAAGACATTGTTGGTAAACAGGACAGGGTCAGTTAACGTGGTATCAGGCAAATGATCCACACAGGTATTTGAAATGGGGAAATGGCAGTCTTTTAAAAATAAGGGGAACTAATATCTGATTTGTGTATGATAATTTTTGAAACAATCTCCGATGCACAGGCCAGGTTGGGAGGGACATTGGGGGCAATAGAAGCTGATATCTCTTCTGACTCCTCTTCTGGAGCATACATATTGTTGTAGATAATATGTTGCTCATGGAGTCGATTCACACAATCAGAATGAATACTTGCTGGAGCGGGTCCTTGCTGATAAATTAGGGCAGTGATAATTTCTTCAATGTATTTGAAGTAGGTGAGGGATTGGTTTTTGGACGATCTTTAGCAACACACAAAAGAATTGTACATGGCCATATGGAAGAGGTGAAATGCGGATTTCTTGTACCAATAACGGGACTTCCAGGTTGACAAATAGGGCTGTACCATCTGGTCATTTAACACCCCCCCCCCCCCCATGATCATGTAGTCATGACCACATTCAGGCTTTATGACGGGGCCACGTCTTCTCTGAATCTCCACCAGAGTGTCGTTGTGGATAGTAGAGAGGATGTAGACATCTTTCTTGTCCCTCCACTTCATGGCCAATAACACTTCTCATGAAGGCAGATTTCCCATTTTGCAGTTTTTTGGTGAGGAGATGTTGTGGGAAGCCCTTCCTGTTTTTCTTGAAGGTGCCGCGGGCCAGAATTGTTTCTTGATAAAGATGGCAAAATAGGAGCAGGCTTGTATAGTACCGTAGTTGTCAAAGTATAGGTGGTATCTTTTTCCAAAGAGGGGGTATGCCAGCTCCCAGACAATCTTCCCACTGGTTCCAATATATGTGGGGCAATCATGGGGCTGGAGTTGGGACTCTTTTTACTTTGTATATTCTAAAGGTGTACACATGGCCAGTGGCTTGATCACACAGTTTGTTAAGTTTTAAGCCATACCTTGCTCTCTTGCTGGGTATATACTGTTTGAACTGCAGCCGGACAGTGAAATGTATGAGCTACATGGATGTATTTATCCGGGATGAACACTTCCGCGAATCTCTGGGAAAAAGCATTAATTAGGGAGCATATCTTATACAATTTATCGTATATGGGGTGATCTCGGGGAGGGCACTGCGAATTATCACTAAAATGGAGGAAACGCATGATCGTCTTGTATCTTGTCTTGGACATGGCAGAGGAGTATATGGGCATGTGGTGGATGGGGTGGGTAGACCAATACCCATGCACTTCATTTTTATTTGTAATCCCCATATTCAACGTAAGGCCCAAAGGTATTTTGAATTCATCCAGTGTCAGACATTGCTAATGAAACGGGTGGGCATAAGATGAAGTGGGATTGGCAGCAATAAATTGCTGTGCGTAGAGGTTGGTTTGATCCACCATACTCTGCAGCAATTCGGGGGAGAAAAACAAATAAAAATAATCCAGTGGGGCATAATCTGTGGTGTCTACCTGCACACCTGGCTGTGCAGTGAAATCGGGGATTACTGCGGACCTTGAGTTGGCAGGCAACCATACAGGGTTTGCCAGGGCATTGGGAAGGAAGGACTGGGCCCGGACGCAGATTAGGGTTCTTTGGGTTGGACGTGTTGTTCCAGTACTGGTATTGCACCCCTCTTCCTGGGGTCTGGCACTGCTGGTGGTGGGCAGGTCTTCGGATCTTGGTTCTGATCTTTTAATTCTTTTAGGAGGGGGGGAGGTTTCCTCATTTGAATCGGACTCTGATCCACTGTTCTCTACTGGCTCATACTCTGAACCAGAATTGTATGATGAGAGCTCCCCGCTGCTCTCATCATTTGACATGGCAAGGATTTCATACGCCTCCTCAGGAGTATATACTCTCTGAAACATGGTGGGCTTGGTGACTGTACTGATGGATAGCGGTACAAGTGGCGGGCCTGTGTGGCGGTACTGGTACAGATGGCGGTACTAGTGGTGTTACCAGTGGTGGCAGGCCTGTGTGGCATTACTGGTACTGGTGGCGGGCCTGTGTTTAGTGGTGGTACTGGTGGCGGTATTGGTGGTGGTACTGATGGCAGCACTGGTGGTGGTACTGGTGGCAGACCTGTGTTGAGCGGTACCAATGGCGGTACTACTGGTGGTACCAGTGGTGGCGGGCCTGTGTGGCGGTAGTGGTACTGGTAGCAGGCCTGTATTTAGTGGCAGTACTGGTGGCGGTACTGGTGGCTGTACTGATGGTGGTACTAGTGGTGGTACCGGTGGTGGCGGGCCTGTGTGGCAGCACTGGTACTTGTGGCGGGCCTATGTTTCAGTGGTGGTACTAATGGCGGTACTGGTGGAGGTACCAATGGCGGTACTGGTGGCGGGGCTGTGCGACAGATGGGCTGCAACAGATGGGCTGCGACAGATGGGCTGGTGACATATGGGCTGGTGACAGGTTCTCTTTATTTGGGGGATTGTGTTGTGCACAGTAGACAGTATACAGGCACAGTATACAGACACTGATCACTCACTGATTCCTGCTCTCTCATCTCACACGATCGGTGTCTGAGGAGAAGAAGCAGGGATCAGTTAGTAAATAAATAAAAAACAGAGCGCACCAGACCTAAGCGCAGTAAAATATTACCACAATTTATTTTGTGCAAAAGTTTTAAAAAGTGGGTACTCACAAGGTTAAAAACAAATATGGAATGGAATCGGCAGAAGCCGGATGGCTGTGTCACATTCCTGTCACATTCCTGCGCTGATGTTCGGATGGAGCTGGGTGGAGAGTGGCAGGTCGGCTGGCCAAGGCCGTCTGTGTGCTCTGTAGCTCATCTGGAACACACCAGTGCCAGGAGATGGAAACCGGAAGTTCGGCGTACCGGAAGTGACGTCAGCAAGCAAGGAGCCAATAGGTTGACGTGTTTCAATACATCACGTATTTTCTTCAGACCCTGGATGGAGAGGGGATGAGAGGCTCTGATATAGAAGGCCCGGAGGGAGGGACGTCAAAAGCTGGAACTTGGGCGCCCCCTAGTGGCCAAAAACGGTACCACTGATCCCCAAACCAACATGGCTCATTAACATCATGTTTATAATAAAAACTTTTTTACAATCTGTTAGCATATTAAAAAGAGAAACGATTCTTGTGTCTAAGAAAACACCAAATGTAGTATGTATAAAAAAATAATAACAAAATATTAGAATATATTTAAGAGATAAATGTATATCCAAAAAATATATATATTTACATACGTATACATTTGTAAAATAAATAAGCGGTGTAGTGCATACAGTATAAACATGTTAAATGTTTATACTGTATGCACTACACCGCTTATCCTTCTGTACACTTGTGGGTAGTTAGATCCCTCTAAGACACCATGTGTCCGAGGGACACTCGCCCCCCCCCCCATCGCGCCTCCATTTTGCTACACAAAGGTGATCGGCTGTGATTATACACAGCCAATCGCGTGGTAAACAGCCAATGTCACTGGCTGTATACCGTGATCGGTAACGGCCCGTGTCCGGTGGACACGAGCCATGCACAATCGTCGCAATGCTAGTGGCTTATCCAGCCAGATGTCATATGATTACATAACTTCATTTGACTACACACAGGATGGGAAGTGGATATATATATATATTTTTTTTTAACTGGTTCCAGCCTGGCTCGCATACATTTACTGCTGCTGAGTGGCAGTGTCTCTACAGAAGTGTGGCCGCGGCTCGGGCGGACTCAATCTCCACCGATGAGCCATGATTGCCTGGCAGAAGAAAAACGGGGAACCGCCGATGTAAACATGGCGGTTCCCCACTCTGTCAGGCAGCATGTAAGAGATCTACTGATCCCTGTCACTGGGATCAGTTAGATCTCTTATGCCCCTGGCAGCCCAGCCCCCTCACAGTTAAAATACGCCTAGGGAACACAGTAAACCACTTGATCACCCACTGCAGGTTAACCCCTTCACTGCCAATGACATTTACACAGTAATCAGTGGACTGATCGCTGTATAAATGTCATTGGTCCCAAAAAAGTGTCAAAAATGTCCGACATGTCAGCTGCAATATCGCAATCCCGATAAAAATCGCAGATAGCCGCCATTACTAGTAAAAAAAATAGTAAAAATGCCAGAAATTAATTCTCATCATTTGTAAATGCGGCAACTTTTGCGCAAACCAATCAATAAGCACTGATTGCTTATTTTTTTAGCAAAAATATGAGGAAGAATATAAATCGTCCAAAACCGATGAATGAATTTGTTTTTTTATATATTTTTTTTGGATATGTATTTTAGCAAAAAGTAAGAAATATTTTTTTTGCAAAATTGAAGCTCTTTTTTTGTTTATAGCGGTGATCAGAAGTGACGCAGGGGTGATCAAATACCACCAAAAGAAAGCTCTATTTGTAGGAAAAAAAGGCCGCAAATTTCGTTTGGGTACAACGTCGCACGACCGTGCAATTGTCAGTCAAAGTGACACAGCGCCGAATCACAAAAAGTGCTCTGGTCCTAACGTGGGAAACCCTTCTGGTCCTTAAGTGGTTAATCATAATTTTAATTGTAAAAAACAAAATCAGCAGAAAAATATTAGTTATGGGGAGAAGGGGAGGAAGCAGTTAATTAGCGTGATCAGAGTTGACTAAAGTTTAATGAGTTGAGCTGGCCATATATTATACAATTTTCTTGTTCAATTTCCTTTAGCTTTACCTTCAACTATGTCGTGCAAGGACCTGCCTGACTGCATAATACAAATTGAAAGTGTTTAGGTTTGACCTCATATTATATGGTTTTGGTAAATCTAAAGGAAAATCAAACAAGAAAGTTGTATAGTGTATGGCCACCCTTAAAGCGTTTGTTAACCCAAAAAAAATGCTGCTCCTGTCTCTAATGGGCAATTAGCAGCATGGTGCTTTTGCTTTTTAAATTATCCCTCTGTATCCCCTAAAATATCTGTTTGATAATGCCAGGTCATGACTTCCCCCCTGTGTACTGACTCCCCCTGTATATAGCCAGGCCCGGACTGGGACATAAAATAGGCCCAGGCATTTTAGACTCAGCAGTCCACGGCTACTACACTGCACCACACCAATATGACAGAAAAGCACACCAGTACTATGGACCACCAATACTTCACCATGCACTACATGGTTTCCACACCAATACAATAGCCCACCAATACTACAAACCAACACACCAATACTACAGCCCACCAACTGCACCACATGACACCAATCCTACACCACATACACATTACACCCCACCACATCATTATTGGAGTCCATCATACCAATACTTCAACCCCCCCATACTACTGGAACCACAATATGACAACATGTCTACATGTAATGTACTCCATCATAGTGTTACATGTATGTTTCTGGATTGCGGGTCACTCTCTTCCCACAGGATAAATACAGCATTCCCATATTTTGGATAATCTCTCTGGTACATAATGTATATAGCATGGTTTCTGGAATTGGTTGCTAGAGGTTACTGCACATCCTTACCATTCACAGATTGGTTGTTAGAGGTTACTGCACATCATTCCTGCTCACTGATTGGTTGCTATAGGTTACTGCACACCCTTACTGCTCACTAATTGGTTGTTAGAGGTTACTGCTCATCATTCCTGCTCACTTGTTGCTATAGGTTACTGCACATCCTTACTTCTCACTGGTTACTGCATATCCTCATCACTCACTGATTGGTTGTTAGAGGTTACTGCACTTTAATCCTGCTCACTGATATTGATTGCAATAGTTTACAGCACATTATTACCGCTAACTGGTTGCTAGAGGTTACTGCATATCATTACTGCTCACTGACTGGTTGCTAGAGACTACAGCAGATGACAATCTTACCCCAAGCACACCAACGTACCCCCAGTACAACGTGTACCCTCCAGAACATCTTTGTACCTCCAGAAGGCTTTTACAACCCCCAGCACACTTCCATATCCACCAGCACATCTTCGTACACTCTTGCACATCTCCTTTGTACCCCCAACACTCCTCCTTAACCCCAGAAAATTTCTACAACCCCCCTCTCCTGTACCCCTCCATACCCTCTGCACATCTCTGTGCCTCAAAAACATCCCTGTACCCCCAATATTCCTTAGCACCCCCTTCCCCCAGCATATCTATTTATTGCAACCTCCTTCTGTACCCCCAATACATCTCTGTACCTTCCAGGATTTTATGTAACCTCCCCCATCTTTGTAAGCTGTTCAATACCCCATGGCCACACACTGTTATATTCCATTTCTCAGGCTGTGGATTCTCTGGTGGCGGCAGTAGTACACAGAGGGCGGAGCCTACACGCAACCTCTTGTAGCTGGGTCACTAGTGTTGATAATATTTGTTGGCAGCTGAGCTGCCCCAAGCCCCTCTCTCTTCACCTCTGGCAGCTTTCGGGATGCAGTGGAGTAGGGACTCGGGATTATGTGCCCGGTCTTGTGTACTGAAGCTTGTGGCTGCCCGGCACAGGAACACCTCTCTACTCTGCGTAAGCTGCCCGAGGTGAAGAGAGAGAGGCTCGGGGTAGTTCAGCATACATATCACCAACACCAGTGACTCTAATGCAGAGTGCACTCCCGCCAACACCAGAGAAGCACAGAGCTGCCAGGCCGGCCAAAGGTGCAGAAGCAAAGGCAGGCAGCTCCTACCCCTTCATTTCTGTCCCCCTGAGTTGATTAGGACAATGGCCGCGGAGCTGGCAGCGTTGAGGCCAGGTGAACGGCGCTAGCCCAAGGAGCAATCCAGCTGCCTTAGGGACGAGTGATGGACGGGGACTGGGGATGCAGCCCTCTCCACAGTGTCGGCCGCGGAGAGGCTAGCAGCGGGTGAGCAGGGCCGGCGCAAGCAGCTGCCCAGGATGTCAGAGACCCAAAATGACATGCGGCCCCTGCCCACTGGGCATATGCCTGGTGTGCCCTATGGCCAGTCCGGGCCTGTATATAGCTTATCTTGAGAGCCCCGTGGTCTATGCAGGTTATCTCACTCCCAGCTCTCCTATTTCCTGTGTGCCTGTCTTCAACTCCCTCCTCCTCCCTCTTCCTCTTGTAGCTTCTCCTCTCTGCTCTCATAATTAACTCTAATAGCTCCTATTTCCTCTGTATTAGAAGAATAAGTTCCCTGTGTCATTGTTATATGAGAAATATTCTTATCTATATAGATAACACAGCACGGCTCTGTCTCTCCAGCTGAGGTCAGCAGCAGTGCTCAGCCCCTCCCTCAAAGGAACTCTGAGCTGAGAGAGAAAAGCTGAAATACGCCAACTGATCCTAGTAAGAAGGTGTGTTATCTATACAGAGAAGTACATATATGTTATAGCACAGACACAGGGCAACTTCTTGTTATAATACCGAGCAAATGGGAACTTTTTATACAAGTGGCTTAACAAACACTTTAAGTACATTTTTTACTTGTTAGATTTCTACAACTGATGTGATATGCAGCTCAAAGGTCATTTTAACAGCCAGAAGCAGTGAGAGGGAGACAAGCAGAATGTAGGAGATATGTCCTAGAAACTTTGTTGATGTTTTTTGGCACATATCACCTACATTCAAGATACACAAGTGGTTAAAATGGAGTTTGGATTAAACCATCAGTTAAAATATGAATGCATACTTCCCAGCTTTATTAAAAACATACCCTGTCCTTTGGATTGTAATCTATCTGTCTATCTTTTCTTCACATCTGTCTTTCTTTTTTCTCTTTTGATATACATCTGCATAAATAATTACACTAATTAGCGCTCAGAAATGTTTTTGTTTTTTTTAATAACTACTAAGTGTTTATCTTATGCTTAACATAATGTTATAGTTGGCTTTGCATATCTTCAGGTACATAAGTAATGGAAAGTAGTTGTGTAGCCCCAGGCAAGTCAGATATTTCTTTTCCTAGCTTTGTGAGAAACATAAGGGAATTTGCTGCGTTACTCTCTTTTATATTTTACAAGCTTGTGAATTTTATTGTTTCCATTTTTATTTGGACTTTTTACCTATGTCATATCATGAATAAATTCACCCTGTGATCGAGGGTATTCACACCACGAAAAGCTTTTTTTCCATTCATTTATATGACATTTTGGAGCCCATCCTGAGCACTAGTATAAAGATGTACCAGTGACCGGACGCATACACTAGAGGACGTCAGGATTCATTCCTTCAGTCCCGGAGGGCTGGAGGACTCCCAGGGACGTGAGACATACCCGGACCGGAGCTGTTTGACGTATCCCCCTCAGTTCATCCCGGAGTGTGTGACGTACCGAGACTGAAGAAGGACGCATCCCCTCATCTTTAAACTTATATATTCTTGCTTGAATATATACAACATCTGGTAAGCCTTCATTTCTACCATTTGTGGATTCACCTGATCTCTTCTTACAACGTTCCACCATTTTCTTCAAATTTATTTTTTTTCTGCCAACACCCAGATTTTATTTGAAGTCACATTCAGAATTATTATTATTTGCATTGAAGATTACCTTAGTTTATATTGACTGCTTACCTGCCTTATACTTACAATCATATTGTTTTAATGTTTTCACCCTTTGAGCCCTCATTGGACACTTTTGAGCACGCTGGATTAGTCTCAATGGACTATTGACTGCACAGTTGCAATTATCACATCCATATATTGTTTTGTCATACATTTGTTGTATAGCGTCACCTTAAGAAAATTCTGTGTCCCGTTAAGTGGCACATGAGTTCACTCTATTAGCACATTTACTTAGCGCCACTTTTGTTTTATCTGTCTAATTTACAATTGAGCTTTGGTTGTAGTGTGGCAGCTTGTCTTCTATTCTTCACACCTAGCGCGGTGAACCCTCTACACCTTATAAGGGAATTTGACTCCGTAAGATGTCTATTGTTTACATGTTAGAAAATTAGGAGTTTTGTGCCAGTATGGGGGGGGGGGGGGTGTTAAAATAAGGTTTATGATTGCACAATAACACTTACTTGTTCTTTTTAATCATTTAAAGGGAACCTATAGCCTTTTTCATGTTTTAGATATACAATTAGTCAGGTACATATAGATGAACTTGATAATTATATGATGAAAATTTTTACTAAGCTTTTGTTTACCCTTGCAGTTGGTGGGCAATGAACACACACAGTTGAATCACAAATTTGTATCCCCCAACTACTCCCCCTTAACCACTTCAGCCCCAGAAGGATTTACCCCTTTAACCGCTTGCTTACTTGGCACTTAAACCGCCCCCTGCCCAGACCAATTTTCAGCTTTCAGCGCTGTCGCACTTTGCTAAAAAAAAAAAAGTCTGAAAATTTTGAAAAAAAAAGTTTCATAATTTGTTATACATTTTTGAAAACAGGTAATTTTTCTCCTTCATTGATGTGCGCTGATGAGGCTGCACTGTTGGGCACTGATAGGCTACACTGATGGGCACTGATAGGCTACACTGATGGGCACTGATAGGGCAGCACTGATGGGCACTGATAGGGGGCACTGATGGGCACTGATGAGGTGGCACTGATGGGCACTGAGAGGTGGCACTGATGGTTGGCACTGATTGGCACTGTTGTGCACTGATAGGTGGCACTGAATTGCAATGAAAGGTGACACTGATAAGCGACACTGATAGGTGGCACTAATGGACACTGATGGGTGGCACTGATGGGCACTGGTAGGCACTGGTAGGTGACACTGATAGGCAGCAATGATTGGTGGCACTGATGATGAGGCACTGATGGGCATTGACTGGCAGCACTGGTGGACATTGATAGGTGGCAATGCTGGGCAAAGGTAGGTGGCACTGCTGGGCACTGGTAGGTAGCACTGTGAGCACAGACAGCCATCCGCTGCTCTCTGTGCGAGGGACTGATGTCCCTCTGACAGAAGCCGGCAGTGACCGGCTTTTCTTTTCCCTTGCGCTGTCAGTGTGAGGGAAATAGTAGGATCACCGATCTTTTGTCTACATCATGTGATCAGCTGTCATTCGCTGACAGCTGATCACGATCTGTGATCAGCCGAGTCTTGTAGACTCAGTGATCACAGAGAGCGCAGTGCCTCCCGGGAAAGTAGATCTGCGCTGTAGCCGTCATTAGGCTGATTGCGTGGTCATGCAATGCTGTACCCAAACGAAATGTGTGTCCTTTTTTCCTCCCAAATAGAGCTTTGTTTTGGTGGTATTTGATCACCTCTGCATTTTTTATTTTTTGCGATATAAACTAAAAAATTTTGAAAAAAATTATTTTTTCAACTTTTTGTTATTAAAAAATGCAATAAACTAAATTTTAGTCATACATTTTTGCCAAAATGCATTCAGCCACATGTCTTGGGTAAAAATAAAAGCCAATAAGCGTATATTTATTGGTTTGCACAAAAGTTATAGCATCTACCACCTAGGGTACATTTTCTGGAATTTATGCAGCTTTTTTTTTTAGGACTGTCTATCTTATTTCCTGAGGTGCTATAATGAAAGGGCAGTAAACCCCCTCCCCCCCAAATTACCCCATTTTGGAAAGTAGACACCCCAAGGAATTTGCTGAGAGGCATGTTGAGCCCATTGAATATTTTATTTTTTTTGTCACAAGTGATTGAAAAATGACAAAAAAAAATAAATTACACAAAGTTGTCACTGAAATGATATATGGCTCACACATGCCATGGGTATATGTGGAATTACACCCCACAATACATTCTGCTGCTTCTCCTGAGTACAGGGATACCACATGTGTGAGACTTTTTGGGAGTCTAGCTGCGTACAGGACCCCAAAAACTAATCACTGCCTTCAGGATTTCTAAGGGCGTAAACTTTTGCTTTCACCCCACACTAGCTATCACAGTTTCGGAGGCGATGAAATGCCCAGATAGCAAAAAAACCCAAATGACCCCATTTTGGAAATTAGAAACCCCAAGCTATTTGCTGAGAGACATGCTGAGTGCATGGAATAGTTTATTTTTTTGTCACAAGTGATTGAAAAATGACAAAAAAAAAAATACACAAAGTAGTCACTGAAATCATATATTGCTCACACATGCCATGGGTATATATGGAATTACACCCTATATGCATTCTGCTGCTTCTCCTGAATACTGGGATACCACATATGTGAGACTTTTTGGCAGTCTAGCCTCGTATAGGACCCGGAAAACCAATCACCATCTTCAGGATTTCTAAGGGCGAAAATTGCTGATTTCACTACTCACTACCTATTACAGTTTTGGAGGCAATGAAATCCCCAGATAGCA
>BLSH010485902.1:659950-672766 GCA_018402905.1 Glandirana rugosa | reverse complement strand
AGTGTCACAAGTGACACAAGTACAGTGATCAGTGAAAGGTCTGATCAATGCACTATATGACACAGTAACAGGAGTGAAGGGGTTAACTGGAGGGGTGATCAGGGGCAATCAGGGGGGTGAAAAGTGTGCCTACGTGTACTGGTGTCAGTGTAGTGTTGTGCATTCATGTTTTAGATGTCCTCTATCCCTCACTGGTAATGAAAAGGACTCCAGGAGGGAAGGTGACATCACTTCCTCTGCCTGTGTTTACTACACAGGCAGAGGAGGCATTTCATTTGCCAGGACCGATCAGCAGGTCCAGACCAAAATTCATTGGTCTGGTCCTGATGATTGATTGGTTCTGAAGTGAACCTCGATCGTCGCGCCCACTGCGGGGGCAGCACAAGGGGACCCCCTAAACAGCGATTTGCGTACAGCTGCCAATTTGCAGCAGTAAATGTATGTAAGCTGGTCGGCAAGTGGTTAAACTTCAAAGGCAGGGGAAAGAGGAGTACACATGCCACATGCTTTGCTTCACAGGTAAGGCAAAAATTAAACTCCATGTCAAGCTCAGCAGGGCAGTACTGCCAAATGCAACAAATTGCGCTGTACCGCACCAGCGTTCAATTCATATGGTTGTGGTGCCTTGGTGCAGGCTTTTGGGGGTTAAAACAGGTGTTGAGGAGGTGACAAAATGCCTCCTCACCAGCTATCAAGTGCCTTCTAAATAGTGGACCAGCACAGACCACTCTTTAGAGGGCAACGCCAGTGTAAACTAGCTTTAACAGGGACAAAGAAGAAGAAATAAAAATGTGAGTTCTGAAAGAATAGAACTTTTGGCAATTCTTTTTTGTTTGTGTCTTAGACATCACATGGACAGACAAAAAAATGAGGGAAAATTTCCCCAATCCGGGAAAAATGTAAACTTTTCCAGTACATTCTGTAAGATCCTTGTTTTACGAATAGGCCATAATTGTGTATATAGGAGCCACTATATGTGCTCATTACAGTAACAGTTGGCACTCCCTGCTGATCCTCTCATTTTCTTGATAAGGTCTGTTCAGTTGAAAATAATGGGCTCTCTGAAGTCTTCACCTAAGGCTCCATTCATACTTGTGTGACTTGTCATGCAACTTTGGACATCAAAGTTCCCCATGTTTTCCAATGCTAATCATTCATATATGTGTGACTTAGAGTTGCAGCGACTTCAAAGTAGTTCATGCACTACTTTGGTTGACTTTCCTGCAACTTGAGAGCCATAGACTTCAATGTTAACCTTCAAAAATTGCATGAAAATCATACCTGAATGTTTTACATGCAACCATTGTGCAACAGTTGTCCATTATCACTGGTCAAAGCCAAAGTTGTATCCAAGTTACACCCATCCAAAGTTGCATCAAAGTTGCTTCAAAGTTGTATCAAAGTTGCACTCCATAGTCAGGGCAACTTTGGAGTTGTACAAGTGTGAATGGACCCTAAAGCACCTGATAGCCACAAACCATGCCATCTTTGCCGAGGCTGCAGGTGATATAATTGTGCTGAGAGCAGTGTTTTTTTTATTCATGGCAACTTTTTAACTTGTGTATGTATAGTCAAAATGTTTTTCTTACTTTAGTAGGGAAGAGTAAAAAAAACCTTGCCTGTTTATTTTTGCTGTTTGTGTCCATCCCAGAGACACAACAAAAGGTTTTTTTGGGACTTTAAATGAGGCAGCTGACCACTGAATAAAATAAGAAAATTTATTTATTTGCCTGGTTGAGTAGACCTGGCATATTTGTAGCAAATTAATAAATAATGTGTAAAAGTACAATGGTAATTTCATATATAATGTACACAGCAAGATAAGGTTGTATACCTAGTAAGCTATAATAAATAAATAAATAATAACAGCAATTTCACACACAAAATGGATTAATGTCCTATGAATACACACATTTAAAAACCAATGTCTTCGATACCAATCCTAAGCTAGTGACATAGTTCAGGGATGAGAGTATTGGGCAATGCCAAAGAGGTAACAACATAGAGATTGATAGTAAATATGTAATACAAAATAATTGTTTCCCATGTAGCTCATATTTTTTGCTGGTAGTGCAAATAGTTTGAAACCAAGACTGCATCTCATGTAGCTCGACAAGTTTCATGGTTCAGTGACCAACCATCAGGAGCAGATGCCTCAGTGAGTCTAAAAAAGACATAATAATCAATAGATCTCATATAAAATTTGAGCGATGGGGAAGAAATAAATAAGGGGAGAGGGATGACCAAACCCGATCACTTACTTGGCGTTGGGAAAGGTAGCTATGTGGTGTGCTGAGGTGGAGAACGCTGGGTTAGTCCATCCCGGGAGCTGAGGTGGTCATGAGGGTATATCCTCAACCAAATTTGTGGAGTAGCAAGTAGATACACTCAGATATAGTACATAGTATGAATCAAAACTTCCCAGAGGAGTATGCAGGTGAAACTTAGAGGATACAGTGTCAAAAGGGTAAAGATGATAAGAGATAAAGTTATTATCATCAGTGTATATAGTAATTGCTACACAAGACCACATGTGGATAGCCCCAATGCCCATGAACTAATGAGTAAATGTGTATAGTGACAAGAAAAAGCATGAGATGTGCCAAAGTGATTACCTTAGACTGGGCAGCATATGACTTGATCCACCTGTGGAGTGTGTGATGTCTAATCACCAAGTGAAAATACTGAGATGAGGGAGGCATTTTTAAGCACGTCTGACCAGCATGCGCAGGTGCTGCCACCAGCGTCATGCCGGCATGACAAAGAGGGGAGGCGTCTGCAAACAGGCGGAATCACCATACGCAAGTGGAGTCCGTCAACCCCCCATGCAGTCAGCCCAGTGTGGAATACTGCCCGCACCATGGCATCAGGAATGACGCCACGGTTGTAGCATGATGTGTGACGCTAATGCGCGGTGCATCGCCCGTCCGGACCCCCACCTTGCAAAAGGTTAAAGGAAATCTCCCAAAGTGAGGGGAATTCTTCACAACTCAACAGCATTTAATCGGTAGCCTCTACACACTGTTTGCAGTGATAGCTAGTGACCTCATTTAACATAGAGAAAACATACAGCAGCTCCAAAAGTTTGGTGGTTTTACATTGGTTGTAACTTGGCAAGCAGGAGTGCTCTAAACTAAATTAGAAAGATTTAAAAACGTACCTTTATTTTATGGCCTTGGTGCAGTAGTGATGTAATTATGAACATAGCATGATGATGACAACAGTACTGTGAAGATTCATTTGTGCTCATTCGGACACACTGTTTGTGGTGACTTCCAATGACCTTCTCCAGTACAAAAAAAAAAGTGTACACTTACCCCAAGAATTTACTGATTTAGGGGTGAATGTAACTTGAGCTCAACCAGGCACTGTTGCCTAGTTGGAGCTACACCCAGTGTGACCCCACAATTCCAATCTACACCAGATGGCCAAGTAGTTACAAACTATATTGCCCGATTCTCTGGAGTGCAGCCACATTTGTAACCTTTGAACTCTCTGCTAATAAGGCATTAACCATGATGAAGAGAGTTGCATTTGAAATGCTCTCTTTTTTAAGAAATTCCAATACTAACCAGAAGAGAAGTGTGGTTTTCTATTATAAACCCCGGTGACTATGTTATACATTTAAAAACATTTTGTAATTTTTGTATGCATTTTCCAATGGAAAAATAGAGAGTCTGCTTTGTGATTTCAAATGAAAGGATATAGATTAATGAAAGTTGCCCGTGCGAATGACACCTGCCACCTTCATTTTGTGAGTGCAAATTGATGGTACTTGTTTTTTCTGTTCTTATTTAAATCTCTGTCACATGAATTTTGTGTAATGGCTTTCATGTGCTCCAGTCTAGGATTCACTAATGGATTGGAAGAAAATGAAAAAATAAAAGGACAAAATTACAAAGAAGAGAATTTACACATTTGGAAAAACATGCAGAATGTTTTCAGTACCACTGGATTGGTTTTACCTCTAGCTAAAACTCAGCTTACCTCATAATTTTCATGTCCAAGAAATCTATCATATAATAGCAATATTATCATTAGACAAAAAGTCAAAAGAAAATCAGAGTCGTTTAAAATAAAATTGAAAGTGTAATATGTAACTGATACCAGTCCACCTTCTAATTTACAAATATTATTCATTTTCAATATCCAACAAAAAGTTTTTAAATTTCTCTTTGTCATAACTGTATTAAAGTGATATTAAGGGTATTTTTTATATTAAAAAAAAAAATAAACATGTTATACTTACATGCAGCCCCAATCCTCCTCTTCTCCGAGTGCGCCCATAGCAAGCTGCTTTTTATGGGGCACTCATGCGTGCTCAACCCCGAGCCCCACTTTGCGTGTCAAGTAGACAGATAGAACAGAGCTCAGCCTCGCCCCCCCCACTCCCTCCTCGCTGGATTGACAGCAGTGGGAGCCAATGGCTCTTAGCCAATCAGGAGGCAGAGACCCAGTGCTCTCGTGCACATCACTGGATAATGATCGGGCTCATGTAAGTATTAGGGGGCTGTGGGGGGAGCTGCATACCTAATGTTCTTTAACTTCATGCATGAAGGTAAAAAAAAACCTTCAGCCTTTAGTTTTCAGACAAGACCTTTCAGAAACTTTTCCTCCTAACTCCAGTTAATTGATTTATTGAATCCCCAAGATACCAGTACAGAGCTTGTGGTGACATTGCAGACATGTGTTATATTGACCACAGTATATGGCATCCCTTGAAATGCCTTTAAAGAAACTCTATCACTTTGCTCATTTAGAGCAAAGTGACAGAGTCTCTGCAAAGCTCAAACCTTTCCCTACTTATGCTTTACTTCACTCCTTGGCCACTCCAATTCTCTGGCACAGGCTGGACTAAAATAGTTTGTTTAATTCTGAATCGAAATTCGGATGAATTTTTCGCAATAGGAACTAATTTAAACAAATCTGAAATAAATTATAACAAAACAAAATTTGGTTCAAATTTGAATCAGAATCAAAATGAATTTGAAAATGAATTGGAATTCAGAAAAGAATTTGAAATGTAAACATATTGCTAATTATTGCTGATTTTCTTCAAAAACTGCGTGCAAGTGTACCTAAAATAATTGATGCTGTTTGAAGCCAAAGGGTATTCAAATATTGATTTAATTTTGATTTTTCTTCTGTTCCCTCACTCTGCATTTTTTAAATTGATGGGAATAAACAAGTAAAATATATATTTTGAAAGCACTTACTTAAACATTATTTCTTCACAGCTACTTAAAACTTTTGCCAAGACTGTACAAAAAGACAGCAAAATGTTGAAGTCAGATATTTATTTTATAACTTAGAACACTTCACATATTCTGAATAAACCTTGAAGGTGGTGGAGGAATGGCTTTTAATGTGCATGCCCCATCTCTTATTTTATCATGTGAGTGAATCGAGTTATGTCTACTTTTAGCCAAGTTCAATAAATGGAATTACATTAGGGCGGCTTGCACTCTCTCTTCTTTGTGTTATTTCTGAATAAACCTTAATAATACTTGCAGTTCCGGCGCCTTCATGTGAGGAAGCACAAGGCGGCTGCTCCAGGCAGACTGCTCTTAAATCTGCAAAAAATTCAGCCCGCGCCTCTCTTCAGTGACTAATTCAGTCACAATCCGTCAGGGAGCCCCTCCAGGCATGGACCGCTACATCCTCCACGGACCTCAGCAGCCGGGTTTAGGAACGCGCCAGGATTCTGCCCCTACAGTGTTACATGAGACAAACACGGTGGCCGCACCTCAGCCATTCTCCTCAACAGGGCCGGTGAGTGCCCCGACTGTTTCGACTCTCATGACCATTCCGACCTCCACGAACGTTCACCTCTCCACGAACGCTCATGCCGCTATGGTCGTTCCTTCCGCCGCCTTCGTTCCCTCCACCACGTTCGTTCCTGCCTCCGCGATCGTGGAAGATCAATATGCTGGCCTAGCACAGGGAGTGGCGGCTCTGATACTCCCAACCATAACTGCTGCGGTGGATAAAGCAGTGACAAATGGGATTGCTCAGATACGCAAGGAACTTGGGGACCACACGAGACGTCTGAACGATCTCAAATCATATCAGACATAGACAATGAACTGCAGAGCGCAAGGTCATTCGAACAACAGATGCAGAATACACAGCAATATGTGCTGGAAAAACTGGAGGATCTTCTAAACCGCTCAAGACGCAACAATCTGAGAATTGTGAGCCTGCCGGAATTGTATTACAATGACTCACTGCACGCACTCTGCTCCAAGCGTATCCCCAATGCGCTAGGAATTGCCTCCCCTTTTGTGGTGGAAACGGCCCACCGCCTAGGCACTCCATCAAACGACAGACGTACACCACGGCCTATCATCGTCCGCTACCTGAACTATATGGACAAATCACAGATTTTGAGCTCATACCGCAATTCAAAATTGCTCCAGATCAACGGATACAAGCTTTTAATGTTTGTGGACTACTCGCAAGAAGTCTCACGCCTCAGGAAAGCTTTTCATCCAATCTGCCAGGCACTTTATCAAAAAGGAGTCAAATTTTCCCAATCATACCCAGTGATCCTTCGCTTCACGAACCAACAAGGAGATCAAAAATCATTAACCCATCCAGATGAGGCCTTACACTACCTGCAAGATTAACTCCATATCCCAATGGAAACATCGGAGGCACCATCCCCACTTCGACCGCCAGCGCCCCAGGAAGAACGCAGCCCCAGGAAGGATCCTCCTAAGAGACTACGCCACTCTAAACAATCGAGCATGGAATGAACGTCCTTTATAAGGTTGATGATAAACCCCTTTCCCCAGTTCACACATACCCCACAGGGTACGGAATATTTGGCTTTATTACTGATCAACGGCAAGCAACCGCGCCAACTCTCGAAAGGAACCATAGACAATACCGCTTCTGTCCCTGTGACAATTCTCCTGGTCTATTAGCACCACCTTCGATCACCCTCTTCTGCCCGTTTGAGCTCCCACTCGCGACCACTGTTTTAAATGTTATACCAGTTATTCACTGACATGCTATTGCCAGGCTGTTGACATACAGCAACTTTACTAAGAGATGGACACGTGGCTCGCTGGAGTCCTGTGGAGGCTCGCCTATTCCCGTTGTATCTGCGGGCGCCCCGTGGATGGAATATAATTGTCATCACAGCGAGCAAGCTTCCAGACCTCCCGGTAAGGCTGTCCTATGTTTGACACACTCACATGTGGAAAAAAGAGAAGTACGGACTTCCAAAGTTATGTTCTACCCTCTCTTTCTACCGCGGCCCCTGTTGGGTCACCCCCTCTCCTGCCTACTCTAGTCCAAGATGCAAGACAGTCCTAGGCCAATTCTCACCAATGAAGAGCCATTCCCTATTACCTAGAGCTCAGCACATACTTCCACACCTGAGCCACAAATCCACACAACTTACCTCCTCCTTTCATCCACCCATAACATGAAAGTGGTATCATGAAATGTGAAGGGCGTACGCTACCCCCAGAAACGAATGGCAGTCCTTAGACACCTTAAACGTCTAAAAGCTGACATTGCAATACTGCAAGAAACCCACCTAACGCCCACAGACTTCCACCGAATGCGTAAATTATGGGTACGCCAAGTAGTAGGTTCATCAGCTATTAAGGGAAAGGCTGGAGTTTTACTACTCATAAACAAATCCCTTCCTTGTGAGCTAACTTCCCTCTACACAGACGAAGAAGGTCGTATTCTTATAGCTAAAGTGAAAACTGGTACTCGTGAGTGGGTATTATGTAATGTATATGCTCCTAACACGCCCTCCAAGCTCTTTTTCCAGCACCTTACATCAACGATAGCCCCATATCTCCATCTACCCCTCCTGATGGGAGGTGATTTTAATCAGGCACTAGACCCATTGGAAGACAAATCCAGCTGCAGATGGCCCACACAACCGCAACTCTCCACTACCCCCCTTGCCACCTTCGTAAAGAATCTAAGTCTCATACATTTGTGGAAACGGGCTAACCCTACAGGTAGAGAATTCACTTTATTCTCCCCTCCGCACAACACTCTATCCAGGATTGATTACATCTTTGCCAGCTCAGAAACAGTCGATTATACAGCTGAACCTGCTATCCAAGAAATAGCAATCTCTGATCATGCCCCCATATCAATAGAGATACCAGGCTTCACCATCCAAAACCCATTTAGGAAATGGCGATTCCCCTCCTATTTAGCACCAACCCAATCCCTCCGCAAGACTCTACAACAAACGTGGTGCGAATACCTAGATAACAACCGAGAGCATGCCACCGAACCTAGCCTGCTTTGGGAGGCAGGCAAAGCGGTCCTTAGGGGATTATTTCTTACTCCTCTACTCACAAAAAGCGAGTTAAAAAAGAATACACAGCAGCTAGCTCTGCATTGAGAGCAGCCCAAGCACAATTGAATATCTTAACCACTTGCCGACCGCCGATCGGCATCTGACGGCGGCAAAGTGGCTCGTTTTCGCAAAACGCCGTCATACGACGGCGGCTGCGGGAACGAGTTTAGTGAGCGCACACGCGCCGCCGGAGGCGCGCCCGCACGCTCACTGTGTTCGGGGAGGGCCAAGGAGCGGGTGCGGTGGCTTCAATTGCCGCCGGCTACCCGCGATGGCCCCCCCGGAGCGAAGGAGCGGAGGTCCGTGTATGTAAACACGGACCTCCGCTCTGTGTGAGGGGGAAGGGCTGTGATCACAGCCTTCCTGTACGTGAAGGCTGTGACCACTTCCCTTCCCCAGATAGTGCAGCCCCCATACAGTTAGAACACGCCCAGGGAACATAGTTAACCCTTAGAGCGCCCCCTGCAGGTTAACCCCTTCACTGCCAATGGCATTTACACAGTAATCAGTGCATTTTTATAGCACTGATCGCTGTATAAATGCCAATGGTCCCAAAAAAGTGTCAAATGGTCCGACATGTCCGCTGAAATATCGCAGTAGCGCAAAAAATCGCAGATTGCCGCCATTATTAGTAAAAAATAAAAAAAAAATAAAAACCCCAAAAATGAATTCTCATCATCCATAAACGCGACCACTTTTGCGCAAACCAAACAATAAACGGCGATTGCGATTTTTTTTATCGCAAATATGAGGAAGAATATAAATCGACCAAAAACGGTGAAAAAAAATGTTTTTTTATATTTTTTTTTTGGATTTGTATTTTAGGAAAAAGTAAGAAATTTGGGTTTTTTTGCAAAATTGTCGCTCTTCTTTTGTTTATAGCGGCGATCAGAAATGACGCAGCGATGATCAAATACCACCAAAAGAAAGCTCTATTTGTGGGAAAAAAAGGACGCAAATTTAGTTTGGGTACAACGTCGCACGACCGTGCAATTGTCAGTTAAAGCGATGCAGCGCCGAATCGCAAAAAGGGCTCCGGTCCTAAAGCTGGAAATCCTTCCGGGGCTGAAGTGGTTAAATTACCCTGCAAACAGGGCAAAATGGCACACAGCCAAATCACAATTTGACTCATGGGCAGAGGAGCAGGAAAAACTTCATCAATCAATAACAGATCTAAGTTTTCATAAATTTGGGAATAAACCGGGGAAACTCCTAGCCCGTCTATGCAAGGGTAGTCATGCCCCTTCGCACATAGCAGCCCTTAAGAATGCCAGTGGGGAATTGATCTCAACACCTAAAGGCATTAATGCTATACTAGTAAAATTTTATGCAGCTCTTTACGGCCAGGACCCCATCGATGAGCAAACAGCTTTATAGTTCCCCGATCAAATCCCCCTTCCCTCTGTGAGTGAGTCGCAATTAGCTAGTCTGAACGCATCAAATCACCCCGGCAGAAATAGTGGCAGCAATTAAATCCCTATCCCCAGGCAAGGCTCCAGGCCCAGACGACTTTACCTCGGAGTTCTATAAATTGAATGCAGACACCCTAGCTCCCACCATGGTTGCGGTCTTCCAACACCTTCCCTCTAGATATAAGGCCCATATAAAACTGATACCCAAAAGGATCGTACCACCCAATCTCCCTGCTGAACCTAGACTCCAAGTTGCTCTCTAAGATCATGGCTAGCAGACTGGCAGCCATCATGCCCACCATCATCCATCCGGCACAAGCTGGTTTCACGCGGGGCCACTCCACGGTTTCCAACATCAGGAGGGTGCTGGCAGTGCTGGACTGGCCCAACCTCGGAGAATGCCATAATAACGCTAGACGCTGAAAAAGCGCTTGACAATGTTAGCTTCCGATGGTTGGGGCTGATCCTCGAGGGGTTCGGCTTCTCAGGCCCTTTCCTGCACCTCGTTTCCACTATGTACGCAAGCCCCTCTGCCCAAGGGATAGCGGCTGGCACCATATCTAATAGAATTCCACTTCACAAGGGTACAAGACAGAGGTGTTCCCTATCACCCTTGCTGCTCAACATCGCCCTTGAACCCCTGTCCAGACATCTCCTCGCCCATCCCAAGCTACATGGGATTAAAGTAGGTACCATGGAAGTCAGAATAGCGATGTTCGCAGACGACATTTTGATCTTTACATCCGAACCCCAAATGGATATCCCATGCATCCAACAAATATTCACACACTTCAGAAAGTGCTCTGGGATTAAAATAAATTTTGCGAAAAGTTAAGTGCTACCACTCTTCCAAGCCCACTCCCCAACTTGGGCAATTAACTCCCCCTTCCAAATAGCTAAAACTCCCATTACTTACCTGGGAATAAAGATAGGAAAAACTCCACTCTCACTTTATCATCTTAATTTTCCCCCGGTAATATCTAAAATAATAAACCAGCTAGAAACTTGGTCAAACCTCCCCCTCACTTTTTTTGGCCGCTGTCACCTCTACAAAATGGTATCCTTCCCAAAACTACTATATCCGCTGCAAACCATCCCCCTGCTATTGAAACATTTAGATACCCAAAGACTCCACAAGGCTCTATCCAAATTTATTTGGCATAACCGCAAACCAAGAATTTTGCTCCAAATGCTATTCCTCCCCAAACATGAGGGGGGGACAAATCTACCAAACACCGACTGTACAATCTGTCTTGCCTCTTGAGATCAGGCCTGGATTGGATTTCACATAACTCCCACTACTCGAACTTTGACCTAGAAACTTAAATGGTCGCCCCATTCGACCTCTCGGCTCTGCTCCACTGCGAATCTAAATTTCTTCCAATGTCTCTGAGACACAACCTGCTAAACAGGGACACGACTCTGGCCTGGA
This sequence comes from Glandirana rugosa, assembly GCA_018402905.1. Lineage (NCBI taxonomy): Eukaryota > Metazoa > Chordata > Amphibia > Anura > Ranidae > Glandirana > Glandirana rugosa. Next base: position 661,584 of record BLSH010485902.1, on the reverse strand, counting down.
GGGAAACAAAGAAAAAATTAGGAGTTCCACCACAAATTTCCAAACATCTACCGATTCTGGGTCACCCCCTTTTCTCTCAAGCTACTCATCACACGACTTTTGCCAACTGGGCATTGAAGGGACTAACCCACTTCTTCCAGCTGTATGATACCAATACGGGCTCCCCCCTCTCATTCAAGACTCTTGCCAACAAATATAACCTACCCCCCCCCCCATCATCACCTCTATGTTTGCCAAGCCCTTAGCTTTATCAGCAAGTTATGCCCCAGGAAAGATAAGCGCTTTGAGAACTCTCTCATAGACTCTTTTATTGAATTACAAGCCTTCAGAATCACACATCTATACAAGCCGTTATCTTCTGCATCAGCCAAACCTTTAAAGGGCAATCTACTAACAGCATGGAACAAAGACCTCAAGGGTTACAACATAACTAGATCTTTTGTTACCAATGAGTTCTGGCGAGAACAGCAATTTAAAATTATACATCATGCATATGTACCTTATCAGAGACAAGGGATGGACCATCACCGCCAGAACTGCCCATGGTGCAATGAGCACAAACCAACTTTGCTACATAAGTTTTGGTCCTACCCGAGTATTGCGCGTTTCTGGGACAGTGTTGAAGAATTGGCAGCAACAGTAACCGGCATGCGGCCCCATAAGAACCTCTACCTGCTGCTCTTTGGCACCTACCACTCCCCTACAGGACTCCCCCCAACACATCAGCTGAGGACTATACAGAAAAACCTACCTTGGCTTACCACTTGCTATATGATAGCCAGAAGAACCATTCTCATGCAATGGGTCTCACCCACCCCACCCACTATAAAGTGAGTCCATCAAGAATTACTTACCTTGCTGAAAAAGGAAAGTCTGGACTTAACACTGCAGTACAATGAACCTTCTCACCTATACCAACAGTACACATCCCGCTTACACAGAAAGTGGGATCTATACATGGAATGTCTCCCTCTGGGAGAATACAGGACACTCACTGCCTCTAGTGCACCTGACTCCCTCCTGTAAACCTCAGGGGATAGAAGACCCTCCATGGTTCACCGAAAGACCCCCCTGAGGCACCTACTCAACCGATGTAACGCTGTCAGCTTAGCAGTAATAACTGGAATATGTGGTAACAATTGACACTTTGGACTTCTAAAACCTAATAGACATACGAGCACCTAGCCCCAACCCATCAGCCGGGCTGCTCTGTGCTTGGACATCCCCCCCCCAGGCATCACCCTATTATCTGTCCTTCTCTCTATCCCCTCGCCCACCCCACCCCCCTCTCCTAACCCTATCCAGACCTTGGCAAATGCCAAAATGCCTGGGCATGTAATGTCAGGCCCAAGCGAGTTGTGATAAGTGGTCTTTATAACTATCAAACTAAAAACTGTGTAATTTGAAAATACATAATAATTCCAAAAAAAAAAAATTCTTTCAAAATAATCCAAAAAAATGTTATGTTTCGTACTTTTAACCTTTGTGCCATTTACTGTGTTGTGTTACCTCATTGTACCATAACAGATTATCTATATGTTCACTTATACCACTGTAAACCGTAAACGGTTCCAGACCTATCCCAATCCTCTCCCCCCACCCCACCCGCTCCCCTATCTCTCTTCCTGTCTATT
>BLSH010485902.1:636664-649181 GCA_018402905.1 Glandirana rugosa | reverse complement strand
CCATATCCAGACCGAAAAGGATGAGTTGGGGAGAGAGGGTCACAGGTTGACCCAGCATACCAGCCAGGAATCGTGTGACGTCTTGCCAGAAGGGGGCCAGTTTGGGACAGGACCACCAGACATGCATGGCTGTTCCTTTCATACCGCAGGCTCTCCAACAAAGGGCCGAGTGTGTTGAGTAGATAGTGGAGAGCTTTGCTGGAGTAAGATACCAGTTGTGGAACACTTTTTGTACTCCTTCCCAATGGGTAATACATTTGGAGAATTTCAAAGGAGTTTGCAGAGTTTTTCGCCATTCCTGGAGATCGTACGTGCGGTGGAGCTGGTTTTCCCATTTTAGGATGTTGCTTGGTTTTATGGCAGTGGAGGTAGTTGTCAGCAATTTGTAGAAGAAAGATATGCCTTTTTTTATGGGTGTAGCATTGAGATAGAAACGTAAGACATGTTTTATGAGAGGGTTGTTTGAGCAAGTCCAGTTGGAAAGAAGGGAGCGGATTCTGAAGTATTTGAAGAGATCCCTAGCAGGGATCTGGAATTTGTTCCAGAGCTGTTGGAAGGAAAGAAGCACATTGTTCTCGTATAGAAGAGCTAATGAGGAAATCCCTGCTTGAGACCAGGTGGTTAAGGAAATATCTGGCATTACAGAGTGCAATAACAGTAGTGGTATATCTGTTAGTGCTTCTTGAGACATGCCACCCGAAGATTGCAAGAGTGAGTGCCATACTGTGGTTGTGGCGTTTACTGTATCACTGCAGCATTTTTATTGGACAGCTTGGAACAATGGTGCTTTGTCATTGGTCCAAGGCTCCAAGCTGTCCATTGAGCTCAGTGCCTCTGACAAGAAATCAAAGGCACTGTGAGCTCATCCTCTCAGTCTGCTGCAAACAGCGTGTGCCAGCTTGTATTTAAACTGGCCACGCTGTATGTAGCCGGTGACAGGCTGCGCAAGGAGCCTCTTATTTCCGAAACCATAGATGCTAGGAGCTCCAAATGTTGACAATTCGGAGAGCTACGACCCTCGAAACTTGATTGTTTTTTTTTTTTATGTTCATGGCTCTGCCTCACTTGCCTCCCCTGACCACACATCCCTGGTATACTCATTTTATTGCTCCTGGTTTCCACCCAACCCTATTCTGGGAGCAGTGGATGGTGTGCATAAGACTATACTCAGCTTAATCGTTATGCATGTGTCTTAAGTAGTGTTGAGCGAACCCGGACTGTAACGTTCGGGTCCGTATTGAACTTTCGGATGTCCGGGACCCGGACCCGAACATGGACATTTCAAAAATGTTCGGGTTTTGGGTTCTGGTAGTTGATCACGCATGTTGAATAGCTGCAGGGCAGCCAATCAACAAGCGTTTCACTGGTTTGCCCTTAGAAGCCATCACAGCCATGCCTACTAATGGCATGGCTGTGATTGGCCAGTGCATCATGTGACCCAGCATCTTTATAAGTTGGAGTCACAGTGCTGCATGTCACATGCTCTTGGGTTAGTGTAGGGAGAGGAAGCTGCCGGCATTTTTGTGAGGGAGAGATTGCAGACATTTTAACATCTGATCCTGCATCCTGAGATTACTACAGCTGTTGCTCTGAGGGACAGATTGCAGAAATTTGAGATTTCACATACTGCTGCTTTGAGTGACAGATTGCAGATTGCAGATCAAACCCTGCATAACACAACGATCGCTACGATCGTGCACAACGATCAGATTGTTGGAGTAATTTGAGATTTCACATACTGCTGCTTTGAGTGACACATTGCAGATCAAACCCTGCCTAACACAACGATCGTTACGATCGTACACAACAATCAGATTGTGGGATCGTACACAATGATCAGATTGTGGGAGTAATTTGAGATTTCAAATACTGCTGCTTTGAGCGATCTGACTGCACTAGGTAGAGACTTCTGCTTAGAGGGACAGATTATTGTTCAAAAATCATCTCCTAGTTCTAAAGGGAGAGGTTCTAACTGCAGCTGTAAGTGACACATTATTGTTCAAAAATCATCTCCTAGTTTATTTGATTTTAATTTATTTTCCCTATCCCCATTTTTTTGTAGGGCACTTGCCATACTCTTACCCCCATTTTACTTCCTTTTGCAGCCCTCTAGCACTTGCCAGGATTTTGTTACAGCCATTTTTGTACCTAAAAGTTCGGGTCCCCATTGACTTCAATGGGGTTCGGAGTCCGGGATAACATTCGGGCAACGTTCAGTGCCGAACACGGACATTTTTCCAAAGTTCGTTCGGACCCTCCGAACCCGAACGTCCAGGTGTTCGCTCAACTCTAGTCTTAAGGTATACAAAAAGATAGTACCTTCGATCACATGCGTTTCATGTTAGTAATAGTAATTAAACTTTTATACAACACATATTGGTTTATTTACTATAGCGCGCAGTGCTGGAAATGTGCGCTTGGGCGCTATTTAGCGCCAAAAATGGCAAATGTTGATGCACATAGCCAAAGGCTAACGCAGCAAAGAGTAATATGTGTTGCTGTTTCTCAGGTGTAATCAATTTACACATATATGAAGAGACACATTGAAAGATACCGGTGGGTGTGTACTTCTATTGGGCATGTGTCAGTGTCCTAACAATACAACCTTATTCTTATATAAAGAATACTGCAGTAGGGGGGGTTGGTTTGGCCTGACAACAGGCACAGTTTTTTGCTGTGGTTTTTGTGGGATAAGGAATGATACTGTGCATAATGACAAATGCATCACTAGCACTGTTTGTTTGCTGAATATATTGTGCATTTTGACCATCAACGTGGGTTTATGTGACCATGCTGTCAGTTTTGTGTGTGTATTGTTCCTATCTGACCATGAATTCTTCCAGGAGAAAATACTGACCAATGTATGTGTGTAGAATGTGGGGGGGGGGGGGGGTGGATGTTATTGTTTGAATATGTGCCTTTTAAATATTATGTTGTAATGCTTTGTTAGAATGACTGTTACGTATGTTTCTATAACTTTGCAGCTAAAAATGTGATGTGGGTGGGTGTTGAGCAGTTGTTCTATGAAATGTGTGGGCTGTTATACACTGTGAAAGTAAAGCTGTGTCCACTGTAAGGTTTAGGCCAATTTTAGATTGTAAGCTCCTATGAGCAGGGCCCTTAGAACCCAATTGCTAACTATTTTGCTAAATGTAGCACCATATATACTGTAGAATACTTTAATGCCAGTAAATATCTACATAATTGTGTTTCTGCTAGCAAAATAAAAGGACATTATTGAGCTCTTGTTTGTTTTTTTTTCTCGTTTCTTCTTACATTTTAATTGGTTTTGGAGGGTGCTGGTTTTGGGGAAGTGGATTATCTTCCTTATGGCTGGTTGACACTGCTGCGGTGTCCGAGATCAGATGTGATTCGCACCACAGTGCAAATCACATGCGACTCTGTGCTATGCAAATTCAACCATACAGATAGTATGGCTAAATTTGCATCGCATTTGGACCAAACTCGCACAAGACCTTTTTTGTTTACACCCATGCAATCAGATTCCTGTCCGAATTTGCAGTTCGCAGTGTGATATGGGAGCAGATTTGGGGGGGTCATTAGCTTTCTATTGACACTCCCAGCATTTTGCATATGGCAGTGTGAACTGCCTGTGAGTCGGGTGCAATGCGGGAACCTCGCAGGTAGTCGACAGTGCCATATGCAACCTGCTGGGAGTGTCATTAGAAAGCTAATGACACCCACAAATCAGTTTGCAGATCATACTGCAAACTCAGACAGGAATCAGATCGCATGGGTGTGAACACCCATGCGATCTGATTCTGATGCGGAAACCAAAAAAGGATCCTGTGCAAGTTTGGTGCAACTGTGATGCGATTTCAGCCATACTATCTGTATGGCTGAAATTTCATCGCACAGAGATCGCATATGATCGCATGTGATTTTTACTGCAGTGTGGTGTGAATCACATGTGATCTTGGACAACTATGCAGTGTGAATCGGCCCTTAGTCATACTCTCATTTATAGTTGCTCATACTCTCATTTATATTTGCATAGTCCTTACAGATTTACATCAGCAGAACAAATGCAGGAAGTGTAATGTGGCTGTAAACAGGAAGTGATGTGTGCACATGGGCTTAAAGCAAATGTGTGGTGACGCCAAATAAACAAATCAATGAACCCCACCCACACCAAATATAGCTACCACATTCTCCCCCATATTGATCAAAAATGTAATTTCAACTTGTTTGTGGCTATAATGTATTGCCAGCTCCCGGCAATACAGAATAAAAAAAATATGGCATAGGGTCCCCCCCAATCCATACCAAGCCATTTGGGTCTGGTATGGATTTTAAGGTGAAGCCCATGCCAAATTTTATTACAAAACAGTGTGGGATCCCCCAAAATCGATACCAGACCCTTATCCAAGCATGCAGCCTGGAGGTTAGGATGGGGGGACAAATGAGTGCCCCCCCTCCTAGACCATACCAGGCCACATGCCCTCAACATGAGGGGTGTGTGCTTTGGGGAGGTGGCTCTGTGCCCCCCACCCCAAAGCAGCTTGTCTCCATGTTGATGGGGACAAGGGCCTCTACCCGACAACCCTGGCTGCTTTAATAAGGGAGCCCCCAAATCCTGGCCCCCCATGTGAATTTCACCAAAAAAGTGTAAAAATGTCCTAAAAAATAAATCTTTTATGTTAAAAATGTTAAAAAAGTGTCCCGCGATGTACATCCATGGTCAATCACGGCACCCGATGGAACTCTACTCCGCTCTGTGCAATGACTTATAATGGCATGGGGCGTCATTCGAACTCCCCACCCCTTTGTGACATCACTGTCCCATCATGCACCGGATGGTGACGTTACAAGGGGGTGGGGCCTACGGATGATGCCACATGCCAATATAAGTCATTGCACAGAGCGGAGCCAGCATTAAACCGGGAGATTGCGTCGAGTCAACACCTGAAGAAAAAACAGAGGGAGAAGACATCGGAGAAGACCCCACAAAAGAGCAGAAGAAAGAAGACTCCTCAGAAGAAGGGAGACCCCGCAAAAGAGCAGAAGAAAGAAGACGCCGCAGAGGGAGAAGACCGTAGAGCAGAAGACGGTGCAGAGAGGGAGAATAAAAGGAAAAAGAGCAGAAGACCCCACAAAAGAGCAAAAGAAAGAAGATGCCAGAGAGGGAAGAATTTTTTTCCCACTTTTTTTAGGTGAGTGGGTAGGGGTACAATGTACCCCATACTGATTGGGGCCCGGGATCTGGGGGCTCCTTTTTCCAATAAGCCCCCCCGAACAACAACCAGCCAGGGTTGTCGGGAAGAAGCCCTTGTCCTCATCAACATGGGGACAATGTGCTGTGGGGTCGGGGGAGCAGGGCCCCTCCTAACCCAAAGTAATCAACCCCCATGTTGAGGGCATGTGGCCTGGTACAGTTCAGGAGGGGGCACTTGCCCGTCCCCCCTATCCTGACTGGCAGGCTGCATACTCAGATAAGGGTCTGGTATGGATTTTGGGGGGCCCCCATGCCATATTTTTTAAAATTTTGGTGCGTGATTCCCTTAAAATCCAGACCAGACCTGAAGGGCCTGGTATGGATGGAGGGGGGAACCTACACTGTTTTTTGTATGGATTTTTGATTTCTACACCATAATATTGAATAATTACATACAATTGCATACATTTGAAGAATTAAAAATTAGGGAATTAACCAAAATCATGTGCATTGGAAAATTATGCCTGTTGTCTTTAGGAGGTGAGTCAGTGGGAATCGAACCCAGGTTGTCAAGTTTTGAGTGTAGGACAACATACCACTATGCCACAGAACTGACAATACTCATACCTAGAAAATACAATTACTAATGTTGGATTCTTTTCATTCTATACAATAATGTATTGCATTTGAGGAATTAATATTATGCTACCAACCATGCTCATGTGGCAGCCTACAGTTGAATGTTAAAAAAAAAAAAATGCAAGGGGTCCCCCCAGGTCCGACACCCCATGCCAAAAAAAATGGTATGGGGGTCCCCCAAAATCCATACCAGATGGGGGCCTCCAGATCCTGCCCCCCATGTGTAGACCCAGCCCCCCATGTGAATGAGTAGGGGGTACTCATTCACCAAAAAAGCTGTGAAAAGTAAAAAAAACAAAAGCCGGTTTTTGACAACTCCTTTATTGTAAAATAGCTCTCAGGTGTCTTTTTCCCTGTGTCTTCTCTCTCGCAACCATCTTCTCCTAATTCTCTCTTCTTCCTCGCCGCCACTGTTTTCTCCTGTCGTCGTCACTCCCACCGCCATCTTCTCCTGCCGCCATCTTCTGTCGCTGCCGTCTTTCTCCACTGTGTTCTTCTGCACCGCTGTCTTCCTTCATTGTGCTGTCACCCGCTGTCTTGTGTCTCTTAAATAGCCATGGGGCATGGCCATCTGATGACATCACACGGAGAGCCCGCCCCCTTGTGACATCACAAGGCTACATAAGAGCTGTCAGACAGCGGGGGATGTCACAAGAGAGAAAGACAGCATCAGGAGAAGAGTGACGGCGAGGAAGAAAACAGCAGCGGCGAGGAAGAAGACAACGGCAGGAGAAGATGTCAGCAACAGAAGGCAGTGACAGAAGATTGCGGCGAGGAAGAAGAGAGAACATGGCGCCCGGAGAGAAGACACCGAGAAGAAGACACCTGAGAGCTATTTTACAATAAAGGACTTGTTAAAAAACTGGCTCTTGTTTTTTTCTTTTCACAGCTTTTTTGGCGAATGGGTAGGGGTACGATGTACCCCATACTCATTCACATGGGGGGACCAGGTTCTGGGGGCCCCCTTGTTAAAGGGGACTTTCAGATTCTGATAAGTCCCCCACCTGCAGACCCCAACAACCACTGGCCAGGGATGTCGGCAAGAGGCCCTTGTCCCCATCAACATCAAGCACCCTCCCTATGTTGAGGGCATGTGGCCTGGTATGGTTCGGGGGGGGGGGCGCTCGCTTGCCCCCCCATCCTGACCTGCCAGGCTGTGTGCTCGGATAAGGGTCTGGTATGGATTTTGGGGGGACCCCATGCCAATTTTTCTTAATTTTGGCACCGTGTTCCCCTTGAAATTCATACCAGGCCCTTCAGGTCTGGTATGAATTTCAAGGGGAACACTGTGACAAAATTTTGGGGGGACCCCCGCGTCTTTTTTTTTCATTTTGGCATGGGGTTCCCTTTAAAATCCATGCCAGACCTGAAGGGCCTGGCATGGATTTTGGGGGGGACCCCAGGTCATTTTTTTTTCATTTTGGCGCAGGGTTCCCCTTAACATCTATGCCAGACCTGAATGAATCTTTTCAAAACAAAACAAATATTTTTGTTCTGCACATATCTAAAGTAAAACACATTGAACATTGGGGTTAATTTACTAAGATTGCAGAGTGCAAAATCTGGTGCAGCTGTGCATGGTAGCCAATCAGCTTCTGATTTCAGCTTGTTCAATTAAACTTTGACAAAAAAAAACTGGAAGCTGATTGACTTCTCTGCAGAGCTGCACCAGATTTTGCACTCCAGTTTTAGTAAATCCACCTTATTGTCTTTCTACTCATGTGATAGTGTTTGAGCCTGGCAATTTGCCACCCAGGCTCTAGCCCTGCATACTGGAAGGGCACATTCTCCCTCATACCTGGAAGTACCAGATATTTGTGACAGCTCCTATGGAGCAATTGAGCAGTGGGGTTTCTAAAAACACGTACAAAGTATGTAGTTGAGGAGATTATTTTCTCTCAAAAAAAATCTCCCTCCAATTATAAAAAAGAGGCCCAGTTACTGAGTAAGGGTGGAGCTTTCTAGAGGCTATCATGGGAAAAGGACCTTTTTCGTGAGTGAGAGCTGCTACTAGGCTTACCATGTGAGCAAAAACTAAAGTTTCCATCTCATGGAGGAAACATGGGTTGGGAACCAGGTTTCCCCAAGGATTCCTGTGTGATAAGAGATTAGATAACCAAGGTTTTAATCAGACATGGTCCATCCATGTTATGCCATTAATAAAAATGCTTGATCTGCTGACCATCACTTGTTTCCCTGAACTTGAAAAGTTCCACAGCAAGTAGAGAAATATTTGACAGAGAGTGTCATGTTATCCAGTGATGCTATAGAAGTACATGTGTAGGTGGAGAAGTGTGTGTGTGTTCATGGGAATGAGACCAAAAATTGATTGCCACCAAAATTGCATGGTGGCTATACTGAGGGATATAAAGTTTACCCTCTTACTTCTGGTGCCTGTGGTGAAAGCGTGTATTATGTAAAGCTTATATATTTAACACTGATGAAAGCAAATATAGGCAAATATATTCACCAGTAATGTTGGGCTTGATGTTCTAGTCAAACGCAAGTTTGACTCGAACATTGGGTGTTCGTTTGTTCATTAGGGCGCTCGGCAGTGGACGAACTTCCCGCGAGCGCCCCAACGAACAAACGAACGCCATAATGCACTGCTAGATTGACCAAAGCATGCACCTGACCTGTATGCTTTGGCAAATCACAGCGCAATGTACTGTCAGAGCCATGATTGGCCAAAGGCAGGGTGCACGATATAAGACTGCTTCCAATGGCGGCCATGTGTAGGGTGTTGTCAGGATTGAGCTTACCTACTGGTGGTGCTGTGCTGCTCTGGGCTGTTTGCTGCAGCTCCAGTGGCCACCAGCAGGTGTATACCCAGAGCCAGCAAGCTGTAACAATCAGCCACACCTGGGTTCAGCCATTAATGGCTATTTAAGACTGTTCCTCCCTTTCCCCAGTGCGTCACGATTCAGTTTGCCTTCCTGCTGCTAGAGATCCTGCTTTGCCTGGTTCTTTCCACCTTGCTTCTTGTCCCTTGCCTTGTATGCTCCTTGATTCCCCGTATACCCTGTGCCCTTGTCCAGTATTAGCTTTAGTCTGCAGTGGAGGTGTTAGTGTTTTTGTCAGGTTTTGGGTTTTGTTTGCTGGGGTTGTTTATTACTGTGCACTGTAAATAAATCTCACCTTTTTAAGTTATATACTTGTTCGGTCTCAGTTTCCTGGTATAGCTACGTGTCTGGTCTGCCAAGCTGCTGAATCCTGACATAATAGTGACGCCCACCAACGACCAAATCTGCTACACTTGGGAACTTGGAGCCAGTTGCTTAAAATTTTGCCTACCTCTGTCAAGATGCTAAGAGTGAAGGATATTTGTCGTGTGGAGCTTGCAGTAGGGGACGAAAATTTGTGTCATTCACTTTGGCAGGATCTCACTGAGGAGGAGCTGTTGGGAAGCATTTTGACAGCACATGCTTTAGCTGTTGAGGGCAGATTCTCCCTTAGTATCATACAACCCCTGATCCAGGTCTGTTCTGAGTTACTATTGCAGTGCACCTCTCAGGGCCATGATGTTTTCACTCCCCCATTTACTATGTACCAGGCAGGATTTTTGGGATGGTTGCTGATACATTGTGCAGGGTCTTTTTTCCAGCAGTATTCTGCCTATTCACAACAGGTGTTGCTGCTGTGCACTCGTTAATTGAGAAAAGTGAGGAAGGGAAAGACAAAGTGACTTTAGTTCAACCTCTGCTACAAGCTTGGTCAGAGATCATATCACCAGTGCTAGAGGAGTCACACAAAGTCAGATCTGCTGCTAAAAATCAAGTATCCCTTCCTCTGTTACCCCTAGCAACCACAGCTGCCACTGAGTATTCCTTACTTCCTACTACCAGTAACCACACTTCCTCTATAAGCATTCCATTGAATGCTCCCCCAGCAGTACCGTTACCCATAGCAGCCTATCAGGCTTCTTGCTGTACTTTTGCTACTCCTCCTAATATGTTTCCCAGTACTGTTACAACCTTTCCCTCAGCAGCACACTCTGGTCAGCATAATGCAACTACTTGCAGGTCTCTAGCTAGGCCAAAAAAGCAACAAAACTTTTCTTCTGCTCCTACCATTCTGCCAATATCCATGTTGCCTGCTGATCCAGTTTCTACTGTCCAGTCCTCCTCCATGCTGCTGACTGCTGTTGATGATATCCAGTCCTCTTCCATGCTGCTGACTGCTGCTGATGAAATCCATTCCTCCTCCATGCTGCTGACTGCTGTTGATGAGATCCAGTCGTCCTCCATGCTGCTGACTGTTACCAATGAGATCCATTCCTCCTCCATGCTGCTGACTGTTGCCGATGAGATCCAGACCTCCTCCATGCTGCTGACTGCTGCCAATAAGATCCATTCCTCCTCCATGCTGCTGACTGCTGCTGATGAGATCCAGTCCTCCCCCATGCTGTCGCCTGCCAATGGTGTCCATGCCTCCTCCATGTTGTCGCCTGCCGAGGGTGGCCATGCCTCCTCCATGTTGCCACCTGCCGAGGGTGGCCATGCCTCCTCCATGTTGACACCTGCCGAGGGTGTCCATGCCTCCTCCATGTTGCCACCTGCCGAGGGTGGCCATTCCTCCTCCATGTTGCCACCTGCCGAGGGTGTCCATGCCTCCTCCATGTTGCCACCTGCCAGTGGTGTCCATGCCTCCTCCATTAGGACACCTGTTGTAAAGCCTTCCATGGGTGATCTGCAGCCTACCACCCAGCTGGACTATGCTGATTCCTGGGCTGTCGCCCCTCTGGACTATGCTGATTCCTGGGCTGTCGCCCCTCTGGACTATGCTGATTCCCGGGCTGTTGCCCCTCTGGACTATGCTGATTCCCGGGCTGTCGCCCCTCTGGACTGTGCTGATTCCTGGGCTGCCGCCCCTCCGGACTATGCTGATTCCCGGGCTGCCGCCCCTCTGGACTATGCTGATTCCCGGGCTGCTGCCCCTCTGGACTATGCTGATTCCCGGGCTGCCGCCCCTCTGGACTATGCTGATTCCCGGGCTGCCGCCCCTCTGGACTATGCTGATTCCCAGGCTGCCGCACCTCTGTACTATGCTGATTCCCGGGCTGTCACCCCTCTGGACTATGCCAATTCACTACTTGCTGTTAAGTTGAACTCTGTTGTCTGGGTTAAACTCCTGCCTGCTGAGGTGTCTGAGGCTTCTGCAGTTCCACTGTCATATGGGTTTTCTGTCTGGGTTAAGATCCCTCCTGCTATCCGCTCCAAGTTCTTTTTGCAGCTATCTAATCCTGGTATGCCAAGGCCAGGAGGTCCTGATATCCACTCTGAACATGAGAACTATCTCTGCTGTTACAGCCCCAGTAGTAGAGGTCCTATGGGAAAGGGTAGAGTTCCATATGAACCTTGTCCTGACCCAGGGGTCATCTCTGCGATCCCTAGCACATTTGGGGACCTGAGTGGGGAAACCTATGCCCTGGGTATACCTGAGTGGCTAGTAAAACACAGAGCAGTCTCTAGAAACAGAGAGATAGGAGGTCCAGGTGCGATGGGACACCCTGGCATCAGGGTGCCTGCACAGACCAGGGACTCTGGCATTAAGTGTTCAGGTAGCTTTCAGTGTCCCAGCATTGAGACACAGGCTGCTTGTAAGAACAAGCCTTCAGTGTTGTGCCTCCTTAGGGATCTGATTAACAGGAAACCTAGCCAGTTTTGGGACCCTGGCGGGAGGGTTTGCACTAAGCCTTCAGACACTGGCAGTGGGGTACTCAGTCGGCTTGCAGACCCTGGTGCAGTGCAGAGTATATAGTGCAGTGCAGAGTATATAGTACATTGCAGAGTATATAATACTTTATAATGCAGAGTATATAATACAGTGCAGTGCAGAGTATTTAATACAGTGCAGCGCAGTGTGAATAACACAGTGTAGTGCAGTGTATATAATACAGTGTATTGCAGTGTATATAATACAGTATAGTGCAGTGTATATAATACAGTGTAGTGCAGAGTAGATAATACAGTGCAGTGCAGAGTATATAATACAGTGTAGTGTAGTGTGCATAAGTGTTGTGGTGCTACTGAAGTGTTGGTGTGTACAACACTTCTGTGTCACCACCGATCCCATTTTATTTTCATTAATATATTTTTTTTTTTTGCAGTATCAGGCTCTGTTGCTGCATTTTCTTTTCCTGCATTATTAGTACTGCCCCTTCTGTGTTGCAGGTGTTATTCCTTCTGCCTCAGCACAGCAGTGGTATATAGAGTTGAGCGGACACCTGGATGTTCGGGTTCGGCGGGTCCGGCCAAACTTCGCGAAAAAGTTTGGGTTCGGTACCGAACTTGACCCGAACTTTACCCCGAACCCCATTGAAGTCAATGGGGACCCGAACTTTACAGCACAAAAATGGCTGTAAAAAAGTCCTGGCAAGTGCTAGAGGGCTGCAAAAGCAGTAGGCGATGATTTTAGAACAATAATCTGTCCCTTACAGCAACAGCAGGAACCTGGACATTTCAAGCCCAGGGGTAACTGAAGTTACCCCAAGCCCCATTTCAAGCCCAGTTCAAGCCATGGCTTGGGTTTGAAAAAGCGCTTCAAACCGGCCTGGGCGGCTTGGGCTTGTAGGTCCACAGGCGAGTTGAGATATATGGTGACGACACGACTCCGTCTTCCTTATTGTGGACGTTGTGTCTTCCCCGTCATGATTATTACGTCCTTTTCTTTTACGTCGTTGTCTCGGACTATGACGTTTTT
>BLSH010485902.1:615311-627401 GCA_018402905.1 Glandirana rugosa | reverse complement strand
TCGTGGAATAATGGACAGGGCACTTGATCCAAAACAGTGGGAGGAAGAGGAGGATTTATTTTCCTCTCAAGGCCCCCTTTATGCAGATACCATTCCTGCGGAGCTGCCAAACACACAGGAGGAAGAGAAGGAGGAGGAGGATTGTGTCAGCATGGATGTAGAGGATAACATACAGCAGTCTTCGAGGGATGGTTTTGAGTCCCCAGAAACCCCAGGAGTTGTACGTGGCTGGGAGGAGGTAATTTCTGACAATGCAAACCAAAAGGAATTCACAGCGCTCTCTGAATGTAAGTGGTTGACAAAAAATCCTCAAGACATATGACAACCTGTTGAAGATGAAGGCTAATGAGATGATTTATTCCATTTAGATGGAAGGGATTCGCCATGATCGGCAGCACCACTGAACAGAGTCACAGGTGTTCGTGAGCCAAGCCAGAGTCCGCCGGCGCTCATGGATGGGCATGGGGGTGGAAGTTATCTGTCATGATGTGTAATACTGCTGAGTGGAGCCACAGATGCTCGTGAGCCAAGCCGGAGTCTGCCAGTGTTTACAAGTGACATCGCCACACCACGAGGGGGGAAGGAGCTGACAGGAACAGGTTGCCACTAAAACTAGCCCAGAACGCAGGGAGGAACTGATGCCGTGACAACGCGTTCTGCGTGCATGAGCTTTGTGAAGTCACAGGAATAGGCAGCAACAACTGAATTTGAAGCCCATAGTAATGCGGGTGGGGAGTGGGCAGAGCAATTACACGCAGCGAACCCATCATTGTCTGTACATACACAGGGCCTACAGCTTATAAAGCAACCATGGTAAAAATAATTAAAACAAAAAATAAAGACTTCCGGTTCCGGCACCTGATGTGAACGGAGGGTGGAACAGCAGCTCCGCCTCTTCGGCATACTAAGCCTGCTCAGATCGACGACAGACGGTGAGATTATATCCCACAGACCCCCCGACTCCCTCCCCAGCCAGCCCATGGACAAATTTGTGGTCCACGGACCCTCACCCGCGCCCTCCCAACAGAGCGCCGCAGACCGCACGAACGGTCCCCACGCGGCCAACATGGCGGACGGAGCACCTTGGAGCGACACCGCTTCAGCCACACAGAGCGTTCCCCCAGCTACCTGCATCCCTGCCAGCCCAAACGGAGATCAGGTCGCAGGGCTTGCCCAAGCTGTTGCTGCGCTTCTGTCTCCCACAATCACCGCAGCAGTGGACAGGGCAATCGCAGCGGTCATGTCACAGCTCAGCAGGGAGCTTGGAGAGCACACCAAACGTCTCTCTGAACTAGAGGGGAGGGTCTCAGAGATAGAAGACAGGTCCAAGCCTCATTCTCCCAAGAGAAGGAATTCAAGCAAACTCAGCAGTTCATCCTTGAGAAATTAGATGAACTAGAAAATAAGTCCCGAAGGAATAATCTAAGGGTCATTGGCTTACCTGAATCCTTCAATACAGAATCTCTTATGGAGGTCTGCACTACCCATATTCCACAGGCCCTAGGCCTCCCAGGTCTTTGCACAGTGGAAAGGGCCCACCGCTTGGGGGCACCCTCAAATGACAGGAGAACACCTAGGCCTGTGATAGTCCGATACCTTAACTATGTTGACAGGTCCAATTTGCTCAAATCATTTCGCAACTCCAAGGCGCTGCAACTAAATGGGAACAAACTCCTCCTCTTTGCGGACTATTCGCAGGAAGTCGCCAGGAGACGCAAGTCCTTTCAACACATCTGCTCAGCACTCTTCCAAAAAGGTATCAAATTTTCTTTAGCATACCCGGCAATCCTACGCTTCTCCACCCCCTCCTCAAATCAAATCATTTGATTCACCGGGTGAAGCCCAACACTTCCTCCAAGCTTGTCTCCATCTACCAATGGACACGTCACCCCCATCCAACGGCCCCACTCCTGGCCCTTCTCGGAACCAGAGGAGTCCCAGAAAAGAACCGGCCAAGAAACTGAGGCTCAACGACCCCCCTAATAACAACAGATGGTGAAAACCAGCAGCCAGTACCATACTCTGCCATCTCCTCACAAGACCTAAATAATGTTCTTCTCATTCACTACTTTCTAGTTGCCTTATGTTTTGCTTATTGCTCTATAGTGGTTCAAGTTAACCTCCTAATATGTCTGCTCAAGTAGACCTGTTTAATTGTGTTATCTCTCTTTTCCTCTTTGGGTTGCCTCTAGTATCAACAGGCACATGGCCCTCCGGCTTTGACTTCTACACAACCTTACCGAGACTAAACCAGCCTTGATTCGGTACACGCACGCTGGGTAACAAGGGGCCCCGTCATTCTTCTGACACCTATGATAAGAATAAGGGCTGTTCAAAGAAGTGAAGACACATGAGGAAAAAAGCGAAGTCCAGACTTCACTGGGTATGTGTTTCTTCGTTACTACATATGTTGTTTACTATTTTTGGTGGTTCAGTTTCAGCCCACCTCTCCACCCCCCATTCCCCCCTCTCCCTCACCTTCAACCACACCATACATACCATTATGGCCATGATCGCTCACTCTATAGCCACATTTACACATGCTAAATCCCCCCCTCTCCTTTATACAACATCCCATATGACAGGCGCCTTCCTGAACATAGTTTCTTGGAATGTGAAAGGACTCAGATCCCCCAGCAAATGGATGTCCATCCTTCACCACGTAAGTAGGCTCAAAGCAGACATAGCTGTCCTGCAAGAATCTCACTTACACAGAGAAGACTTCCCCCGAATGTCCAGACTCTGGGTAGGTCAGGTTCCCCAGCCCCCAAAGGCAGAGCAGGTGTCCTCCTTCTCATTAATAAAAACACCCCATGCAAAGTCCTCTCTACCCACTCCGACGATGAAGGTCGTCTTTTCACAACCACGCTCAAGACTCTCAACAGAGTCTGGGCACTCACGATAGTGCATGCCCCAACTCCTCCTCTCAACAATTCTTTGACTCTCTAACCAGTCATGTAGCCCCCCATCTGCATCTCCCTCATATCATCGTGGGCGACTTAAACGCGGTCATGTCCGCCACTGAGGACAAATCCCCTAAGCTGCCCTCCTCATCCTCAGTGACAGCTTTTTTTTCATCCAACTCGCTATCTAGGATAGATTACTTCTTCGTCAACTCCCTCATGTGCACCCTAGCCCATCAACCAACCATCCACGACATTGTCATATCTGACCACGCCCCAGTATCCCTTCAGCTAACCGGTTTCACACGCCACAACAACTTGAGAATATGGAGATTTCCCTCCTATCTGGCCAATGGCAACACCCTTAAACAAAATCTTAGCCGACACCTGGGAGGAATTCGCCTCCAACAACGCCCCACACCTCGATAACCCTAACCTGTTTTGGGGCACTCTAGAGATCAGTTTAATATAGTGAATTTATCTAATTCCACCTTCTCTGAGCATGAACTTAATGTATTATCCTTTGGCCTTAGTTTTTGTCCTGAAGCAGAACTTAACAAGTTTGAATTAATCAAAGACTTGCATTTGTTGGCTAGAAAGATCTTATTGAAAAGTTTTCATGTGGGGGGATCCTCCTCTGGGCCCTCCACCCAGGAGCTCCCGGAGGAGGATATTGATAAATTACTTTCCCTAATGGAGGAGCAGGACTCTGACCTTATAGATATAGTTGATACAGAGTCCCTTTTAGCTGAGCATGTCACTAAGGACACTACACCTACAATACGGAAAGCACTACCTATCTTGAAGAAAAAATCAGACAAGTTTCCCCAACTTTCAAACAACATTAATCTTGCGGCCTTTGTGGCACCTACGAGTAGGGATATTAAGAGATTAAAAGTTCAAAAAGCTGGGCTTGATGGAGATGATGGGATGGCCATTGAGAATCTAAAGACTAGGAAGGATATTACAATTAAACCATCTGATAAGGGTGGAAATATTGTTATCATATCCAATGAACAATATCGCTCCATGTGTCTGAAAATTCTACAAAACGATACTTGGTATAAACCTGTCTCAAAACATCTAATTGAACGATATCATGCAGAATTTTTTGAACTGGTAGATGCAGCATTTGCTCAATCTATCATTAATAAAGACACCTGGGAATTCATTTGGACTCCATTTCCAAAAATTCCAACCTTCTATAGCCTCCCGAAGATACACAAAGATAGATCAGATCCTCCGGGCCGCCCCATCATCTCTGGCAATGAATCGGCCACAGAAAACTTGAGTAAATTCATTGATATGCACCTTAGACCACATGTGATCAGCCTGCCCTCGTATGTGAAGGACACAATCCATTTACTCCAGCAGTTGGAGGGTATGACTCGGGCACCCAACGCCATCCTTGTGATGGTAGATGTAGAAGCATTGTATTGCTCTATTCCCCACCACCTGGGAATTGCAGCCACACGACACATTCTTTCTCAGTCACACAAGGATGATATAAAACTACATGATTTTATAATAGATGCTCTTGAATTTATCCTGACGCATAACACTTTTTCCTTTTATGGCTCCCATTTCCTCCAGGTACAGGGCGTAGCGATGGGCACTTGTTGTGCCCCATCCTACACCAATCTGTACCTGGGGGAATGGGAGAGAACTCTCTTGTCTGATGAAATGTTGACACTCTTTACCAACCACATTTCGGCTTGGTTTCGATATATTGATGACATTCTCATTTTCTGGGAAGGTCCCTTGGATGCCCTGCAGGCTTTCATGGGAACAATAAATAAAAATAATTTCAATTTACACTTCACAATGTCCTTTGACCAGTCCCAGATAACATTCTTAGATTTAACTATCTATAAAAATCAGGATGGAAGTCTATCTAGTAATCTATTTCGTAAGCCAACAGCTGGTAACACAATTTTACATGCATCTAGTGCCCATCCTCAGGCGCTGTTAAAATCCATCCCATACAGTCAATACCTGGGGCTGCGTAGAAATTGCTCAAAAAGAGAGTTCTTTCTCAGAGAAGCAGGCGCTCTTAGACTTAGACTCTTAGAAAGAGGATACTCGCATAAGTGTCTTAACAGGTTCCCCAACGCGCGCCGTCTTTTCACGGCGGCAGTCGGGGAGCCCTGCGCGAATCGCCGTAAATAAGCGGCGATCTGCATTTGGCCACCAGGGGGCGCGCGCGCGCACCTGCCGCACTCCTGGGGAGTGTGCCTGCGGCTCGGGCGGACCCGATGTCCGCCGGCGAGCCGCGATGAGCGGCCACAGGCAAAGAATGGGGAACCACCGATGTAAACAGGGCGGTTCCCCGCTCTGTCAGTGGGGCATGAGAGATCTACTGATCCCTGTCACTGGGATCAGTTAGATCTCTCATGCCCATGGTAGCCCAACCCCCCCACAGTAAGAACACACCCAGGGAACACGATTAACCCCTAGCTCTCCCCCTGCAGGTTAACCCCTTCACTGCCAATGACATTTATACAGTAATCAGTGGACATTTAAATTTCTGATCGCTGAATAAATGTCATTGGTCCCAAAAAAGTGTCAAAAATGTTCCGACATGTCTGCCCCAATATCGCATTACCGCTAAAAATCGCAGATCGCTGCCATTACTAGTAAAAAATAAAAAACCCCAGAAATGAATTCTCACCATCCGTAAACGCGGCCACTTTTGCGCAAAGCAATCAATAAACGCTGATTGCAATTTTTTTTATCGCAAATATGAGGAAGAATATAAATTGGCCAAAAACGGTGAAAAAAAATGTTTTTTTATATTTTTTTTTTGGATTTGAATTTTAGTAAAAAGTAAGAAATTTGGGGTTTTTTTGCAAAATGGTCGCTCTTCTTTTGTTTATAGCGGCGATCAGAAATGACGCAGAGGCGATCAAATACCACCAAAAGAAAACTCTATTTGTGGGAAAAAAGGACGCAAATTTTGTTTGTGTACAACGCCGCACGACCGCGCAATTGTCAGTTAAAGCGACGCAGCGCCGAATCGCAAAAAGGGCTCTGGTCCTAAAGTGGGAAATTCTTCCGGGGCTGAAGTGGTTAAAAGAGCTTTTAAAAGAGCGTATAAACAGGACAGACATTCCTTACTTTTCCCGCCCCCCCCCCAGCAGGCCAAACGTCCAGTTACATGCCTCATTACACGCTATAACATTCAACATCAGGCAATAAGACAAATAATAGGCAAACACTGGCATCTGCTGAAGGTAGACCCAGTGTTATGCCAATGTATACCCGATACACCTGCAATAATGTATCGCAGAGCAAGATCGATGAAGGATCAACTAGTAGCAAGCGAGTTTACGGATTCTTTTCGGGGGGACCCTTGCAAGCGTAGGGGCACCTTCACGTGTGGGGGGTGCCCATACTGCAAATACATGAACACATCCTCCAATATTAAACTGCCTAACGGCTCTTTTTTCAAACCGTTACATTTTGCCAATTGTAAGACATCTGGAGTAGTTTATCTATTAATGTGCGAATGTGGCGGTTTCTATGTTGGAAAGACTAAGCTTGAATTTTGGCGATGGGCTTACTGTCACGTTTCCACCCACTCTGATTTCCCACTTGGAAGACATGTCAAGACGACCCATAGGGGTCGCTGCCCCAGATTTAATTTTCTAATTTTGGATCGTGTGCATCCAAATCCCCGAGGGGGTGATTGGAACAAGCTATTACTCCAGCCTGAAGCACGCTGGATTGATAGATTGGAGGCCACGGTCCCTCCCGGACTAAATACACAGCTTAGCTTTAGGCCTTTCCTAGAGGGTTTCAACTCAGGGGGATGTGAAAAGGTATAACCAATAAGGAATAAGGTGTTGTTTGGATATCTTGATGGGTCTTCTTCCATGTTCAAGGGAATCTATGAGCTAATGTTTTTTGGTGGGATTTAACATATGGTCTTCCATTAAATCTTTGCTAACCATACAGGAGATTCCATGATACCATGTTGGGGTATGTGGGGGAGGGGAAGATCTATGTAAGAATTTCTATGTTGTCTGTGTACAATCGAATTTTGGTTTCCTTGTCCTTGCTCTGCGCCCCACTGGGGTGGGGTCACCCATGTGGATTATGGGGGGATGGGTACTCAGTGTTCCCACCCGACGCACAAAGGCCCTCTCCCATGGCTTGGGGGAGTCACCCTTTTCCCTGCCCGGAGGGGGTAGCATCTGCTGGGTCGGACTGCCAGGGCGATTTAGTTCGCTCTCCACTCCTGACCACTTTGGTGCGTCGGTGGGGTGGACGTGCGGGACCCACCCTCCCCCTCTCCCCCCCTTTGTGGGGGCAATTTAGGGGTGGCTGGGCCACACACGCCCTCCTCGGGGACTCCTTCATGCCCTTTTGGTGTCATTCTGCGTTGATGGGGATGTCCCCTTAAGGGGGTTGTCTAATTCGGCTGCGCTGTGAGAGATCCACTGCGATCGGGCATGTGCAGCACGTCTTTTTTTTGTCGGTGAATGTATATGGGGGCTTTCTAGCCTCTAGGGGGCGTTGACACTGGCGAGTTATCACTTGCTTAGTGCGGATGCGCACGCACCTTAACACTTCAGCGAGTTTACATGGAGATGTGTGGTCTCCAGGGGGCGTTGACACTTGCGAGCCATTGCTGGCATGGTGCGAATGCGCACGCACTTTGGGATGCGCGCGCATCCTGGACGCTCCCACTGACGTCAGAAGTGATGTCTTTCTAGCGGCTTTTAAACGGGATTGGAGGACGCCATTCCTCACACCACGCCACCACGAAAACAACCGGGCTCTTCTCATATGGTATGTTCCATCTTAAGCCTTGATGGCCTTATTTGGTTTAGCATGTTGCTTCACTAGATGCGGATTGACCAGTACCTTCTACTCTAACAAACATTGAGCCCACAATGGGCCTTTTTATTATGTCTTGGGTACATTCTTTCTGAGCATTTACTAGCTCTAACGATGGAAGGTACAAAAAATCCCTAGCGCCATTTGAATTCCACGGTGCCTCTCCACATCGGTGTATACATATATACATATTTCAATGCTAATTTCCGCAAATGTTTGATTCAGTAATTTTAAGTTTAACAAATATTGAATATAGGCATTGTATTTTTTCGACTATATGCTTACAGACTCTGTGTATTCTATACAGATGTTCTGACATCCAACGCGGCAGTTCATCATTGACGGTTGCCGTATCCATCACGCCGCGACACCTGCGAGGGTCAGTGTTGGGGAGTCCAGTGGGACGCTGGGTGGTCATCTGCCCATCCACTGGGCCTAACATCTTAGGGCTGGTCACCTTTACCGGCCCTAGCCCGGTGGCTTTTTTATTCACGGGGTTGGTATCATGACTGATGGGGTTGGAGCATGGCCTAACAAGGTAACCTAATGTATGTATGAAAATCTGATTACATCAATGTTGTACTTCATGAAGAACTATGTGTATAGATGAAGTTAACCTACTAAACTTGTATGTATATTTTTCAGTATTTATCTTGTCTCGTATATATGAATGCCCCTGAAGAAGGGATTGGAATATCCTGAAACATGTCGGGCCACTTGACAAGAATTGCGTAAATTACATGAAAATCCATCTTTGATGCAAACCTTGTTTTTGCTGGCTACATATGCCATATGGTTGTATAACAACAAATTTTTATATATTTTTGTATTTTCAAGATTTGTAATAAAAATGTTATTTTTTATACAAATGGTTTAAACTCATTATCTGTGCCCTGAAAATCCCAATAGTCTAAGGGGAATTTTGGTCTTTATTAACCTGTTTTGGGAAACAGGCAAAACGGTCCTGAGAGGTAGGATTATCTCTTATGCCTCAGCGTACAAAAAGACGGCTTCCACCCAGTACCAAGCAACCAGTAGCACCCTGCGTACCACCCACATGGCTCTCTCCGCCAACAACACACCTCACAATAGGAAAACCTGGTTGGCAGCCAAAGACAACTTCGAACTCTGGGCTGCCACGCAAGACAAAATATACCAATCCTATCACAAGCTGAAAATGCATACATTTGGCAACAAGCCAGGCAAACTACTGGCCAGATTGACTAGGGGCCCGCACGCTATGGCACACGTGGGATTGATCAGAGACCCAACAGGGAAAGAAACCTCCAACCCTAAACACATCAACGATACCTTTAAACACATCAACGATAAATTTCTATGCCTCCCTATACGGCCATGACACCATCAACGAGACCAAAGCGCTGGATTTCCTACACCAAGTAGTCCTTCCCAAAGTTCAACAGCCCCACCTGGCCTCCCTCAACACTCCAATAACCACCAAAGAAATCTCCAACATCTTGCGAACCCAGGAAAAGTCCCAGGCCCGGATGGATTTACTGCAGAGTTCTACAAGTTGAACACTGCCACCCTCACCCCCACCCTCCAATGTGTTTATCAAACCATCTTAGAGGGCAGACCCTACCTCCCCACTGGCCACCAAGCCCACATTAAATTAATACCGAAGAAGGGCAAACACCCCTTGGACCCTGACTCCTACCGCCCCATCTCCTTATTAAACTTAGACTCAAAGATCCTGTCCAAAATTATAGCCAACAGACTCGCCCCAATCATGCCCTCACTGCTCAACCCCACTCACAGGCCGTATTTACGCAAGGTAGATCCGCAACTACCAACATCAGAAAGGTGCTAATGGCCCTGGAGGTGGGGAGACTGGGACCCGGCGGAGACTTGGCAATCATCTCATTGGACGCAGAGAAAGCCTTTGATAACCTGAACTTCCGAAGGCTAAAAATGGTTCTAAAGGCTTTCGGCCTCTCTGGTCCGGTATGCCACCTCGTGGATGCCATGTACGAGGCCCCTATGGCTTGCATAGTGGCGGCAGGGCATGTCTCCGACGGGTTCCGCCTCCACAAGGGGACTAGACAGGGCTGCCCTCTTTCCCCACTCCTTTTTAACCTAGCTCTTGAACCGCTATCGAGATACCTAAACACACACAGTAGTCTAAGTGGCATCCCCGTCGGCTCTCTCACTTTAAAGTCAGCACTCTTTGCTGATGACATCCTCTCTTCCAATCCTATTGCCGACATGCACTTTATACAGGAAACTTTCACCTGGTTCCGCTGGTGCTCGGGCCTACGCATGACTTCTCCAAAAGCAAAATCCTTCCACTTTCTCACCCTCGATCCCCCCCCCCGGGCCTCCTCATCAGTATTCACCGTAGCTAAGAGCTACATCACCTACCTTGGAATTAAAATAGGAAAAACTCCCTCCTCACTGTATCAGCTAAATATCACCCCCACAATCCAAAAAATCATTCAGGAACTTAAACAGTGGACTAACCTCCCCTTGTCCCTTCTAGGCAGATGTCACCTATATAAAATGACTAGTTTCCCGAAACTCCTTTACCCCTTCAAACAATCCCCATTCTCCTCAAACACAGAGATGTTACACGACTTCACTCGGCCGTGTCAGGCTTTCTCTGGAAAGGCCGCAAACCCCGCATAGCCCTGCTTAAGCTATTCGCCCCCAAATTGGATGGAGATGCCAACCTCCCCAACCCCAGACTTTACAACCTGGCTTGTCTACTGCATGTGGGCTTAGACTGGACCACCAACTCCTCTAGATATTCCAATAACGAGCTAGAAGCTGAAATGGCAAAACCTATCGACCTGTCTAAACTGCACCACTGCGGTCCTAGCAACATCCCAATTCACCTAAAAAACAATATCCTTATACGAGACACAGCATTAGCTTGGAGAGAGATAGGGAAGAAACTCCATCTATTGCCAGGTCTTCCGATCCACGCAAAAATTTGCGGTCACCCTTTATTCCCCCAAGCACTACAGCTCTCGGCCTTCCACATGTGGGCGAAAGCTGGTCTAACTAAGTTCAGCTAGTTATTTGACAAGACCTCAGGGACGCCTATCCCTCCTACACAAATACTTTAGGACTTTGGTCTGCCGACAACCCACTACCTTCAAGTGTTGCAAGCCTCGAGTTGTGCCTGTTCCATCCATCCAGGAAATGCCCACCCATTTCAATCACCCCTCTTAGATCAATTACTGGAACGTGGTCTTCACAGAATCTCGGACCTTTACAAAGCACTGAACTCCCAAGTCCAGGGCAAAACAACTAGCCCTAGTAGTTCCAACTGGTCGAAAGATCTTGACTCCCCGGATGCCCTCAACACCATGTTAATGGGCTACAAAACCACATACAAATACATAACCAATGAATTCTGGAGGGAACAACAGCTCAAAATTGTCCACAGAGCATACACACCGTTCAGCCCAACCCGGGACCATACCAAAACCTCTCAGTGCCAATTATGCAAATCATCGAGACCAAGCCTTTTGCACCAGCTTTGGCAATGCCCAGAAATCGCTGCTTTTTGGGGAAAGGTCGAAAGATACACAGCCTCTATCACCGACCTCCAACCACACGGACATGTTTATTCACTTCTTTTTGGCAACCTGGACACCCTCTCCCACCTTCTATCCAGACCCCAGCTCACCATACTGCAGACAAACAAAGCATGGATTACATCTTGCTACATGACTGCTCGTAGAGCCATCCTAAAAAAATGGATATCTGACACACTCTATCGCGAAAGTAAAAGCAGACTGCTTAAACTTGAAAAATTGGACAAACCTGCCCCTAACACCAGAGCCTCAGGCCACTTTTCACAAAAGTGGTCACTTTTCATCTCCAAAGAACTCCCTCTCTCCACCAGAGAATCTCTCGCAGCTCCTTTTATTCCACTGAGACCGCATTACCAAGTTTAAACCCACCATCACTATTTTCTGGTTGCACACCGCCTAGGCATTTGCCTGCTGTTAGAACTAGAGTTGAGCGAACACCTGGACGTTCGGGTTCTGCTGGTCCGTCCGAACTTCGGGACAAAGTCCGGGTCCGGGTCCGGACGGAACCCGAACGATCGCACGGAAAATGAAAGCGCTATCTCACACAGTCTATAGGTAAAAAAATCCTACCGAGATGCTCGTCAGTACATCGTTCTACATTAGGTACGAAACAAACAGACGTCATACCACTCGACCCCAGACCTATCTTCCACCCTCTCCCACAGGTCCAACGGTTTTTCTTCACTTATTTGTACAGGCACACCAACCTCCAGCCACTATCTCCGACACATAGAAAGCTGGAAAGGGGTTTTTCGTCGCTAAAGACCCGTAACGGTTTCGAC
>BLSH010485902.1:590756-613328 GCA_018402905.1 Glandirana rugosa | reverse complement strand
AATCTCTAATTTCTGCTATCTGTCCTCAGAGCAACAGCACAGACAGCAGTAGTAAAGTAATCTATCTCAGGATGCAGGATCAGGTCTTAAAATGGCTAAAATCTGTCCCTCATGCCGTCAGCTACCTTTCCCTACACTAACCCAAGGAGCATGTGACTGCAGCACTGTGACTCCAGCTTATAAAGAGGCTGGGTCACATGATGCACCGGCCAATCACAGCCATGCCATTAGTAGGCATGGCTGTGATGGCTTCTAAGGGCAAACCAGTGAAACGCTTGTTGATTGGCTGCCCTGCAGCTTCTCAACACGTGGAGTAAAATAGCAGAACCCCGGACCGAACCCGAACGATTTTTGAAATGTCCGGGTCCGGGTCCGTGCCACGGACACCCAAAAGTTCGGTACGGACCCGAACGTTACAGTCCGGGTTCGCTCAACACTAGTTAGAACATATCACCTACTCCATACGGACTGAGTCCCATCCACAATAGGACAACCCTTGTTGATACCACAAGAACATTGTTGCATTGGGCTTTCATAGTTATTTGAAAATGGGCTATAATTTCCCCTAGGAGTGTCAAAATGTGCTATTCAAAAAGTGGTGAACCCCTTTCCCACCTACCGTCTCCCCCCTTCTCACTCCCTCCCTCCCCCTTCCCCCTCCCCCCCACAGGGGAGCCCCCACCCCCCTCCTCCCCCCTCTCTTCTTCTTACCAGTTGTTGTTAAGATTTAAACTTGATCTGAGTGTTACAGGATATCTACTCATTGTATGTAACTATACTCACTTCTGCTTTCCTGTATGCACTACATTTCTAATAAAATATTTGATAAAAAAAATAAAAAATAAAAATATATTGTGATTCAGTGCATACAAAAATAAAGAATGATAATAATGAAAATCAATATAAATTATAATCAAACATAAAAATCATTAAAAACAATAAATAAATAACAAAAATAACCAAAACTTGATGGTAATGATGATTATGAAAAGAAAAAAAAATATATATATACATATATATAGATATATATATATATATATATGTACACATGTGTATATATATACACACACACATATACACATGTATGTGGCGTGCACACATACACAGCTATATACCTACATGGGTACGCAGTAACATGCATATATGCAAGTGCATAAAGGATTCAAAAACTACACATTAAGGGCCGGTTCACACTGCAGTGAAGTCTGAGACTGGATGTGCGATGTGATTTCAGCCATACAGATGTTATGGCAGAATTCGCATTGCATTCCGACCAAACTTGCACAGGACCCTTTTTTGGTCCACAACAGAATCGGATTGTATGGTTGTTCACACTAATGCGATCCAATTACTGTCCAAGTTTGCAGTTCACCCTGCGATTTGCAAACTGATTTGGGGGTGTGATTAGCTTTCTATTGACACTCCCCACAGTTCGCATATGGCAATGTGAACTGCCTGCGAGTCGGGTGCAATGTGGCAACCCGAAGTGGATTCGTAGGGTTCCCACATCGCACTGAGTGTGAACCGGCCCTAAAACTGTACATATATATATATACACACACACACACACACGTAAAATTGGAAAAAGAAATAAATAAAATATACAGGGTGGGCCATTTATATGGATACACCTTAATAAAATGGGAATGGTTGGTGATATTAACTTCCTGTTTGTGGCACATTAGTATATGTGAGGGGGGAAACTTTTCAAGATGGGTGGTGACCATGGCGGCCATTTTGAAGTCGGCCATTTTGAATCCAACTTTTGTTTTTTCAATAGGAAGAGGGTCATGTTTTTAATGTAACTTTATTCCTTTATGAGTTATTTACAAGTTTCTGACCACTTATAAAATGTGTTCAATGTGCTGCCCATTGTGTTGGATTGTCAATGCAACCCTCTTCTCCCACTCTTCACACACTGATAGCAACACCGCAGGATATGGATATAAGGTGTATCCATATAAATGGCCCACCCTGTATATATAAATATATAAGCAAATAACAAAAATGAAATAAATATCATCACTCCTTGCGCACTCGTGGTGTGAGGGTGAAGTCACTCGTGAGCCCCGATGGACTCCAACTCGGATCATGACCGTCTGTGGCACATCACGGCAGATATCTTCCATCTCCGTGCTTACCAGACCCAGTGTTTTCTAACCCATCTACAATCGCCATACTGGCTTGGTATCGTATCATCCACATTTTAATATGTTTACTGTGAACTTTCCACTTATTGTGACCAATAAATCATCCTTTTAGCCTTCATCATCAGCATATTGTCATACATCTTGAGGATTGTTTGTCAGCCACTTACATTCAGAGAGCGCTGTGAATTCCTTTTGTTTTGCAACTCTAGTCACCATGTGTACCAGTTTTGATGGCTGCACCTGATTGGCCTTTGGGCAGTGGACAGAGTGATTTCTCATAGGGTTAGGGCACTTGGGACATTGTTGTTTTTCTGGTTCCTGACAATGTCATCCTTAGTGAACTTAGGTATCAAGGAGAGGGATCATTACTGGCTGGCAACTCTTCTTGATTCATGTTACAAAGGTAAAGTTGCAGAGCTCATCCTGCCTTCGTAGAGGGAGCAGAGGATGAAACATCTTCAGGATGCCTTGAAGAAAAATTTGTGTAACACCTTTCCAGACACTGTGAGGTTACCATTTTCTGGACAACATGTTTCTGAGGCTTTGTTCAGTCAGAGGAAGAGCAGTGGAGAAGGCAACTGGCTGACTGATGCCTTTAAACAATTCTTCAGTCCTCAGTGCCCAGGGCTGTTAGGTTTAAGCAACCATCTGCAACATCTGCATCATATGGTGCAGGATTATCTAGGGGCAAGAGACCTTTCCAACTGAGCATCTACTGGGTAATGGGAATGGAACACTGGTCAGAACTTGCTCAATATGCAATCGAGCTACTGGCCTGTCCTGCATCCAGTGTGCTTTCCAAATGGACATTCAGTCCTGCTGGAGGGTTTGTGACGCATAAAAGAGTGCGCCTATCCACAGACTCCATTGACAGGCTGACATTTATCAAAATGAATCAGTCCTGGATCAACAGCAGCTATCATGCCCCTGATGCTGATATAACTGAATTTGCTAGGGATTTGGGGTCCCCTGAAGACTGCCTATGCTGCCTATCCTATTCCTGAATCTTCATTATGCTAGCTTCCAACAATATTTTTGGTTTAGGGCACCACCAACACCTAATGCCCAATTTTTCTGCACCTGTTTGACAGATGCATGTAATTTAATTTTTTTTTTCAAATTTTTAACAGCAGGGCCCATTCCTGCACCCAGCAAGAGTAACTGTGAGGGGTTACAGTGTTCAGGAACCACCAACACCTAAGGCCCAATTTTTCTGTACCTGTTTGACAGGTGCATGTAATTTCAATTTTTGTTTCAAATTTTTAACAGCAGGGCCCATTCCTGTGCCCAACAGGAGTAACTGTGAGGGGTTAAAGTGTTCAGGCACCACCAACACCTAAGGCCCAATTTTTCTGCACCTGTTTGACAAGTGCATGCAATTTGATTTTTTTTCCTAATTTTTAACAGCAGGACCTGTTCCTGTAACTGTGAGGTGTTACGGTGCTCAGGCACCACTAGGGATGGGCGAATGGTTTGGTCCGAGCATAATTTTGGGCTGAACATCATCCATTCAGGTACTCGCCTAACACCCAAACTTTCTGGGCACGTTAGTGGGATGTTCACCCACCGAGCGCACAGAGCTAAATTAAAAAAAAATTGTTAAAAAAGAATGTACATTTTTAAAAAAATTGTGGAAAAACGGTGTGGGGGGACTTTTTGGGCCTGGTATGGATTTTAACCATTTTCCTTTCGGTGCATTGTAAAATGACCCCAGTAGGAACACTCCCCCTCTCCTGCAGCCCATCAGAGTAGTACCCGAGTATCTATTTCCAGCCCATTAGACTACCCGAGTACCTATCTGCAGCCCATCAGAGTACCCGAGTACCTATCTGCAGCCCATGCCTCATAGAATATACGTTGGGGTGTTTTCTTTCCAAAATGGGGCCATTTTGTGGGTAATTCTACTGTCCTGGTGCTCCAGGATCTTCAGAAGTGTGATAGGAATGAAATTAAATGAATGAAACTAGACTTGTGCATGGCTAAAAAATTCGTTTTTTTCGTTTTTCGGAAATCCGGAAATTCAAAAAATTCGGAAATTCGGAAATTAAAAAAATTCGGAATTCGGAAATTAAAAATTCGGAAATCCGAAATTCGGAAATTTGCGGTAATTCAGCAATTGCGGTAATTCGGAAATTGCGGTAATTCGGAAATTCGCGGTAATTCGGAAATTTGCGGTAATTCGGAAATTTGCGGTAATTCGGCAATTGCGGTAATTCGGAAATTCGGCAATGGGAGCAGACGAAAATCCGAAATTCGGAAATACGGAAATCCGAAAATTGGAAAAAACTAAGAATATTTGAAATAATAACTAACTAATAACTATTAAATTATAGGTATTGGAATTTCATTGAAAGTTTGGTTGTTAATGAACTTAAATATGAAATTTAGCACTAATAGTCATACTTTCTAGAAAATTTCAATACCTATATTAAATAGTTATTTATTATTATTTCAAATATTCTTTTTTATTTCCGAAATTCAGAAATAAGGAAGAACATTTGAAATAATAAGTTATTAATTTATCATTTTTACTTATTATAAATTATAATAAGCTATTATTATTTCAAATGTTTTTCCTTATTTCTGACCTTTGCAGTGTGTGACTGTATATATGCATACTG
The DNA here is from genome assembly GCA_018402905.1 of Glandirana rugosa. Lineage (NCBI taxonomy): Eukaryota > Metazoa > Chordata > Amphibia > Anura > Ranidae > Glandirana > Glandirana rugosa. The sequence continues at coordinate 608,557 of BLSH010485902.1, read as the reverse complement.
AATGTATGTATGTGTGCACACTGGGTGTGTATATACTGTGTGTATATTGGATGTATATTGTATGTATACTGTGTGTTTACATACAATATAAGCACAGTATATACACACCCAGTATGCACACACACATACATACAGTATGCATATATACAGTCACACACTGCAAAAGTCAGAAATAAGGAAGAACATTTGAAAAAATAATAGCTTATTATAATTCATAATTAGTGTTGAGCGAACCCGGACTGTAAAGTTCGGGTCCGTACCGAACTTTTGGGTGTCCGGGACCCGGACCCGAACCCGGACTTTTCAAAAAAAGTCCAGGTTCGCGTCCGGGGTTCTAGTAATTTTACTAAAAGTTCTGAAAATTGCTATAAAAAAGTCCTGGAAAGTCCTAGAGTTCTGCAAAAGGAAGGGAAATGGGGGCAAGGGTCGGACAAGTGCCCTACAAAGAAATGGGGGCAGGGAAATAACTAAAAGCATTTAAAAAAAAAAATCAAAAATGGAGGTGGATGTATACCATCTTCAAACTGTGTCTGAAAAGTATTAATTAATGGTAGAAGCCATATCACTGTTCTAAAATCATCTTCAAACCGTGTCAAAAAAGTATAAATAAGCCAGGAGAACCCATATCACTGTTCTACAATCATCTGGAAACTGTGTGTTAAACTTTAACTAAAACCGGGAGAAACCATACTACTGTTCTACAAGCATCTGGAAACTGTGTGTTAAACTTTAACTAAAACCGGGAGAAACCATACTACTGTTCTACAAGCATCTGGAAACTATATGTTAAACTTTAACTAAAACCGGGCGAACCCATATCACTGTTCTAAAATCATCTAAAAACTGTGTGTGAAATTATAGCAGAGCGAACCCATATCCCTGTTCTAAAATCATCTAGAAACTGTGTGTGAAATTATAGCAGAGCGAACCCATATCACTGTTCTAAAATCATCTAAAAACTGTGTGTGAAACTATAGCAGAGCGAACCCATATCCCCGTTCTTCTCTCTGCTATAGTTTCACACACAGTTTTTAGATGATTTTATAACAGGGATATGGCTTCTCCCGGTTTTAGTTAAAGTTTAACACACACAGTTTCCAGATGCATGTAGAACAGTAGTATGGTTTCTCCCAGTTTTAGTTAAAGTTTAACACACAGTTTCCAGATGATTGTAGAACAGTAGTATGGTTTCTCCCGCTTTTAGTTAAAGTTTAACACACAGTTTCCAGATGCTTGCAGAACAGTAGTATGGTTTCTCCCGCTTTTAGTTAAAGTTTAACACACAGTTTCCAGATGCTTGCAGAACAGTAATATGGTTTCTCCCGGTTTTAGTTTAAGTTTAACACACAGTTTCCAGATGCTTGCAGAACAGTAGTATGGTTTCTCCCGGTTTTAGTTAAAGTTTAACACACAGTTTCCAGATGATTGTAGAACAGTGATATGGATTCTCCCGGCTTATTTATACTTTTTTGACACAGTTTGAAGATGATTTTAGAACAGTGATATGGCTTCTACCGTTAATTAATTCTTTTCAGACACAGTTTGAAGATGGTCCACATCCACCTCCATTTTTTTTTTTTAAATGCTTTTAGTTATTTCCCTGTCCCCATTTCTTTGTATGGCACTTGTCCGACCCTTACCCCAATTTTCCTTCCTTTTGCAGACCTCTAGGACCTTCCAGGACTTTTTTACAGCAATTTTCAGAACTTTTAGTAAAATTGCCAGAACCCTGGACCCGAACCCGGACTTTTTTTGAAAAGTCCGGGTTCGGGTCCGGGTCCCGGACACCCAAAAGTTCAGTACGGACCGGAACTTTACAGTCCGGGTTCGCTCAACTCTACTTATTATGAATTATAATAAGCTATTATTTTTTCAAATGTTCTTCCTTATTTCTGACCTTTGCAGTGTGTGACTGTATATATGCATACTGTATGTATGTGTGTGTGCATACTGGGTGTGTATATACTGTGCTTATATTGTATGTAAACACACAATATACATCCAATATACACCCAGTATATACACACCCAGTATGCACACACACACACATACATACAGTATGCATATATACAGTCTGCAAAAGTCGGAAATAAGGAAAAACATTTGAAATAATAATAGCTTATTATAATTTATAATAAGTAAAAATTATAAATTAATAACTTATTATTTCAAATGTTCTTCCTTATTTCCGAATTTCGGAAATAAAAAAGAATATTTGGAATAATAATAAATAACTATTAAATATTGGTATTGAAATTTTCTTGAAAGTATGACTATTAGTGCTAAATTTCATATCTAAGTTCATTAACAGCCAAACTTTCAAGGAAATTCCAATACCTATAATTTAATAGTTATTAGCTAGTTATTTCAAATATTCTTAGTTTTTTCCAATTTTCGGATTTCCGAATTTCCGAATTTCGGATTTTCGTCTGTTCCAATTGCCGAATTACCGCAATTGCCGAATCACTGCGAATTTCCGAATTACCGCAATTGCCAAATTACCGCGAATTTCCAAATTAACGAAATTGCCGAATTACCGCAAATTTCCGAATTACCGCGAATTTCTGAATTACCGCGATTCGGAAAAACAAAAATTCGGAAAAATTCGGAAATTGAGAATTCGGAATTCGTCCAAATTGCCGAATTTTGCAAAATTCTGTAAAAACGAAATTTGGAACGAAACGAATTGCACAAGCCTAAATGAAACTAGATGTGTCATTTATGCTCCTTGAACTCCTGATGGTGCTCCCTGCATGTTGGGCCTTTCTGTGTGGCCAGGCTGAGAAAAAATCTCACACGTGGTATTTCCATACTCAAGAGGAGTAGCAGAATGTATTTTGGGGTGTAATTGGAAGTATGCATATGTTGTGTGCGAGAAATAGCTTGTTATAATGGCAATTTTGTGTAAAAAAAATAATAATTTCTTAATTTTCTCAAGAATTGTGGAAAAAAATAGAACTCACCATGTTTTGTACTAAATACCCTGGACTGTCTACTTTCCAAAAAGGGGTCGTTTGGGGGGTATTTTTACTTTCCTGACATTTCAGGGCCTCAAGAAATAAGATAGGCCGTCAGTACATCAGGTCAAATTTTTATGATTTGCACCATAGCTTGTAGACTCTATAGCTTTCACACAGACTAAATAATATCCACTAGTTTAGGTTATTTTTACCAAAGATATGTAGCAGTATACAATTTGGCCCAAATTTATGAATAAAAATTACTTATTTGCAAAATGTTATAATAGAAACTAAAAAAAATGTTTTTTCAAAATGTTTGCTCTTTTTTTAATCATATCGCAAAAACATAAAAAACACAGTGGTAATTAAAGAAAGCTCTATTTGTGCAAAAAAATTATAAAAATGTTGTTTGGGTACAGTGTTGCATGACTCAGTAATTGGCATCAGAGTGTGAGAGCACTGAAAGCTGAAAATTGTTCTGGGCAGGAAGGGGGTGAAAGTGTCCTGTATTGAAGTGGTTAAGGGGAACCCTATGACATAATTAAGAAAAAAAACGGCCTGGGGTCCCCCCCAAAATCCATACCAGGCCTTTTGGGTCTGGTATAGGTTTTAAGGGGAACTCAATGCCAACATTTAAAAAAAATGGCATGGTTTCCCACCTCATAATCCATTCCAGACCCTTATCCGAGCATGCAGCCTGGCAGGCCAGGAAAGGGGGAGGGGAACTGTGGGAATATAATCTTTTATAGTTAGCTTTATATGCTCCATTTTAGATATAACATCCATTGTAAATTAGTTTGTGCAGTATTTCTGCTTCTATTCACCTATGCCCTACTTGTATAACTAGCTAGTTTCGATTTCCCGTAAATCATGTGATGTCCCTGAAATGACGATTATGCATCTGCTAGCCAAGTTTCATTTTAGTCATATATTTTGTTTGTTATTCAGCTATATGTTTTGTCTCTCATTTTGTTATGTATTACTGACTCGCGCAAAATAATTATATAAACTGCAAAGAATAAAGCACAATCAGATCACTCTGAGCAACAGCACTGCAAGTCTGTGTCTCGTTAATCAGATAGATCTCCAGGCCTGCTGAGACGAGGACCAACCTGGGCAGGGCTATTTGTCTATCTGACCCAAGACAAGAGTACCCCCCAACAAATTGGTGTAGTCGGCAGGATAGTCAAAACAGCTGTCTGGTAAGTGTTAAAATGTTATTTTGCCTTGCCGTGACCTGTGTTCACGACTATCCTTAGTTTAAAAGATCTGTGCGGGGTAAAGATAGATTTAAGGTGTTCTGGGAACATGAAAATAGACTCTGGGAGGGTCTAAGTCCTGAGTGACTATTAGGTCCTGAGTGACCAAAAAGAAATTTATAGGTGTACACATATATGAAATAGACTGACGGGTTGAGTCCGATATCTCAGATCCTCTTTGCTTGTCTTTCTATCGCTTAGAGTATAAGAAATTATGTTTAAAGTATAAGAATACAAATTGTAAATGTCGGGTAAGTGCATGAATGTGTAAGTGGTGTTTTATTCTGTTATCAGGGAAGCAGAACATATTGCTTAGCAACTGTACCAGAGGGTCACCACCAAGGGTCTTTTATTTAAAGATGGCAAACCGAGGGTCCAAGTAATAAGGTTTAATTTACATGCACACTTCCAGGAAGGATTAACTGTGAAGGGACTCAGAAGTCAAATAGGGCAGGCGGGAAATATTTTTCTTGTCTGTCCCAAATCGCTGTCACGAATAGACCCCTCGGACCTTTATAAATAATGGGTACCAAACAAACGAAACCGCTTCCCCCCGAACCTGGCGAGACATGTAAAACATATGTAGCACGGGTCTCGGGAGGATACCTTTATATTAATCCATGGGTGGACAATTTAGCAGGGTGGACAGAAATAATGGGCAGTGTTGATCCTTTTCCCTGGGAGGGTGACAATGACACTTTTTATATAGACATGATCAAAGGTCTTTGCTTGGGTGGTAGACAGGCTTTTCTATGGTACCAGGGTGACCCAGAATGGGATAAGAAATATATGAGAAAGGGAGGAGAGAACTGGCTTGATTATGCCCCATATTGGTATAAAAGAGACAACAAGAAACAGAAGAAAATTGTAATACATCCTAATAATAAAAACTCTCAGAAATTACATGAGTGTGAGTCAGAAATAGATAGACCCATGCACCCTCTCTCCAAGCCACCTCCCCCTTATGTCCCGAAGCCTGCAAAACTATACCCAGTACTACCCAAGTTAAGAGAAAGTGATAGAATGATATGCATGTGTTGTATATAAATAGGACAAATGTAAGCGATTTTAGAGAGATAATTGTGTGTGTGAATGCTGGAACCATTAGTCCCACATCATGGGTGCCCTGTGCAGCTGTGACTCCATCCCAAAGAATGTCCTGGATGAGGCTTAAGTGGCAAGGACACAATGATATGACGTATATGATATACACGTATATCATAACAAAATGTCCCCAGTGAATTAATCTAACGATAAACAATGTGATCACAATTATTTTGAATCTGTTTTCCAAACATGGTAAAATGAAGGTTACATTTAACCCCTTCAGCCCGGAAGAATTTCCCATGTTAGGACCAGAGCACTTTTTGCGATTCGGCACTGCATCGCTTTAACAGACAATTGCGTGGTCGTGCGACATTGTACCCAAACAAAATTTGCGTCCTTTTTTTCCCACAAATAGAGCTTTCTTTTGGTGGTATTTGATCACCACTGCGTCATTTCTGATCGCCACTATAAACAAAGAAAGAGTGACAATTTTGCAAAAAAAAACAATATTTCTTGCTTTTTGCACAAATTCAAATACAAAAAAATATAAAAAAAAAAATTTTTCATCAGTTTTGGCCGATTTATATTCTTCCTCATATTTTTGGTAAAAAAAATTGTAATCGCCGTTTATTGATTGGTTTGCGTAAAAGTAGCCGTGTTTATGGATGATGAGAATTAATTTCTGGGGTTTTTATTTTTTTTTTTTACTAGTAATGGTGTCGATCTGCGATTTTTAGCGGTACTGCGATATTGCAGTGAACATGTCGGACATTTTTGACACTTATTTGGGACCAATGACATTTATACAGCGATCAGAAATTTAAATGTCCACTGATTACTGTAAAAATGTCATTGGCAGTGAAGGGGTTAACCTGCTTGGGGAGATCTAGGGGTTAACTGTGTTCCCTGGACGTGTTCTAACTGTGGGGGGCTGGGCTAACATGGACATAGGAGATCTAACTGATCTTAGTGACAGGGATCAGTAGCTCTCCTATGTCCCCATTGAAAGAGCCGGGAACAGCCGTGTTTACTTCGGCGGTTCCCCGCTCTTTGGCTGTAGCAGCTCATCGCGGCTCGCCGGCGGACATCGGGTCTGCCCGAGCCGCAGGCACACTCCCCCGGAGTGTGTCCGGCACGAGAGCGCGCCGCCAGAGGTGCGCAATCGCCCCCCAGCTGCGCCTGCGCGAATCACCGCCTTTTTACTATGATTCACGCTCAGCGTTTACACCGCCGCCGTAAATATACAGCGTGCAGTGTGGAACTGGTAAAACGCGTACATAGAAAAAGTGGACAAAGTATTGAATTAAATGTAATAAAATGTGAAAGTGGAAATAGTATATTCCTTTAAGGAAATATATCTGTGGATATATATTAGAATTAGGGTGTGATATTGAGATTATCACTGGAGTATTAATTTCTGATATGTGAGAGTAATTAATAAAAATGTAAATATAACTGATAATCCCATCACATCAAGTCCACACTTGATGGATGTTAGGATGTTTTTGTTTTTATTTTAGTAGAAAGGTGGATTTGACACCCCTTTTCTCCCTCTCGTTCTGTGTGTTTCAGTGTAAAAGTATGAGACAGACTTCCAGCCCTCCTTCCTTCCATAGAGATAAACTGTGTAAGATATCCTGCATAAGGACTGTAGAAATGTAGAGACATTTTTAAATACTTTTGTAGATATAAAATGTTGAAAGGATTAGTTTGCTATGTAATTCTAGCATTATTTGAAACAAAGGAAAAATGGCAGATTGCAGCCAATGCCCTGTAAATTCCTAAAAGGTAGCCATGATTATTATAATTATTTAAATGTTTGGTTCTCCATTCCAGCCTACTGGGCGTGGAAAGGGAAAAGGCTCCACCCACTGATAAAAACTGGGTTGTACCCTTTAATGAAAATCATTTAAACAAGACAGTTGACTAGTAAAGACCAGGCTTAGCTGATCTTTACTTAACCGTATATGATAGGACAATAGTGAATGATCACTGGAGATGTATGTCTATGTATGTTATGTATCGTTTTGATTAATGATTATAATGAAGTGTGAAACTTTAGAATACAACACTAATGATTGTTTTATAAGTTTTTTGTTAATACAGAAGGAACCAGATCTGTATGGAATTGAACCAGAGATTGAAATAGAAACATCAAAATGAGTTTGGTGATGTATAATCTTTGTGCAAAATGAACATACTATAAAGGTTATGGTGATTTATTATTGATAATTTTTGATGGAAGTCCTTTAATGAAAATCCACGTGGTGATAATTAATTCATTAATTATGAATTTATTTCAGTATGGTTAGAAAAGAGTGCACTATTATTAAACAACATGGCCATATGTTTTGTATTTTGTGATTAATATGTGTGTTTATTGCTAACCAGTTGTTTGTTTCTAGGAGAGAAATGTAATGATAATTCACTAAGATCTTTCATTTTGTTTAAGTTTCTAGAAGAAAAAAGTAGAAAAAAGTAACGCATCAATCCACCTGTCTGATATGGTTTGATGTCCGAGAACTAAAGATGAAGATTACAGCACACATTGACAGTTTGCATCACCATAATTGTTAATATTTTGTTTATTTATATAAACATTAATATCAAAACCACAAAGAAAGGTGGGATTGTAGTGCAATCAACCAAGGTCCCAATAATTTCCTTCCTAACATTGATTGTGGCAGACACCCACAGCCCACCTCCAGGTAGGACAGAGTATAGGCAGAAAATTGCAGTGGTGCCAGGAAACTGTTGTGTACCTTGGTTTTGTCCTCACAAAAGGAGAAAGGAAAGTCAGTCACAAGAGAGCTGCGGCTCTCATGGGTCTGCCCTGCCCATTGACCAAGAAGGACATGCTTACCTTCCTTGGCATGATTGGTTACTGCCGTCAATGAATACCTGACTGTTCCTACTATGACAATCTCCTGAGACATACCACAGGTTCTGATATGCCAGATTGTGTAAAAGGAAATGTGTAATGTTTTTGTGTATTTGAAAAGTGCTATGGTAACGGCTCCTAGTCTAGGCCTGCCTGATTCTAGGGACAACTGTAAAACGATGGCGGGAGTCCTAGCTCAGGAACATGGAGGCAAGCTCCGCCCTGTTGTTTTTTTCTCAAAGATGGTTCTAGTACAGGTTAAAGGCATGCCTGCGTGTCTCAGAGGTTTAGCATCCTGTGTGATGGTGGTGGAAGTGGCTACATCATTCACTCTGGGACAGGATACCACTTTACACACCCAACATATGTCAGCCCAAAGGCTTAGTGGTTATAAGGTTATACTGCTCTCCAACCCTAAGCTAAAGATAAAATATGCTTCTCCTACCTCAGGCCCAGCCCCAATACTCAATGTTTTGTTAGGATTAAAAGGAGAACAGAATGAGATAGTTCCACAACATTATTGTTTGGATCTCATCCATCAGGACACATCCCCAAGACAAGACATGTCTTCTGTGGCCCTTCCAGATGCACAGAATGTGTTTGTAGATGGCTCTTGTTCAAGACCCAATGACAACACATATCATGCAGGATATGTTGTTGTACAATTACCAGACAAAATTCTAGAGGCAAAATCTATTCTTTACCAGTCAGCCCAGGCTGCAGAACTGATAGCCCTCACAGGAGCTTGCCAACTCTTTGAAGGACATGATGTGCATATTTTAAAGAAATAATAAAAGCTATACAGCAACAAAGGTCCATTGCCATCTTACATTGCAGGGCACACATAGGCCAGCAAACTGATATAGCCAAAGGAAATGCCCTAGCAGATAGAGCAGCGAAGGAAGCCACATCCACTCAAAACGCAACCACCCAAATGCCTTTGCTCATGTCAGAGATGCTATTTTTAGACCAGATATTGCAAGATTTACAGACATATTCCACGGACATAGATTGGAACAACGCAGGTGTGCAGATAAGCCCTAATTCTGCACTTATCTACCAAGAGGGGAGACCATGCATTCAAGGCCTCCCCTCCCTTGTCAAGGCATATGTCTCCAGATGCATCATATGTATCAGAAAAAAAAGGGCAAAACATGAACACCTTATATACACAACAACACCGTTCACTCACCTACAGATAGACTTTACACATATGCCAAAGGTGGGTAAGAGACAGGAGTACCTTTTGGTGATCGTGGATATGTTTTCACGATGGCCTGAGGTCTTTGTAACCACAAGAGAAGATGCCCAAACAGTTGTAAAAATTCTTACACAAGAGATTATTCCCAGGTGGGGATGTCCGCTCTAGATTAACTCAGACAATGGCACTGCGTTTGTGGCCAAGGTCTGCCAAGATCTGGTAAGGACTCTTAAAATATACTGGAAGATTCACATACTATATCACTCCCAAAGTTCAGGTATAGTGGAAAGGATGAATATGAATCTCAAGGATAAGATGGGGAAGGCAACTGGAGGTGCGTGTGCAGGTTGGAAACGTTGTTCTCACCTCTCCTTGTTCTTCACAGGTACCAATGCATCCTTTCCAGGTCGGGGACCAGGTCATGATCCAGAGAGTGCCCAAGGGATGAAAGCCACAGGAACCCCCATTTGGCCATCACCAGGACAGCTATCCTTACAGAGGAATTCCCTAGTTGGATCTATGCTAGTCGTGTGAAAAGGGTGAACCAAACACCCGAGAAGCAAGATAAAGACAAGAGAGGCCAAACAGGTGGTATAAGTCCTCGAACAGAGAGTGAAATAGGTGGAAAAGTCTCTCAAAAAGATGACCTCGTTTATCTCACCACAAACTTTTGGGAAGGCCTTGTGCCTTCTAATGGTGCTCCTCCTCTTGATCTTCCTTACAGTTTGGATAGTAACTAACTGTATATATCACCCTGAGGACTTAGGCCTCATAAGGCCAATATCTGGAGAAAGCCCTAAGACTCGCTGTAATGAACAAATGCTACAATTAAGAGAGACAAACGAGAGATAGAAAGTGATAATAACTTATAAAAGTTATAAGATAGCTAGAAAGAAATCATATACATGATTTAAGAGGGTATTGTGGGAATATAATCTTTTATAGTTAGCTTTATATGCTCCATTTTAGATATGAAATCCATTTTAAATTAGTTTGTACAGTATTTCTTCTTCTATTCACCTATGCCCTACTTGTATAACTAGCTAGTTTCAATTTCCTGTAAATCATGTGATTTCCCCGAAATGATGATTATGTATCTGCTAGCCAAGTTTCATTTTAGTCATATATTTTGTCTGTTATTCAGCTATATGTTTTGTCTCTCATTTTGTTATGTATTACTGACTCGTGCAAAATAACTATATAAACTGCAAAGAATAAAGCACAAATCAGATCACTCTGAGCAACTGCACTGCAAGTCTGTGTCTCATTAATCAGATAGATCTCCGGCCTGCTGAGACGAGGAACAACCCGGGCAGGGCTATCTGTCTATCTGACCCAAGACAAGGGTACCCCCCAGCAGGAACGAACGAGTGCCCCCCTCCTGAACCATACCAGGCCACTTGCCATTAACACGGGGAGGGTGCTTTGGGGTATGGACAGGGGGGAACACCATGACATTTTTTTTTCATTTTCTTTAATCTGTATTGCTGGGAGCCGGCAATACATTATAGCCGTGAGCAAGTTTAAATTACATTTTTTCCTTCTATACATTGCAAAGATGCGCCACTTTACAGGAAGACTAAGGGGACCCCACATGCACGATATTTAAAGGAATATTCTATCTTATTGTTTCTCTTTAAGCATCATTAAAATCACTGCTCCTTTAAAAGCGATCCTTTCAAAAACTTTTTTGCATTGATACATGTCCCCCAGGGCAGTACCCAGGTCCCCATACATTTTTTATGGCAATAACTTGCATATAAGCCTTTAAAATGAGGACTTTTGATTTTGCCTGTTCGAGATGTTCTGGTGCGAACTGAACTGGGGGGTGTTCATCCCATCCATATTCACCAGTCACCAAAAAAGTTGAGGCTGTAAAGTTCGGGTCCGTACCAGACTTTAGGGTGTCCGTGCCCCGAACCTGATCCCGGACATTTAAAAAAAAGTCTGGGTTCAGTATTCGGGTATTTTTTGATGCCTGTTGAATAGGTGCAGGGCAGCCAATCAACAAGCGTTTCACTTGTTTGCCCTTAGAAGCCATCACATCCATGCCTACTAATGGCATGGCTGTGATTGGCCAGTGCATCATTTGAACCAGCCTCGATATGAGCTGGAGTCACGTAGCGCTGCATGTCACATGCTCTCAGGCTAGTGTAGGGAGAGGATGCCGCCACCGCTGTGAGGGAGAGATTAGCGTTCTAATATCATCTCATCCTGCTTTAGAGACAGGTTCCTGGCGTGCTGTGAGGGAAAGATTTGCATTCTAAAATCATCTGCTACTGGAGTAGGGACAGGCTCTGGTGCTGTAAGGGAAAGATTAGCGTTCTAATATCATCTCATTCTGCATTAGAGACAGGATACTGGCGGTGCTGTGGGGGAAATATTAGCCTTCTAAAAAATACTGCATTAGGTACAGGTTCCTGGTGCTGTGAGGGAAAAATTAGCATTCTAATATCATCTCATACTGCATTAGGTACAGGTTCCTGGCGCTGTGAGGGAAAGATTAGCGTTCTAATATCATCTCATACTGCATTAGGGACAGGTTCCTGGTGCGGTGAGGGAAAGATTAGCGTTCTAATATCATCTCATACTGCATTAGGTACAGGTTCCTGGCACTGTGAGGGAAAGATTAGCGTTCTAATATCATCTCATACTGCATTAGGGACAGGTTCCTGGTGCTGTGAGGGAAAGATTAGTGTTCTAATATCATCTCATACTGCATTAGGGACAGGTTCCTGTCGGTGCTGTGAGGGACAGAGTATCATTCTAAAATCATCTCATACTGCAGTAGGGACAGGTTCCTGTTGGTGCTGTTAGGGTCAAATTATCGTTCTAAAATCATCTGATACTGGAGTAGGGAGAGGTTCCTGTCGATGCTGTGAGGGACAGATTATAGTTCTAAAATCATCTTATACTGCAGTAGGGACAGGTTCCTGTCGGTGCAGTGAGGGACAGATTATCGTTCTAAAATCATCTCAAACTGGAGTAGGGAGAGGTTCCTGTCGGTGCTGTGAGGGACAGATTATCGTTCTAAAATCACCTCATACTGCAGTAGGGACAGGTTCCTGGCAGTGCTGTGAGGGACAGATTAGCGTTCTAAAATCATCTCATACTGGTGTAGTGAGAGGTTCCTGTCGGTTCTGTGAGGGACAGATTATTGTTCTAAAATTATCTCATACTGCAATAGGGACAGGTTCCTGTCGGTGCTGTGAGGGTCAGATTATCGTTCTAAAATCATCTCATACTGCAGTAGGGACAGGTTCCTGTCGGTGCTGTGAGGGACAGATTATCGTTCTAAAATCATCTCAAACTGGAGTAGGGAGAGGTTCCTGTCGGTGCTGTGAGGGACAGATTATCGTTCTAAAATCATCTCATACTGCAGTAGGGACTGGTTCCTGGCGGTGCTGTGAGGGACAGATTAGCGTTCTAAAATCATCTCATACTGGTGTACGGAGAGGTTCCTGTCGGTGCTGTGAGGGACAGATTATGGTTCTAAAATCATCTCATACTGCAGTAGGGACAGGTTCCTGACGGTGCTGTGAGGGACAGATTAGCATTCTAAAATCATCTCATACTGGAGTAGGGAGAGGTTCCTGTCGTTGCTGTGAGGGATAGATTATCGTTCTAAAATCATCTCATGCTGCAGTAGGGAGAAGTTCCTGTTGGTGCTGTGAGGGACAGATTATCGTTCTAAAATCATCTCATACTGCAGTAGGGACAGGTTCCTGTCGGTGCTGTGAGGGACAGATTATCATTCTAAAATCAACTCATACTGCAGTAGGGACAGGTTCCTGTCGGTGCTGTGAGGGACAGATTATCGTTCTAAAATCATCTCATGCTGCAGTAGGGATAGGTTCCTGTCGGTGCTGTGAGGGTCAGATTAGCGTTCTAAAATCATCTCATACTGCAGTAGGGACAGGTATCTGTCGGTGCTGTGAGGGACAGATTAGCGTTCTAAAATCATCTAATACTGGTGTAGGGAGAGGTTCCTGCTGCTGGTGTGAGCGGTGCATTTCTTGCACAAAAATAAAAAATGCGTTTACGTTGCTGTTTTAAAAAAAAAAAGAATAATAATTTATTATTCTTTTTTCTTTTAGTATTAATAAATTGTGCTACATAGTACATTTGCACCTTGCTGTGCATTTCTTGCGCAAAAATAAAAAGTGCGTCTACATTGCTGGTTTAAAAAAGAAAAAAATATTCTAAATACTACATTTGCGGCCAGCGGTGCATTTCTTGCACAAAAATAAAAAGGTGCATCTACATTGCTGGTTTAAAAAAAAAAGAATAATAATTGATTATTCTTTTTTTTATTATTATAAATAAATAGTGCTACATAGTACATTTGTGTCCAGAATGAGGAGAGCGTCAAATAAGGGACGTGGTCGTGGTGTTGCTGGTGCTGCTGGTGTTGGTGGTAGAGTCGAGCGAACACCTGGATGTTTGGGTTCGGCGGGTCCAACCGAACTTTGGGAAAAAGTCCGGGTTCGGCACCGAACGTTGCCTGAACTTTATCCCGGACCCTGAACCCCATTGAATTCAATGGGGACCCAAACTTTTAGGCACAAAAATGGCTGTAACAAAGTCCTGGCAAGTGCTAGAGGGCTGCAAAAGGAAGTAAAATGGGGGTAAGAGTAAGGCAAGTGCCCTACAAAAAACGGGAATAGGGAAAATAAATTAAAATCAAATAAAAAAAAATGGCAAGGGGGGGTGGATGTGGAGTAGGAGCCTAGAGGTTGACTAGGCCGTGACCGTGGTAGTGTAGGTGGAAGTGGCGGTGGTCGAGGAGGAGGAGGAGGTAGCCAACACTGTTTTTTTTTTGTTTGTTTATAATTGGGGTAGCCCCCAAAATATTGAGGCTTATTCAAAAAAAAAAGTATACGAATGGCTGTGTGAGTTCCGTCTAAATGTTTATTCTGCACAAGGTACAGACAAGTCTTGTGGGATCCATGCCTGGTTCATTTTAATAAAGGTTAGCGTGTCCACGTTGGCTGTGGACAGGCGGCTGCGTTTGTCTGTGATAACGCCCCCTGCCGTGCTAAACACACGTTCAGACAATACACTGGCTGCAGAGCAGGCCAGCACCTTCAAGGCATAAACGGCAAGCTCAGGCCATGTGGCCAATTTGGAGACCCAGAAGTTGAATGGGGCAGACCCATCAGTCAGTACGTGTAGGCCTGTGCACACATACTCTTTCACCATGTTGCTGAAATGCTGCCTCCTGCTAAGACATTGTCTATCGGCTGGTGGTGCTGTTTGTTGTGGCGGGCTGCTGACAAAGCTTTGCCACATTTCGGCCATGCTAACCCTGCCTTCTGAGGTGCTGGCGGTGGCACAGCTGCGTTGGTGGCCTCTTCCTCCTCCTCCTCTGCCTTCGCCTTGTGCTTCCACTGAGCCCCCGGTGTCATTTGGGAGTGCCCTCAGCAGCGCCTCTACCAGTGTGCGCTTGTAGTCGCGCATCTTCCTCTCACGCTCCAGTGAGGGAGTTAAGGACGGCACGTTGTCCTTGTAACGGGGATCCAGCAGGGTGGCCACCCAGTAATCAGAAGAAGTTACAATGTGGGCAACCCAGTTGTCGTTGCGCAGGCACTGCAGTATGTAGTCGGCCATGCGTGCCAGGCTGCCCAGGGGCAAAGACAAGCTGTCCTTTGTCCTCTATCATCTGTGTCCTCTGTATCTCCCCAGCCACGCTCCAGTGATGCCCACAAGCTGCGTTGGGTGCCACCCTGCTGCGATTCCTCCTCCTCCTCATCTTCCTCGTCCTCCTCGTCCTCCAGAACTGTGCCCTGGCTTGAATATTTTTGACCTGGCATATGCTGGTGCAGGAACCCACCCTCCGAGCCACTTGCGAATAACTGGCCTGATAACCGTGGAAATTACCCCTCTTCCTTCTCCTCCTCATCCTCCTGTGCCACATCCTCTTCCATCATGGCCCGAAGTGGGATAGTAACACTGAGAACAGCGTCATCGGCACTGGCCATGTTGGTGGAGTACTCAAAACACCGCAATACGCTACACAGGTCACGCATGGAGGCCCACTCGGTGGTGAAGTGTTGCCGTTCCGCAGAGCGACTGACCCGTGCGTGCTGCAGCGAAACTGCACTATTGCCTGCTGCTGCTCGCACAGTCTCTCCAGCATGTGCAAGGTGGAGTTCCACCTTGTGGGCACGTCACATATGAGGCAGTGAGCGGGAAGGCCAAAATTTCGCTGCAGCGCAGACAGATGAGCAGCAGCAGGGTGAGAACGCCGAAAGTGCGCACAGACAGCCCGCACTTAATGCAGCAGCTCTGACATATCCGGGTAGTTTTTTAGAAAATTCTGTACCACCAAATTCAGCACATGCGACAGGCAAGGGATGTGGGTCAAACCGGCTCGGCCCAGAGCCGCTACGAGATTTCGGCCATTGTCGCACACCACCGGGCCGGGCTTGAGACTCAGTGGCAACAACCACTCATTGGTCTGTTGTTCAATGCCCATCCACAGCTCTTGCACAGTGTGGGGTTTATCCCCCAAACATACCAGTTTTAAAACAGCCTGCTGTCGTTTCCCCCTGGATGTGCTGATGTTGGTGGTGAAGGCGTTACGCTGAGCGGATGAGTAGGTGGTCGAGGAGGAGGAAGCGCAGTAGGAGTAGGAGGCAACAGGAGGCAAAGAGAAATGCCCTGCAATCCTCAGTGGTGGAAGGAAATGCGCCAAATGGCTAGCTGGCTCAGACCCACCCGCCACTACATTTGCCCAGTGTGCAGTTAGCGAGATATAGCACCCCTGCCCGTCCTTACTGGTCCATGTATCAGTGGTTATGTGGACCTTGCCACAGATGGCATTGCGCAGTGCACACTTGATCTTGTCCCCGACTTGTTTGTGCAAGGAAGGGATGGCTCGCCTGGACAAGTAGTGATGGCTGGGAACCACGTTGTTAAGTACCTGGTAGTGAGCCTGACGGTCGGGGGTGGCCTCTCCTACGACTCCGGTTCGTGGGACCACCGGAGTTGGGAACAGCGGCCACAGGAGCACGGCGGGGTAAGAGTGCCTGTAGAAGTCCAGAAGTATCTGTCAGCAGTGGAGAGGAGATGTGCTGGAAGGGTGCTGATGTTTAGAGCAGGAAACTTGGTGGGACCAGGGCAGGCACAGTAGCGGAGTCAGGGATGAGCAGGGTCGGCAACGGGCAGGCAGCAGAGGTACAGAAGGATTAGGCAATTGGATGGTCATAGGCAAGCCAGGGGTCGGTACAGGCAGAGTTCAGGCAAAGTCAGGCAGGCCGGGTCACAGGAATCAGATAACGGGTAGCAGAATGATCAGGAAAACAGGGCACACGCTGTAGATCAGACAGCATTAGATGCAGGAAGTACACTTGTTTAAATAGGGCTGCCCGGCCCCGCCTCTTCCGGGAGCGCGAGGAAACAACAATAAAATGCACAAACCCTCAGCACAGTCTTCTAACACACGTACTGTGGGACAGCCACCGCCATCAGGTTTTTGAAACTGTCCGTGTCTACCAGACGGAATGACAGCATTTCAAAGGCCAGGAATTTTGAAATGCTGGCATTCAGGGCTAGGTATCGCGGGAGGGTAGGGGGGTACTTCCTCTTTCCCTCCAGTGTTTGGGAGATGGACAGCTGTAAGCTTCCATGGGACCGTGTGGAAATGCTTGGGGACGGTGGCGGATATGGTGGTGTTGCTGTCATATCGTCTGTTTGCTGGGTGGCAGGTGACACTGTCACTGTAGAGGTGGAGGAAGAGGCCGAGGCAGCAGCAGAAGAGGAAGCAGGAGGAGGCGAGATCTTTCTTGGATTTTGAGGAAATTATTCCAATGCAGCTTGTGCCTTGAATTTAGATGCCTGGTCATGGGGCTTGTGCTCAGGTTGAGAACATTTATGCCCCGGCATAGGCTATCATTGCACAGCTTGAAAACCACTCGTGTCTTGTCGTCAGCATATTGTCTGAAGAACTGCCACGCGGGGGAACGCCTTTGAGCTGCCTTTGGTGTGCTAGGTCCCTGGGTGCGGTGGGTAGTAGCAGGCATACTGTCTAGGACCTCATTATCCTCCACATCATCTTCCACTCACCCTTCACCACTGCCCTCCTTGTCAGTCTGCACACTGAGGCAAGCTGCAGCAGTTGGCACCTTTGTTTCGTCATCATCAGAAATGTGCTGCGCTGGTGTCCCGTCACCACTTCCCACTCACCTTCTACTACACCTCCTATTACTCCAGGATCTGTCATACGGACGATGATGGGTGGCGTGGGTCCCTGGATCGTGTGGTTTCCGTCGAGTTTCCGCAAGGGGGCGCACCGTCAAGAAGTCTGTTATACGACTGCTGTTCTGTGCTCACCAAAAGTTCGACACGTTACTATCGGATACGGCCCCGTATTTACAAGAGTTGGACTCGTGTTCGGGGTACTGGTCCGTAGATTTAAGTTCCGTGTTCGACGTAACCTTATTAAAGGAGTT
>BLSH010485902.1:579159-590746 GCA_018402905.1 Glandirana rugosa | reverse complement strand
ACTTGGTGGGACCAGGGCAGGCACAGTAGCGGAGTCAGGGATGAGCAGGGTCGGCAACGGGCAGGCAGCAGAGGTACAGAAGGATTAGGCAATTGGATGGTCATAGGCAAGCCAGGGGTCGGTACAGGCAGAGTTCAGGCAAAGTCAGGCAGGCCGGGTCACAGGAATCAGATAACGGGTAGCAGAATGATCAGGAAAACAGGGCACACGCTGTAGATCAGACAGCATTAGATGCAGGAAGTACACTTGTTTAAATAGGGCTGCCCGGCCCCGCCTCTTCCGGGAGCGCGAGGAAACAACAATAAAATGCACAAACCCTCAGCACAGTCTTCTAACACACGTACTGTGGGACAGCCACCGCCATCAGGTTTTTGAAACTGTCCGTGTCTACCAGACGGAATGACAGCATTTCAAAGGCCAGGAATTTTGAAATGCTGGCATTCAGGGCCAGGGATCGTGGGTGGGCAGGGGGGTACTTCCTCTTTCTCTCCAGTGTTTGGGAGATGGACAGCTGTAAGCTTCCATGGGACCGCGTGGAAATGTTTGGGGACGGTGGCGGACATGGTGGCGTTGCTGTCATATCGTCTGTTTGCTGGGTGGCTGGTGACACCGTCACTGTAGAGGTGGAGGAAGAGGCCGAGGCAGCAGCAAAAGAGGAAGCAGGGGGAGGCAGAGACCTTTCTTGGATTTTGAGGTAATTATTCCAATGCAGCTTGTGCCTTGAATTTAGATGCCTGGTCATGGGGTTTGTGCTCAGGTTGAGAACATTTATGCCCCGGCTCAGGCTATCATTGCACAGCTTGCAAACCACTTGTGTCTTGTCGTCAGCACATTGTCTGAAGAACTGCCACGCGGGGGAACGCCTTTGAGCTGCCTTTGGTGTGCTAGGTCCCTGGGTGCGGTGGGTAGTAGCAGGCATACTGTCTAGGGGACGCTTGCTCCGCTTTTGCAACCTGCTTCCTCTTTTGCTGTGCTGGTGCCTCTGTGTGACCATCATCTCTTCCTCCAAACTGCACATGTCACTCGCATGACCGTCATTCCATGTGGGGTCTAGGACCTCATCATCCTCCACATCATCTTCCACCCACCCTTCACCACTGCCCTCCTTGTCAGTCTGCACACTGAGGCAAGCTGCAGCAGTTGGCACCTGTGTTTCGTCATCATCAGAGACGTGCTGCGCTGCTGTTTCCATGTCCTCATCCTGCAACAGAAGTGGTTAGGCATCGGTGCACTCAATGTCTTCCACTTCTGGGGCAGCGCTATGTGGATGGCCCACGGAAAGCACACCAGCAGAGTCATCAAAAAGCATAAGAGTCTCTTGCAGGATTTGGGGTTCAGACTGCTTGGCTAATTTACAAGGGGCTGAGGTGAAAGACAGATGGCCATGGGGTTCAGGTGCCAACTCTGAGCCTTCATCAAGGGACCTGGAGGGAGACAATGTGAAGGAACTGGAGGCATTGTCACCAACCCAATCTACTATCGCCTGTACTTGTTCTGGGCTCACCAATCGTTGAGGGGCATTCGGGCCTACCATATACCGGTGAAGGTTCTGTTGGCTACCTGAGGAAGGTGTTTCCCTTGTGCATGTAGCTGGCACACTTCGACCACGTCCTCTCCTTCTAACAGGAGGTTCACCAACACCACCAACACCAGCAGCACCAGCATCACCAGCAGCACCATGACCACGTCCCTTATTTGCTCTCCTCATTGTGCCCGCAATACTATGTAGCCCTATGTAAGTATTTATTAATACCAATTAATACCTTTTTTTTTTTTTTTAAAACACCAACGTAGACTGACTTTTTATTTTGGTGCAAGAAATGCACCGCTCACACCAACAGCTGGAAGCTCTCCCTTTATTTATTTATTTTTTTTTCAATAGCTTTTTTTTAAATTTTTTTTCCCAAAAAGATTTTATTATGAATCAAGAAGACAAAATTGCATCATACAAAGGCGGATATGGATAAGGAAGAATTCACAATATTTGCATGGCAATATCGTATGACAAAACAACAGACAGGCAGTATACTGAATAAAGATTGGGTTGTTACCTCGTAAGCCTGTAAAATAGGTATAATCACATTGTTTAAAGCAATAATAGGTGAGCCAAGTTGGAACAAGTACGGGGGCATGCGACCAGCACATGCGGTTTGAACAATAGGGAGTTTTGGCAGGGGAGTTGGGTGGGTGAGAGAGAGAGAGGAATGAAGGGGGTGACTGCAGAGATTTTGGTGGGCTAGAGGTTATTCTGGGCTGATCATGCTTAAGG
Source organism: Glandirana rugosa (assembly GCA_018402905.1). Classification (NCBI taxonomy): domain Eukaryota; kingdom Metazoa; phylum Chordata; class Amphibia; order Anura; family Ranidae; genus Glandirana; species Glandirana rugosa. The sequence goes on along the minus strand of BLSH010485902.1, from coordinate 588,477 downwards.
TTAGGCAATTTACGGGTGTCTGTTATCATGAGCTACCTGGGTGGGTCCCATTATTCGAGAGTATTTTGTCGAAGTGCGGAAATGGATTCAGCAAGCCCATTTTTTAGAAAATCTAGAGGGGGAGTCATGAGCGATGACAATAAGTTCCTCCATTTCAGCTATTTTTTCAATTCTAGAGAACCAGTCTTTGAGGGATGGAGGCCTTTGGGTGCCCCATAGTTTTGGAATGCAAAGTTTGGCTGCATTAATTAAAGACATAGCCAGCGATTTAAAGTATGAGGACTCAGTGTTTATTTGGTGGTGCAGGAGATAGTGTGCTGGTGGCAGTTCTAGCGGGGAAGTGGTGATTGCCATTGTTTTTGGATGAACCATTTTCCAAAAATCTCTTATAATGGGGCATTCCCACCAGATGTGTAAAAGGTCCCCCTTCCCTGTTTGACATCTCCAGCATAGATCGGGAATTGTGGCGTGGAATCTATGAAGGAGCGCAGGTGGGCGGTACCAACGTGAGAGTAACTTGTAGTTGTTCTCCTGAATAGCCACATTAATCGATCCCTTGTGTATACACTTTAGTATGTTCCCCCACTGAGGTTTGGACAGGTTTAGGTGAAGTTCCCTAGCCCAGGAGTCGTATGCTTTGCTTTCAGTAGTCTTTGTGTTGTGCCAGAACATATCGTATACGAGGGAAATAACATGTCTTTGAGGAGCTTGGTTTAGACAAAGTGTTTCAAAAGGGGTTAACGGAGCAGCAAGATCGTGGGTTTTTTGGATAGATTGTACAAAGTGATGAATTTGTTGATATTCCCAGAATGAGATCCTGGCTTTAGGATATTGGGCATTGTAGTCGTCAAGAGATACCAACTTACCATTTTGCAAGAAATGTAAGATTCTGGTGCCAGTATCCGGGTGTGCTGCGGAACAGTTGTGCTTTGACAGACCTGGAGGGAAGTCGGGGTTGCTAAGGAGGGGAGATAGGGGGCCTATGATTTTTGATATTTGGTTTTTATGGGCAGCTTCTTTGAAGCAATTAAGGGTGGGGGCAATACAAGGGTGATCATGAATATTTAGGTGGTTGTATTGATGGCGAGTCCATGGGAGGCCACAGAAAGGCATTTCAGAGAGGCTTTTCTCTAGGTTGACCCAGTCTTTATTTTTAGTGTGAAGGTGCTAATCAATAATCCTTTGAAGGTGGCAGGCTCTATAATATAGGTGAAAGTCCGGGAGGCCGATCCCACCTTTAGTTTTAGGTTTAGTCAGTTGGTCAAAGCTGATTCTGGGTTTCTTGTGGTTCCAGAGGAAAGCTATACAGAGAGTTTTAATGGATTTGAAAAAGCTTGTGGGGATGGCAATAGGAATGGTCTGGAAAAAATACAAGATGCGTGGGAGAATGTTCATTTTAATGATCGCTGCACGACCGAACCACGAGAAGTGTGCTTTATTCCAGTTTGTGAAGATCATATGATCTTTATCATGCCAGAAAGGTTTTTAGAGTAAAGTTCGCTAAGATTTGTCGGGAGTTGGGTACCTAGATAGGTCATGGCTTCTTTTTGACATGTGAACGGGAAGATTTGTTTACAAGTAGTAGCTAGGGCGGACGGGAGTGAGATATTCATGGCTTCCGATTTGTGGTAGTTGACTTTGAAATTTGCTAAAAATTGAAAGAGCTGGAGGTCATTCATGAGATTAGGGAGTGAGACAAAGGGTTCTGTCAAAAATATGGAAGCTCTCCCTTTATAACTAGGAGACGATTTTTGAACAATAATCTGTTACTTACAGCAACAGCTGGAACCTGGCCCTATAGGAGTAGGCAATGATTTTTGAACAATAATCTGTCCCTCTAAGCAACAGCTGGAAGCTCTCCCTTTAGAACTAGGAGATGATTTTTGAACAATGATGTGTCACTTACAGCAACAACTAGAACGTCTCCCTTTAGAACTAGGAGATGATTTTTGAACAATAATGTGTCACTTACAGCAACAGCTAGAACCTCTCCCTTTAGAACTATGAGATGATTTTTGAACAATAATGTGTCACCTACAGCAACAGCTAGAACCTCTCTCTTTAGAACTAGGAGATGATTTTTGAACAATAATCTGTCCCTCTAAGCAGAAGCCTCTACCTAGTGCAGTCAGATTGTTGTGTAATGCAGGGTTTGATCTGCAATCTGTTACTCAAAGCAGCAGTATGTGAAATCTCAAATTACTCCCACAATCTGATCGTTGTGTACGATCGTAACGATAGTTGTGTTATGCAGGGTTTGATCTGAAATCTATCACTCAAAGCAGCAGTATGTGAAATCTCAAATTACTCCCACAATCTGATCGTTGTGTACGATTGTAGCGATCGTTGTGTTATGCAGGGTTTGATCTGCAATCTGTCACTCAAAGCAGCAGTATGTGAAATCTCAAATTTCTGCAATCTGTCCCTCAGAGCAACAGTAGTAGTAATCTCAGAATGCAGGATCAGATGTTAAAATGTCTGCAATCTGTCCCTCACAAAAACGCTGGCAGCTTCCTTTCCCTATACTAGTCAGAGTCTCAGAGAGCATGTGACTGCAGCATCAAGTGACTCCAGCTTATAAAGAGGTTGGGTCACATAATGCATTGGCCAATCACAGCCATGTCATTAGTAGGCATGGCTGTGATGGCTTCTAAGGGAAAACCAGTGAAACGCTTGTTGATTGGCTGCCCTGCAGCTATTCAACATGCGTGATCAACTACCAGAACCCAAACGTTTTTTGTAATGTCCGTGTTCGGGTCCGGGTCCCGGACACCCCAAAGTTCGGTACGGACCCGAACGTTACAGTCCGGGTTCGCTCAACACTACTTGGTGGTGTTGGTGAAGTTCCTGTTGCAAGGAGAGGACGTGGTCGATTTGTGCCAGCTACATGCACAAGTGAAACACCTTCCTCAGGTGCGAGTAGCCGACAGAACCTTCAACGTTATATGGTAGGCCCGAATGCCGCTCAACAAATGGTGAGACCAGAACAAGTACAGGCGATAGTAGATTGGGTGGCTGATAATGCATCCACTTCCTTCACATTGTCTCCCACCCGGTCCCTTGATGAAAGCTCAGAGTTGGCACCTGAACACCATGGCCATCTGTCTTTCACCTCAGCCCCTTGTAAATCAGTCAAGCAGTCTGAGCCCTAAGTCATGCAACAGTCTCTTATGCTTTTTGATGACTCTCCTGGTGTGCTTTCTGTGGGCCATCCACATAGCGCTGCCCCAGAAGTGGAAGACATTGAGTGCACCGATGCCCAACCCCCTCTGTTTCAGGATGAGGACATGGAAACACCACTGCAGCACGTCTCTGATGAGGACGAAACACAGGTGCCAACTGCTGCAGCTTTCCACAGTGTGCAGACTGACAAGGAGGACAGTGGTGAAGGGTGGGTGAAGATGATGTGGAGGATGATGAGGTCCTAGACCCCACATGGAATGAAGGTCATGCGAGTGACGTGTGCAGCTTGGAGGAAGAGGTGGTGGTCGCACACAGGCACCAGCACAGCAAAAGAGGAAGCAGGTTGCAAAAGCGGAGTGACCGTCCCCTAGACAGTACGCCTGCAACTTCCCACCGCACCCAGGGACCTAGCACACCAACGGCTGCTCAAAGGAGTTCCCCGGCGTGGCAGTTCTTCAGACAATGTGCTGACGACAAGACACAGGTCGTTTGCACGCTGTGCAATCAGAGCCTGTAGGGAGGCATACATATTCTAAACCTGAGCACAACCTGCATGAGCAAAGCACGAGCTGCAGTGGAATAAGCACCTCAAAATCCAAGAAAGGTCTCGGCCTCCTCCTACTTCCTCTTCTGCTGCTGCCTCGGCCTCTTCCTCCACCTCTACAGTGCCAGTGTCACCTGCCACCCAGCAAACAGACGATGTGACAGCAACGCCACCATGTCTGCCACCATCCCCAAGCATTTCCACACGGTCCCATGGAAGCTTACAGCTCTCCATCTCCCAAACACTGGAGAGAAAGAGGAAGTACCCCCCTACCCACCCGCGATCCCTGGCCCTGAATGCCAGCATTTCAAAATTCCTGAAATGCTGCCATTCCATCTAGTGGACACAGACAGTTTTAAAAACCTGATGGCAGTGTCTGTTCCACAGTACGTGGTTTCCAGCCGCCACTACTTTTCCAGGCGAGCCATCCCTTCCCTGCACAAACAAGTCGGGGGCAAGATCAAGTGTGCACTGAGCAACGCCATCTGTGGCAAGGTCCACATAACCACTGATACGTGGACCAGTAAGCATGGGCAGGGACGCTATATCTCGCTAACTGCACACTGGGCAAATGTAGTGGCGGGTGGGCCTGAGGCGGCTAGCTGTTTGGCGCATGTCCTTCCGCCACCGAGGATTGCAGGGCATTTCTCTTTTCCTCCTGTTGCCTCCTCCTCCTACTCCGCTTCCTCCTCCTCTACCACCTCCTCATCCGCTCAGCGTAACACCTTCACCACCAACTTCAGCGCATCCAGGGAGAAATGACAGCAGGCTGTTTTAAAACTGATATGTTTGGGGGATAAACTCCACACTGCACTGCAGCTGTGGACGGGCATTGAACAACAGACCAATGAGTGGTTGTTGCCACTGAGCCTCAAGCTCGGCCTGGTGGTGTGCGATAATGGGCAAAATCTTGTAGCACCTCTGGGCCTAGCCGCTTGATGCACATCCCTTGCCTGGCGCATGTGCTGAATTTGGTGGTGCAGACATTTCTAAAAAACTACCCGGATATGCCAGAGCTGCTGCAGAAAGTGCGGGCCGCCTGTGCACGCTTTTGGTGTTCACCGCCTCCTATGTGACGTGCCCACAAGGTGGAACTCCACCTTGCACATGCTAGAGAGACTGTGCGAGCAGCAGCAGGCAATAGTGGAGTTTCAGCTACAGCACGCACAGGTCAGTCGCTCTGCGGAACAACACCACTTCACCACCAACGAGTGGGCCTCCATGCGAGACCTGTGTACCATATTGCGGTGTTTCGAGTACTTCACCAACATGGCCAGTGCCGATGATGCTGTTCTCAGCATTACTATCCCACTTCTATGTCTCCTTGAAAAAACACTTTGGGCGATGATGGAAGAGGATGTGGCACAGGAGGAGGAGGAAGAGGGGTCATTTCCACGGTTATCAGGCCAATCATTCACAAATGGCTCGGAGGGTGGGTTCCTGCACCAGAATAGGCCAGGTAAAAAAATTTCAAGCCAGGGCACAGTTCTGGAGGATGAGGAGGACGAGGATTATGAGGAGGAGGAGAAACCGTGTTCACAGCAGGGTGGCACCCAACGTGGCTCATGGGCATCACTGGAGCGTGGCTGGGGGGATACGGAGGACACAGATGATACACCTCCCACAGAGGACAGCTTGTCTTTGCCTCTGGGCAGCCTGGCACACATGAGCAACTACATGCTGCAGTGCCTGCTCAATGACAGCCGAGTTGCCCACATTTTAACTTGTGCTGATTACTGGGTGGCCACCTTGCTGGATCCCCATTACAAGGGCAATGTGCCGTCCTTAATTCCCTCACTGGAGCATGATCGGAAGATGCGCGACTACAAGCGCATACTGGTAGATGCGCTGCTCCCAAATGACACCAGGGGCTCAGTGGAAGCACAAGGCGAAGGCAGGGTAGAAGGAGGAAGAGGAGGAAGAGGTCGCCAATGCAGCTGTGGCACCGCCAGCACCTCAGAAGGCAGGGTTAGCATGGCCGAAATGTGGAAAAGCTTTGTCAGCAGCCCGCCACAACAAACAGCACCACCAGCTGATAGGCAACGTCTTAGCAGGAGGCAGCATTTCAGCAACATGGTGAAACAGTATGTGTGCACACGCCTACACGTACTGACTGATGGGTCTGCCCCATTCAACTTCTGGGTCTCCAAATTGGGCACATGGCCTGAGCTTGCCCTTTATGCCTTGGAGGTGCTGGCCTGCCCTGCAGCCAGTGTATTGTCTGAACGTGTGTTTAGCACGGTAGAGGGCGTTATCACAGACAAGCGCAGCCGCCTGTGAACAGCCAACGTGGACAAGCTAACGTTTATTAAAATGAACCAGGCATGGATCCCACAAGACTTGTCTGTACCTTGTGCAGAATAGACATTTAGACCGGCCTCACACAGCCATTGGTATACTTTTTTTTTTTTTTTAATATGTCTCAATATTTTGGGGACTACCCCAATTAAAAAAAACAAAAACAAACAAAAAACAGTGTTGGATACCTCCTCCTCCTCCACCGTCACTTCCACCTACACCGCCACGGTCACTCCCTCCTCAACCTCTAGGCTCCTACTCCACATCCACCTCCTCCTCCAATTTTTATTTTTTTTATGTGATTTTAAGTGATTTCCCTATCCACATTTGTTTGCATGGCACTTGTCCAACTCTTACCCCCATTTTGCTTCCTTTTGCAGCCCTCTAGCCCTTTCCAGGACTTTTTTAGAGCCATTTTTGTGCCCAAAAGTTTGGGTCACCATTGACTTCAATGGGGTTCGGGGTCCGGGGTCAAGTTCGGGTCAAGTTCGGTGCCGAACTCGAACTTTTTCGCGAAGTTCAGCTGCACCTGAAGAACCCGAACATCCAGGTGTCCGCTCAACTCTATTAAAGAGATTTCATATGCCTAAATGAAAAACTATTACAAGCTTATATGGTATTAAACTATTTATAGCCTTTCTTTCACAGTTTCTTCCACTTGTGAACAGCCTTTCAAACCAGATGCTGTTTCCAACAGATGAATGCAAATGACATAAGTACATACCAAAACATATGAAACTATTGTCAACAAACTAAAAATCAGCAAGTTTTCCCACCTGTCTTCTTACAGATAGAGCAATGCAAGCACAACGCCAAAAGTGAGGAAAATCATTGTATCAGAACACCCATTTAGCGCAATAACATCTGCTTCACAGATGGTGTATGTCTATCTACTTAGCAAGTCATTAGAGAAAGAGGCACTATTGTCCACAAAACTGGGGTTAGAATATATACCTCCTCAGGCAAGAATACTGGAATGGATAAGTCACCTAAAATGGAAATTAATACTGTTACTTAATGAATTTAGTTTTTTTCCTAGACATATGTTTACACCTGTCTGATACTTTCTTGAAGTGGAATTTCTGGGAAATATGCGCTGCATATATATATAATTAACTATTTCATGTTCTACATATATATAATCCTTTAAAATAACTTTGCAAACTGTCTGTATTTCATAATTGCTGATGTTTCCTGTTTTGAGCTCAAACTTGTCAGATAATGTAACATGTCCCATACTGCTCCATAGCTATTTTTATGACTCAAGGGGACTTCTTGCCTAAATGGTAATCCCCTGTTTACTTTCAACACTTCTGTGTAATAAGGACCCGTGTTAACAAGCATTTATTCACATTAGAACCACTTATCTCCCATAAAAGTCAATAGGAATGCAAGAGCAACTTAAACCAATAAAATGCAAAAATCATGTGCCACAATGATCAGTAAAATAATTATAATGTTTTATAATATATAATGATGGCCTGAAAACCTGAATCCCGTTATTCATTTCAGACCAGACTGATATATATGTCAATCTAGGCTAAGCAAAAAAATTGTCATAACAGTCCCTACCCAGCAATGACTACTGCCCTCTCCCAACAATAAGCACACATTTGCAAAATGCAGCAAATTGTGGTGGCATGGGTTACATACAGTGTATTCTGCAAATGGAAGGTCAATGACACACACAGGTACACAGGTACACGGAATCCACCAACTGAGATATATGTAACAATTGTATAAAAAGTCCCTCATAAAGTCTCTTAGGATATAGGTCCAAAATGTACATAGCACTTGTGGCAGCTGATCCAAGAGTAGAAGCAGTATGTGATGTTTGTCACGTACCTTGATGGAGAGCATGACTTCTGTAGGAGGAGACCTCTCATACAACTTTGGCTCAAGGACCACTGGGATGGGAACAGTAGCCCTATGAGCGCAGCGGGGTAGGAGTGCCTGTGGAAGCCGCAGTGGCTGGTAGGATTCCAGGTGCAGGAATCAATCCCAGGCACTGGATGCAGATTCAGCAGCAGACTGGAGCAGGGTGAGACAAGCCAGGTCAAGACAGGGTATCAGGTACATCAGACGGCAGGCAGAGAATTGTCAAAGAACAGGCACAAGGTTGGCAACAGATTAGCAGTAGAGTTGAGCGAACCCGAACTGTAAAGTTTGGGTTCGTACCGAACTTTGCGGTGTTTGGGACCCGAACCCAAACTTTTGAAAAAGTTCTTAGAGGGACAGATTATTGTTTTAAAATCATCTCCTAGTTCTATAGGGTCAGGTTCCTACTGTTGCTGTAAGGGACAGATTATTGTTCTAAAATCATCTCCTAGTTCTATAGGGTCAGGTTCCTGTTGTTGCTGTAAGGAACAGATTATTGTTCTAAAATCATCTCCTAGTTCTATAGGGTCAGGTTCCTGCTGTTGCTATAAGGGACAGATTATTGTTCTAAAATCATCTCCTAGTTCTATAGGGTCAGGTTCCTGCTGTTGCTGTAAGGGACAGATTATTGTTCTAAAATCATCTCCTAGTTCTATAGGGTCAGGTTCCTGCTGTTGCTGTAAAGGACAGATTATTGTTTTAAAATCATCTCCTACTGCTTTAGGGTCAGGTTCCTGCTGGTGCTGTAAGGGACAGATTAGTGTTCTAAAACCATATCAAACTGCTGTAGGGAGAGGTTCCTGCTGGTGCTGTAAGGGACAGATTATTGTTCTAAAATCATATCAAACTGCTATAGGGAGAGGTTCCTGCTGGTGTTGTAAGGGACAGATTATTGTTCTAAAATCATATCAAACTGCTATAGGGAGAGGTTCCTGCTGTTGCTGTAAGGGACAGATTATTGTTCTAAAATCATATCAAACTGCTATAGGGAGAGTATATTTTTGGAGAGTTCTCAATGGATATATTTTAAATAATACACCATCTCCCTCTTTGATTGATAACAATAGATTTGAGAAAAGTATTTGTGGGATTTTAAGGTGTCAAAAAATATATATAATTCAATTTTTATAAAAAATATAATTGACTTTATTTAGTACAAAAAACATATATAGTGGACACAAGACAAAGAATTTTGTGGTTTACACATAATGATCATGGTACATTACATTACAAAATTGTTTTGAGTGTATGCTCTACATGTTTCGCCTTTATAGATTCGCCTTTATAGATTGAATTATATATATTTTTTTGACACCTTAAAATCCCACAAATACTTTTCTCAAATCTATTGTTATCAATCAAAGAGGGAGATGGTGTATTATTTAAAATATATCCATTGAGAACTCTCCAAAAAT
>BLSH010485902.1:545686-562842 GCA_018402905.1 Glandirana rugosa | reverse complement strand
CTGGTGCTGTTACGGGCAGATTATTGTTCTAAAATCATCACATACTGCTAGAGCGAGAGGTTCCTGCTGGTGCTGTGAGGGACAGAATATTGTTCTAAAATCATCACATACTGCTAGAGTGAGAGGTTCCTGCTGCTCCTGTGAGGGGCAGATTATTGTTCTAAAATCATCACCTACTGCTAGAGGGAGAGGTCCTTGCTGGTGCTGTGAGGGGCAGATTATTGTTCTAAAATCATCACATACTGATAGAGGGAGAGGTTTCTGCTGGTGCTGTGAGGGACTGATCATTGTTCTAAAATCATCTCCTAATGCTATAGGGAGAGGTTCCTGCTGGTGCTGTGAGGGGCAGATTATTGTTCTAAAATCATCACATACTGCTAGAGTGAGAGGTTCCTGCTGCTCCTGTGAGGGGCAGATTATTGTTCTAAAATCATCACATACTGCTAGAGGGAGAGGTTCTTGCTGGTGCTGTGAGGGGCTGATTATTGTTCTAAAATCATCACATACTGATAGAGGGAGATGTTCCTACTGCTCCTGTGAGGGACAGATTATTGTTCTAAAATCATCACCTAGTGCTATAGGGAGAGGTTCCTGCTGGTGCTGTGAGGAACAGATTATTGTTCTAAAATCATCACATACTGCCAGAGGGAGAGGTTCCTGCTGGTGCTGTGAGGGAAAGATTATTGCTCTAAAATCATCTCCTACTGCTATAGGGAGAGGTTCCTGCTGATGCTGTGAGGGGCAGATTATCGTTCTAAAATCATCACATACTGCTAGAGCGAGAGGTTCCTGCTGGTGCTGTGAGGGGCAGAATATTGTTCTAAAATCATCACATACTGCTAGAGGGAGAGGTTCCTGCTGGTGCTGTGAGGGGCAGATTATTGTTCTGAAATCATCACATACTGCTAGAGGGAGAGGTTCCTGCTGCTCCTATGAGGGACAGATTATTGTTCTAAAATCATCTCATCATAGTGCTATAGGGAGAGGTTCCTTCTGGTGCTGTGAGGGACAGATTATTGTTCTAAAATCATCTCCTACTGCTAGAGGCAGAGGTTCCTTCTGCTCCTGTAAGGGACAGATTATTGTTCTAAAATCATCTCATCATAGTGCTTCAGGGAGAGGTTCCTACTGCTCCTGTGAGGGGCAGATTATTGTTCTAAAATCATCACATACTGATAGAGGGAGAGGTTTCTGCTGGTGCTGTGAGGGACTGATCATTGTTCTAAAATCATCTCCTAATGCTATAAGGAGAGGTTCCTGCTGCTCCTGTGAGGGGCAGATTATTGTTCTAAAATCATCACATAATGCTAGAGGGAGAGGTTCTTGCTGGTGCTGTGAGGGGCTGATTATTGTTCTAAAATCATCACATACTGATAGAGGGAGAGGTTCCTACTGCTCCTGTGAGGGACAGATTATTGTTCTAAAATCATCACCTAGTGCTATAGGGAGAGGTTCCTGCTGGTGCTGTGAGGAACAGATTATTGTTCTAAAATCATCACATACTGCTAGAGGGAGAGGTTCCTGCTGTTCCTGTGAAGGACAGATTATTGTTCTAAAATCATATCATACTGGTGTAGGGAGAGGTTTCTGCTGCTGTTGTGAGCAGTGCATTTCTTGCACAAAAATAAAAAGTGCGTCTACGTTGCTGTTTTACAAAAAAAAGAAGAAGAATTTAATTATTCTTTTTTTTGTATTAATAAATAGTGCTACATAGTACATTTGTGGTCAGAATGAGGAGAGCTTCAAATAAGGGACGTTGTCGTGGTGCTGCTGGTGCTGCTGGTGTTGGTGGTGTTGGTGAAGTTCCTGTTGCAAATAGAAGACATGGTCGATTCGTGCCAGCTACACGCACAAGTGAAACACCTTCAGGTGCGAGTAGCCGACAGAACCTTCAACGTTATATGGTAGGCCTGAATGCCGCTCAACGAATGGTGAGGCCAGAACAAGTACAGGCGCTAGTAGATTGGGTGACTGACAATGCCTCCACCTCCTTCACATTGTCTCCCACCTGGTCCCTTGATGAAAGCTCAGAGTTGACACCTGAACCCCATGGCCATCTGTCTTTCACCTCAGCCCCTTGTAAGTCAGGCAAGCAGTCTGAGCCCCAAGTCATGCAACAGTCTCCTATGCTTTTTGATGACTCTCCTGGTGTTCTTTCCGTGGGTCATCCACATAGCCCTGCCCCAGAAGTGGAAGACATTGAGTGCACCGATGCCCAACCACTTCTGTTGCAGGATGAGGACATGGAAACACCAGCGCTGCACGTCTCTGATGATGACAAAACACATGTGCCAACTGCTGCGGCTTTCCACAGTGTGCAGACTGACAATGAGGGCAGTGGTGAAGGGTGGGTGGAAGATGATGTGGAGGAGGATGATGAAGTCCTAGACCCCACATGGAATGAAGGTCATGTGAGTGACGTGTGCAGTTTGTAGGAAGAGGTGGTGGTCGCACAGAGGCACCAGCACAGCAAAAGAGGAAGCAGGTTGCAAAAGCGCAGCGAGCGTCCCCTAGACAGTATGCCTGCTACTACCCACCACACCCAGGGATCTAGCACACCAAAGGCAGCTCAAAGGCATTCCCCCGACATGGCAGTTCTTCAGACAATGTGCTGACGACGAGACACGAGTAATTTGCAAGCTGTGCAATGAGAGCCTGAAGCGAGGCATAAATGTTCTAAACCTGAGCACAACTTGCATGACCAGGCATCTACATGCAAAGTACAAGCTGCAGTGGAATAAGCACCTGAAAATCCAAGAAAGGTCTCGGCTTCCTCCTGCTTCCTCTTCTGCTGCTGCCTCGGCCTCTTCCTCCACCTCTGTTGTGCCAGTGTCACCTGCCACCCAGCAAACAGATGATGTGACAGCAACGCCACTATGTCCGCCACCGTCCCCAAGTATTTCCACATGGTCCCATGGAAGCTTACAGCTGTCTATCTCCCAAACACTGGAGAGAATGAAGAAGTACCCCCCCACCCACCCGCAATCCCTGGCCCTGAATGTTAGCATTTCAAAATTGGCCTTTGAAATGCTGTCATTCCGTCTGGTGGACATGGACAGTTTTAAAAACCTGATGGCGGTGGCTGTCCCACAGTACATGGTTCCCAGCCGCCACTACTTTTCCAGATGAGCCATCCCTTCCCTGCACAAACAAGTCGGGGACGAGTTTAAGTGTGCACTGCGCAACGCCATCTGTGGCAAGGTCCACATAACCACTGATACGTGGACCAGTAAGCACGGGCAGGGACGTTATATCTCGCTAACTGCACACTGGGCAAATGTAGTGGAGGGTGGGCCTGAGGCTGCTAGCCGTTTGGCACACGTCCTTCCACCACCGAGGATTGCAGGGCATTTCTCTTTACCTCCTGTTGCCTCCTCCTACTGCGCTTCCGCACATCCAGGGGGAAACAACAGCAGGCTGTTTTAAAACTGATATGTTTGGGGGATAAACCCCACACTACGCAGGAGCTGTGGATGGGCATTGAACAACAGACCAATGAGTGGTTGTTGCCACTGAGCCTCAAGCCCGGCCTGGTGGTATGCGATAATGGGCAAAATCTCGTAGCAGCTCTGGGCCTAGCCGGTTTGACACACTACCCTTGCCTGAAGCATGTGCTGAATTTGGTGGTGCAGAAATTTCTAAAAAACTACCCAGATATGTCAGAGCTGCTGCAGAAAGTGTGGGCCGTCTGTGCGCGCTTTCGGCGTTCTCGGCCTGCTGCTGCTCGCCCGTCTGCGCTGCAGCAGAACTTTGGCCTTCCCGCTCACCGCCTCCTATGCGACGTGCCCACAAGGTTGAACTCCACCTTGCACATGCTGGAGAGACTGTGCAATCAGCAGCAGGCAATAGTGGAGTTTCAGCTGCAGCACGCACGGGTCAGTCGCTCTGCGGATCAGCACCACTTCACCACCAATGAGTGGGCATCCATGTGAGACCTGTGTACCATATTGCTGTGTTTCGAGTACTCCACCAACATGGCCAGTGCCGATGAAGCTGTTCTCAGTGTTACTATCCCACTTCTATGTCTCCTTGAAAAAACACTTTGGTGATGATGGAAGAGGATGTGGTACAGGAGGAAGTGGAGGAGGAAGAGGGATCATTTCCACGGTTATCAGGCCAATCATGCACATGTGGCTTGGAGGGTGGGTTCCTGCACCAGCATAGGCCAGGTAAAAAAATTTAAATCCAGGGCACAATTCAGGAGGATGAGGAGGACGAGGAAGATGATGATGATGATGAGGAGGAGGAACCGTGTTCACAGCAGGGTGGCACCAAACGCAGCTCGTGGGCATCGCTGGAGCATGGCTGGGGGGATACGGAGGACACAGATGATACACCTCCCACAGAGGACAGCTTGTCTTTGCCTCTGGGCAGCCTGGCACACATGAGCGACTACATGCTGCAGTGCCTGCTCAACGACAGACAACTTGCCCACATTGTAACTTGTGCTGATTGCTGGGTGGCCACCCTGCTGGATCCCCGTTACAAGGACAATGTGCCATCCTTAATTCCCTCACTGGAGCGTGATTGGAAGATGCACGGCCACAAGCGCACACTGGTAGATGTGCTGCTGAGGACATTCCCAAATGACACAGGGGGCTCAGTGGAAGCACAAGGCGAAGGCAGAGGAGGAGGAAGAGGTCACCAATGCAGCAGTGGCACCGCCAGCACCTCAGAAGGCAGGGTTAGCATGGCCGAAATGTGGAAAAGCTTTGTCAGCAGCACGCCACAACAAACAGCACCAACAGCTGATAGACAACGTCTTAGCAGGAGGCAGCATTTCAGCAACATGGTGGAACAGTATGTGTGCACACGCCTGCACGTACTGACTGATGGGGCTGTCCAATTCAACTTCTGGGTCTCCAAACTGGGCACATGGCCTGAGCTTGCCCTTTATGCCTTGGAGGTGCTGGCCTGCCCTGCAGCCAGTGTATTGTCTGAACGTGTGTTTAGCACGGCAGGGGGCGTTATCACAGACAAGCGCAGCCGCCTGTGAACAGCCAACGTGGACAAGCTAACGTTTATTAAAATGAACCAAGCATGGATCCCACAAGACTTGTCTGTACGTTGTGCAGAACAGACATTTAGACCGGCCTCACACAGCCATTGGTATACTTGTTTTTTTTAATATGTCTCAATATTTTGGGGGCTACCCCAATTAGAAAAAAATACCAAACAAACAAAAAACAGTGTTGGCTACCTCCTCCTCCTCCACTGCCACTTCCACCTACACTGCCACGGCCACGGCCTAGTCAACCTCTAGGATCCTACTCCACATCCACCTCCTCCTCCCATTTTTGTTTTTTTTATGTGATTTTAAGTTATTTCCCTATCCACATTTGTTTGCAGGTCACTTGTCCTACTCTTACCCCCATTTAGCTTCCTTTTGCAGCCCTCTAGCCCTTTCCAGTACTTTTTTACAGCCATTTTTGTGCCCAAAAGTTCGGGTCACCATTGACTTCAATGCGATTCGGGGTCCGGGGTCAAGTTCTGGTCAAGTTCGGTACCGAACCCAAACTTTTCCGCAAAGTTCGGCCGAACCAGACGAACGCGAACATCCAGGTGCCCGCTCAACTCTTATCCTGAGTCGCATTATCCCGGGAATACCTAAATTTGTATATAAGTGCCACCAACTTAAGCGATCAGGTGGCAAAAATGTTATAGAACCACCTAAATTAAATGATGTAGCTATGTTTGATATGAAAGGTTTTTATGGTTGTGGTAGGTGCTATAGCTGTAAAGCAGTTATTAATAATATTAAAAGGAGGTAAAGTTTTATTAACCCATCCAATGGTAGGGAATATAACATAAAAGATTTTACCTCATGTAATTCCAAAGGAGTGGTGTACACCCTGGAATGCTCATGCGGGAAATTGTATATAGGCAAAACCAAAAGATGCATGGATGAAAGGATAAAAGAACACATATACCAGATTACCAAAGAGAAAAAGGAACATTACCTATATCAGCACTTCAGAATGATTCACAAAAAAGAGACAAAGCATATGAAATTCTGGGGAATAGAGAGGTATAAGAAACACTGGAGAGGCAGAAATTTGGTAAGGATTATTTGCCAAAGGGAGTCCTGGTGGGTATATGAGTTGGGTACACTGGCGCCTAGAGGCCTGAATAAAGATTTTGATTTAAATTGTCTTCTGGCTGACTTTTAATTTTCATTTTCATATAAATAATAATAAAAAGAAAACGATTATATGATATGGGTTGCTTTAATATATAAGCAAGCATCTTGAGGATTTATATAATGGACTAGGGTTATGGTAATTATATGTTCCTGCCCCTCTAGAGTAAAACATATATATATTTATAGTTAGGTGTTTATTATAGCTTTTATTATATGTATTATTGCTTCATTTTAATAATTTTATACTAGTGTATTTTTCTGGAAATTGTTATGTTTTTAATTTGTGTTATTACGTCATGGAATGACTAGTACCTCATTGTAATGAGGGCTAGGAATGTTTATGTATTCACACACACAAAGGCATTAATTAAGCTGGTTTAATATAGAAGCCTGCGGTATATGATGATCTCTTGTAAAATGGTCACCGCTAGTCAGAAAGACAGACTACAACAAAATGGTGGTGGTTTGTTTATAATGCTTACACATCCATAGACCTGCCAGATCTCCTTGCAGAAGTCACAAGGAGTGACAAAATCGATAGGAGCTGGCACGGCCGATGGACGCTACGAATCATATATGCTAGCAGTGGACAGGAGATATATTTACCGATCTGAGGGAGCTGCATTTCCTACTGATAGGTGAAATCATGGAAGCACTGTGTATTATTTAATGGGCACATTGTTATCTGACTGCATGTGAGTGTTTTATTGGCTATTATTTGAGAAAATAAAGTCTTTAAACTGGTAAGCACTATGTCCAGCATTATTGCTTCCCTGCATGGTACCTATGGAGTGAGAAGGGGCTAACAGCTGAGTAGAAGATACTGCTGCAATTCTATTGAAGGAGATAGTGGAGATGAAAAGCCATTATCCCAGCTACACCTGAATGGTTGCTTACAACAGGCATGTAATTTACGTCCATAAGGTGAGGGCACACCTGGTGGAGGTGTTTTGTAGCACAAATCAGAGGTGGTGGATTGAGGATTCTGTAGCAGATTCCCTGTGTTTACAATTGATTTTTTTTTCTGCACAAGGCCACTTTATTGGATTACTCTTTTACTTTATATATTTTATACTGGCACGCTGTGTGACTGTGAAATATATAAGTTATATTGAAGTATCATAGTTATCAGTGGCGCAAAAAGTACTTTCTATGCACTTGAGCACTTCTCTGTAATATTGTTTACATATGCACATATGATCATATTTGCATTTATGAATTATTTTGGTAATATATTTGCTTAACATTTGTATGCATAAGTGAAAGTAATTACACAGGGTTAGACATCAGTTGAAGCGCTGCACTCAGGTACTGATTTCATCATAATGTGCACCCATAGCATCAAAGAAGGTGGCCATTGTTTGTATATGCACACTGTTCGTCTCTAGCAACCGATGGGCCCAGGTCTGGGGTTCTCCTTGTAGCAGGGAGATGATGAACCCAACCTTGGTAACTTCCAAAAGAAAAAGTCTGGGGTTGCAGAGCGAAGTAAAGCTGACAAGCATTTCAGAAAGCACGAAACTGGCTTTGGTCTCCGGAAAATCTTTCAGGCGTGGGGACCTGGGGTTCAGGTGGTAGCATCACCACGGAGGGAGAAGCAACAGTCTGTGAGGCTGGAGCAGGAGCAGGAGCTGCTATAGCGGTACTCTCAGGAACCAGGGTCTGCACATTCTCTTCCAATCTGGTATAGCCCGCTTGGAGATTCTGTATGGCTTGCGTGAGAGCGGAAAGATGTTGGCAAATCTCCTCCATAGATGTGGTTCCTCCTGAAGGCTCAGACATGGCTGTCTGATACTGTAACATTTGTCACGTACCTTGATGGAGAGCCTGGCTTCCATAGGAGGAGACCTCTCATACAACTCTGGCTCAAGAACCACTGGGATGGGAACAGTAGCCCTATGAGCACAGCTGGGTAGGAGTGCCTGTGGAAGCCACAGTGGCTGGTAGGATTCCAGGTGCTGGTTTCACTGGATGAGCTGGGTATGATGAAATCTTGATGAAGGTGAGTAGATGCAGAGTAGCAATTCCAGGCACTGAATGCAGATTCAGCAGCAGATGGGAGCAGGGTGAGAAAAGCCGGGTCAAGACAGGGTATCAGGTACATCAGACAGCAGGCAGAGAATGGTCAAAGAACAGGCACAAGGTTGGCAGCAGATAACAACAGTCTTTTAAAGCAAGGTCAGGCAAGCCAGGGTCAGGATTGGAGAAGGCAGGATAGTCAGGACAAGCCAGGTCTTTCACATATAGCAGGTACAGGTACTCAGGAACTCAGTTATAGCGATGTAATACCTGCTTCCTCCCATGTCCACAGTGAGGTGTTTGGCATGATAGCCTCCAAGGATCTTAGGGGGATTCTGGAAAGAGGTTTAGCAGATGGTTGGTTATTGGGTTTTGTTAATGAGGTCCATACTCTGCAGGTGGCCCTAACCGTGTCCAGGTAATGTTTTTTTGGTAATGGGGTGAGCATTATTCTGCCTAAAAGGAATTTAGGGTTGGTTTCTAAAGCTATAGCCTCCATCTGCATCCAAGCGAGCTGTTGTCTAGGAGACAACCATTCTCTCAACTGTGACAATATGGTGGCTATATAATATGCTGCAACATTGGGGGCTCCTAATCCAGCAAATCTTGTTGGTCGAAGAAGAGTTGAAGCTTTAATTTGGGGTGCTTATTACCCCAAATTAAGGTATTAATGATTGTCTATATCTTCCGGAGATGCGCTGAGAGAATTGGAATCGGCAAGGCCCTGAACGCATATAGGACATGTGGTAACATAAACATTTTCGTTAATGCGATCTGTTCAGCCCAAGAAGCAGGGATTAGTGATAGCTCCTTAGAGATCTGATACAATTTATTTATGAGGGCATTGTAATTAGTCCTGAAAATTCTGGAGCTAGGTGAGGTGAGTTGAACCCCTAAGTACTGTAGGGTTGAAAGTGGGGCCCATGAGAAGTGAACAGCGCACGAAATCTGATTTTTGAGAGAGGCGCCTAATCCAATTGGGAGCATTTGACATTTAGAATGGTTACGTTTATACAGGGAAATGGTTCCGGAGTGCTCTAAGAGGTTGCATAGAGGAGGAAGAGAGCGACACGGGTCTGTTATAGTTATGATGATGTCATCCGCGTACAGGCCTAGTTTATGGGTCATAGATCTTATTTGGATTCCGGAGATGAGGGGATTATTGCGGATGTGTGCTGCAAGGGGCTCTATTACCAGGGAGAATATAAGAGGGGAAAGGGGGCATCCTTGCCAAATGCAATTGGTTATAGGAAAAGTGGAATAAAGGAAGCCCGAGGTCCATACTCTTGCTGTAGGGTTGAAGTACAGGGAAGTAATGGCAGATAGTAATCGACCGTTGAAACCAAACCTCTGCAAGACCTCCATCATATATAGCCAGTGGACCCTATCAAAATCCTTTTTGGCATCTAAAGATATTAGTAAGGCTGGGATTTTATGATGTTCCGCCCACTGAATGATGTCTACAATACGACGGGTCCCATCAGAGGTCTGCCTCCCCGGTACAAATCCCACCTAGTCAGTGTGGATTAGGGATGGGGTGAATCTGGCTATTCTGTTGGCTATAAGTTTGGCATAGATTTTGGTGTCCATGTTGAGAAGAGAAATGGGTCGAAAGTTAGAAGAGGAGTCGGTTGTTTTACCTGGCTTGGGAATAGTGACAATAAGAGATTCCAGGAATTCCTTGGGGCATGAGCCTGTTTCACTAATGTTATTGTATGAGTCTGTAAGGTAGGGAGAAAGTATGTGGGAATGTTGCTTATAATATTTGTTTACAAAGCCACCTGGTCCTGGGGATATGTGAAGGGGGAGGGAGCGAATAACTTTGTTAACTTCTATAGCTGTGAAAGGAAAGGATAATTCTAGTAATTGGTCAGATGAGATAGTGGGCAGTTTGATTGATGCGAGAAATGCATTTATGAGAGAGGGGTCAGGAGGTGAGAAGGAAGGGGAGTTTTGGAGGTTGTATAGGGACATATAATATTTCCAAAACTGTTCTGCTATATCAGACCGGTTGAATATTTTACGATTGTGGTCATCTATGAGATGGGGGATTTTAGATGCATTTGTCTTGCGTTTGTATTGTCTGGCCAAAAAGGCTCCTGGTTTATTCCCAGTGTATATGAGGAGATACGAAGATGTTTGATATAGTAGTCACATGAGTGGAGGAGGGTTTCTCTAAGCTATGTGCGGAGTTCCTTGAGTTCTTTCTCTAATTCTGGGCTGTATTTTAATTTGTTTTGGGTTTCTATTTTATAAATGCAGGATTGTAAGTGGGTTATTTGTTTTGTGTGCTGTCACCTCTCATAGGCTGGGAATTTAATAAGGAGACCCCTCATGAAGGCCTTGTGGGCATTCCATAGTGTTGTGGGGTCAGATACAGAGCCCTCATTATCTTTCAAGAAGTTTTGTATAGCGGACTCAGCCTGCTTCTGGTATTTAGGGCTGTTTAATATGGAGGTGTTTAGCCTCCATGAGGTTGACATGGTGCCCAAGTTACACAAGTGGAGTTCTAGGTAGACGGGCGCATGGTCAGACCATGTCGCGATACCAATGCAGGCTGATGTAATTTGTTGCAACGTGACTTTGTCTGCCAGAAACAGGTCAATTCTTGAATATACCTTGTGGGCTGAGGAGAAAAACATGTAGTCACGTTCAATACCATGGATGCATCTCCACACATCAAAGAGGTCCTCTTGGAAGGCAATCGTGGAGAGTTTTGTCTGCGGGTGAGGCTAGTGGAGTCAATGGAGGGTTCCATGACTTCATTAAAGTCTCTGCAAATTATGATTGGTCTGGGCCTAAAGGGCTGTTTTTTTTTAGATAGGAGGTGATTGAAAAAGGTATTTTGACGGGTGTTCGGGGCATATAGATTGCATTGGTTATAAATGGTAACATCAATAATAATATAACGGCCATTGGGATCAGAGTCTATGGAGTGGGGCTGGAAAGGTAAAGAGTCTCTGAAAGCTATCATCATGCCTTTGCATTTAGTGTCAGCGTGGGAGAAAAATATGTGAGGAAATTTAGGGTGACGACACAATGGTCCTTTGGAGGAGGCGAAATGTGTCTCCTGGACACAGACAATATCCGAGTTAGTAATGAGCGCTTATAAGGACTATTAAGACCCTTAGTATTTATAGAGATGGTCCTGACTGTCATAGTTTGGAGAGTGGGTAAACGCTCTTGACGTGCGGAAAAGCATCCATAGGTAGCACATCAAAAGGGGTGAGAAAGATGAGAACAGTAACTTTAAACATTATATGGCATATATGTTTACATATCCACCAGGTCAGAAAAATAAGAATCTGCACATTGGGATAGGGGGCAACGGGGTAAGGGAAAGGAAGGGGAGAAGAGAGAAGAAGAAATTTGGACTGCATGCATTACACACATTAAACTAAGGAGGAGATTAAACATCTAGTAATCAGAACAAATCACAATGAGGCCTAACACAGGGGGTTGATTGACCAAGGCCATTAGGTGATAGTTACATATGGAAGTATACTTCGATTCAGGTATTGTTGGCAGACTTCCAAGGTTCAGATAGGTGAGTAGGAGCCGTGCCCTTAGTATGTGAAGGAACGTGTGGAGGGGAGAGACCCCAATTGTGCAACTGTTTGAGGCCATGTTTGAGTTGGTAAATAGTGGAGGATTTTCCTTGGTATGTGACCAGCAACTTGAACGGGAATCCCCAGGTATACGGGATGTTCCGGTCTCTAAGAATGGAGGTTATGGGTGAAAACTTCCTTCTCCGTTGTGCCATCGCAGCTGAGATGTCAGAGTATAGGGATAGTTTTGCGTATGGCTCAAGTAATGGAGAAAGGTTTTTTGTGGCCAGTAAGACGCATTCCTTGGTTTGAAAGGAGTGGAGATCGGTGAGAACATCTCTCGGTTTTTCAGGCGGGATGTGAGCAGGTTTGTGTAATCTGTGTACCCGATCGATCGTCAGCTCTAGAGGGGAGAGCGATGGGACCAGTGTTTTGAACAATTGTTGCAGATACAAAGCCAATTCAGTGGGGGGGACAGTTTCAGAGATGGCCCTGATCTAAATGTTTTGTCTTCGGGAACGATCCTCTAAGTCGGACATTTTGGCGGACATGCGGTCAAGCTCCTCTGATTGGGCTCTGTGGGCATCCACTAGTTCATTATAAGCAGAAGTGTAATCAGTAAGTTGTCTTTCAATGGTGTCAGTGCGGTCCCCTAAAATGTCAATTTGATGTTGCATACAGTGCTTAGACTTGTTTAAGTATTTTTTTAGGTTCTTTTGGAGGGATAACAGCATATGCTTTAGCATATTTTCTGACACAGGGTTGTTTGTAATAGAAAGGTCAGCTAGTGACTCAGATTGCTCATCCTCAGAGCTGTCTCCATCTGCTATGTCAGTGCAGTGGAAAGCCAGGTGCTTTTTGCTTACCGGTGCTGTGTGGGTCGGTGAGGGAAACGGGGAGGGTGCTGCCCTCTTCGAGCTGTCCCTGGGGTTGTCCATTTTGGGAGCCGAGCAGTCCATGGATTCTTGTGGAGAGTGTCTGGAGGCGCACTGTGCCGCTCCTGTCACTGCATGCTGAGTGGGGCCATCTTGTGGGTCTGTGTCAGCGAGTCGGTAGCTGTTAAAGAACTCCGTGAGCTTTCTGGGCTCTGGCAGCTGATTTTTCTTGCGGGACATCTCTCCGTTTTGTGCTGGCAAACGAAGGGATGCCAGTGGTAATGTTTATCCGGCATTTGTAGCTCTCTATGCGGCTTGTAGTTCCCCTGTGTATCGGAGAGATGGGATCAGGCAGCCATCCCTGAGCATGGCCAAGCTCCGCCCCCACGGATGTCAGATTAGGAACAGCAGCTATGCCTATGCATCCATTGCATACCAATTGACATAAATGGGACTGCCTGTACGGGGATGCACAGAACACCTGTGCATCCCTGTGTGGGTAAACATGGTCCTCCATGGGTGTACACTTTAGTATGCCACATGTGAACGATGCTTTAGTAGTAATTTAGCAGGGATGTTGTAAGTTATGTTGTGTTTATGTGCACTATTAATGATTTTAGTGCATTTCTAGTGAAAATATTGTTTTGATAAACATTTGCACAAATACCGCAGGGCCTAAAAAATCGGTAGCACCTTTTTATTCTAGAGGTCATATGCTTTCAGAAAACATATGGTTTTGGGGGTTTTCCATAAAATTCTGAATGCTGTAAGGGAAAAATGAAAGCCTTCAGATTTTTAGAGACATTTGGATATTTTCATTTTTGCGTACATTCGATTTTAACCATTTTACAAAAAGGTGCAATGTAAAAAATACAAATATTTGTTATTTACTAACTCAATACAGGTTAAGCTTTTATATTTAGTAGGAATTTAGCAGGAATTTTGTAAAATTAGCTGTGTTTTTATCTGCCAATGATGGTTTTAGTGTATTTCTAGTGAAAATATTGTTTTGATAAACATTTGTGCAAATACCGCAGGGCCTAAAAAATCAGTAGTACCTTCTTTTTATTGCAGAGGTCATATTCTTTCAGAAAATATATAGTTTGGGGGGTCTTTTATAAACCTGAAAGCTGTAAGTGAAAAATTAAAACCTCCAGATTTTTAGAGACATTTTTTGGGTACATTCGATTTTCACCATTTTTCAAAAAGGCGCAATGTAAAAATTATTTTTTTTGTTATTTATTAACTCGATACAGGGTGTGTTTTAAGTTTAGTAGGGGTTTTGCAGGAATTTTGTAAAATTAGATGTGTTTTTATCTGCTAATAATGGTTTTAGTGTATTTTTGCGAATGTATTGTTTGATAAAGATTTGCGCAAATACAACGGGGCCTAAAAAATCTGCTGCACCTTCTTTTTATTCTACAGGACATATGCTTTCAAAAAATATATGGTGTTGGGGGTCTTTCACAAATTTTGAAAGCTGTAAGAAAAATAAAAACCTTTAGATTTTTAGAGAAATTAGGATATTTACATTTTTGCGTACGTTCAATTGTCACCATTTTGCAAAAAGATGCAATGTAAAAATTTAAATATTTAGTTTTTTATTAACTCAATACAGGTTAAGATTTTATAGTTAGTAGGGATCTGGCGGGAATTTTGTAAAATTAGATGTGTTTTTATCTGCTAATAATGGTTTTAGTGTATTTTGTGCGAATATATTGTTTGATAAAGATTTGCGCAATTACCACGGGGCCTAAAACTTCAATAGCACCTTCTTTTTATTTTACAGGTCATGTGCTTTCAGAAAATATATGGCTTGGGGGTCTTTTACAAATTCTTTAAGCTGTAAGGGAAAAATAAAAATCTACAGATTTTTTGAGAAATTTGGAAATTTACACGTTTGTGTCTGTTCAATTTTCAAAATTGCAAAAAGGCGCAATTTAAAAGTTACAAATATTTGTTATTTATTAACTCAATACAGGGTAAGCTTTTATATTTAGTAAGAATTTTGTAAAATTTGCTGTGTTTTTATCTGCTTATAATGATTTTAGTGGATTTTTAGCAAAAATATTGTTTGATAAACATTTGCGCAAATATCATGGGACCTTAAAAATCAGTAGCACCTTCTTTTTAGTCTACTGGTCATGTGCTTTTAGAAAATATATGGTTTGGGGGGTAATTTGCAAACTTTGAAAGCTATAATTGAAAAATAAAACAGCAAAGGAAGAATTGTGAAAATGGTCTGGCCACCTGAGTGTATAAAATGGAGCACAGGGCTTGGCAGCGAAAGGGTTAAAAGAGCTAAAATCCTGGGTGGCTAAACTCTAACGCAAAAATACAAGGCTGAGTGTTCATTGTCAGCATTCCAACAATACAAAGAATACAATAATAAACGTAAGAGTGCAATCAAGGCAGCTAAAATAGACCATGAAAAGCACATAGCAGAAGAGAGTGAAAAAACTCCAATAAATTCTTTAAATATATAAACAGTAAGAAAGAGAAGCCAGAACATATTGGCCCCATAAAGGATGATGAAGGGAATTTGGTTGCAAAAGACAAAGAGGAGGCAAAGGTTTAAATGCATTCTTCTCATCAGTTTTCACAAAGGAAACGGGGGGATATAGCAACCAAGACTGTAATGTTAATAACATGTCACAGAATGCACCCTCATGGCTAACAGAAGCCAGTATCAGAAACTGACTTAAAAACCTTAACCTAAATAAGTCACCAGGACCAGATGGCTTACACACGAGGCTCCTTAAGGAACTTAAGGAAAAGCCAACTTGGTACCAATAATTAAAACAGGGGTCGAGATATCTCACTGCAAATTACAGACAGTCAGCCTAACATCGATAGTATGTAAGCTAATGGAAGAGACGATAAGGGACTATATATAAGATTTTAGTAATAGAGAAGATATCATTAGTGGTAATCAACATGGATTCATGAAGAATCGTTCTTGCCAGACCAATCTATTAATGTTCTATGAAGAAGTGAGCTGCCCTCTAGATAAAGGAAGGCCTGTGAATGTGATGTATCTGGCTTTTGCAAAGGCATTTGATACAGTTCCCCACAAACGTTTACTTTGCAAACTGAGGTCTGTCGGCATGGACCATAGGGTGAGTACCTGAATTGAAAACTGGATATAGGAATGGGTCCAAAGGGTGGTGATAAATAGTGAATACTCAGAATGGTTTGGTGTAGTAAGTGGGGTCCTCCAGGGATCTGTTCTGGGACCAATTATGTTTAATTTATTCATAAATGATATAGATGATGGGATATTCATTTCAATATTTGTGGATGATACAGCAGGGCAACAACTTCTGCAATGTGGAAACCTTACAAGAAAACCTAAATAAAATGAGGTGGGAAATTACATGACAAATGAGGTTTAATGTTGAAAAATGTAAAGTAATGCTTTTGGGCGCTAAAAATATGAACGCAAGTTACTCGCTAGGGGGAGAATATCTGGAGAAATCTAGGATGGAACAAGACATGGTGGTCCTAGTAGATGATAGGCTCACCAATGCCAAGCTGCTGCAAGCAAAGCCAACAGAATATTGGCATGCATTAAAAAGGGGATTCACTCCAGAGATAAAATGATAATTCTCCCAATCTACAAGACACTGGTTTGGCCATATCTTGAGTATGCAGTACAGTTCTCATCGCCAGTCCTCAGGAATGGAGTTGAGCGGACACCTGGATGTTCAGGTTCGACGGGTTCGGCCGAACTTCAGGAAAAAGTTAGAGTTCGGCCCCGAACTTGACCCCGAACCCCATTGAAGTCAATGGTGACCCGAACTTATGGGCACTCAAATGGCTCTAAAAAAGTCCTGGAAAGGGCTAGAGGGCTGCAAAAGGAAGCAAAATGGGGGTAAGAGTAGGACAAGTGCCCTGCAAACAAATGTGGATAGGGAAATAACTTAAAATCACATAAAAAAAAAATGGAGGAGGAGGTGGATGTGGAGTAGGAGGTTGAAGAGGCGGTGACCGTGGAGGTGGAGAAGGTAGCCAACAGTGTTTTTTGTTTGTTTTTTTTTCTAATTGGGGTAGCCCCCAAAATATTGAGACTAGTGTTGAGCGAACCTGGACTGTAACGTTCGGGTCCATACCGAACTTTCGAGTGTCCGTGGCACGGACCCGGACCCGGACATTTCAAAAATCGTTCGGGTTCGGTCCGGGGTTCTGCTATTTTACTCCACGTGTTGAGAAGCTGCAGGACCGACGGGACGTCGAAGAGTTGTGCACCTCATTTTATCGTCTTGGGGCCTGGCTTGGGCTTGCTAAAAACTTTACAGGCCCAGGCCCAGGCACGGTGCCTGTGAGCTTTCAAGCCATACCTGGGCTTGCAATGTCAGGTCCAAGCGAGTTGTGATCAGAGTTATAAAACCCCCGATGGGGTTAATCTTTTTTTTTGTTTGTTTTTTGTGACAACCGATGGAAGAGGTGGAGGTGCCAGTGGCGGAGAAGTTGGAGGATGAGGTGTAGGTGGAGGAGGAGGTAAAAAAAAAATACACTAAAATTCAATAAAGGGATAGGTGTAAACAAACGTCCCGTGAACAGGATGAGAAT
>BLSH010485902.1:519275-540780 GCA_018402905.1 Glandirana rugosa | reverse complement strand
CACATCCACCCCCCTTCCCATTTTTTTATTTGATTTTAATTTATTTTCCCTATCCCCATTTATTTGAAGGGCACTTGCCCTAGTTTGAAGATGATTTTAGAACAGTTATATGGCTTCTACCGTTAATTAATACTTTTCAGACACAGTTTGAAGATGATCCACATTCACCTCCATTTTTGCTTTTTTTATGTTTTTATTTTTTTAAAAATATTTAAAGTTATTTCCCTGTCCCCGTTTTTTTGTAGGGCACTTGCCCTACCCTTACCCCCATTTTACTTCCTTTTGCAGCCCTCTAGGGTTTTCCAGGACTTTGTTACAGCCATTTTTGTGCCTAAAAGTTTGGGTCCCCATTGATTTCAATGGGGTTCGGTGTCCGTGCGATCGTTCGGGTTCCGTCCGGACCTGGACTTTGTCCCGAAGTTTGGCCAGACCAGCAGAACCCGAACTTCCAGAGGTTCACTCAACTCTAATTGAGACATATTAAAAAAAAAAGATCACTATCTGCAGACAAACCCAGAGATGTTCTAGCATGGGTTCACTTTTTCCATATAAAATGTACCATGGTTTATTTTTCATGTTTCAATACAGACCCACCCAATAAGCACACCAGCAGAGTCATCAAAAAGCATAAGAGACTGCTGCATGACCTGGGGCTCAGACTGCTTGGCTGATTTACAAGGGGCTGAGGTGAAAGACAGATGGCCATGGGGTTCAGGTGCCAACTCTGAGCTTTCAGCAAGGGACCGGCTGGGAGACAATGTGAAGGAACTGGAGGCATTGTCTGCCACCCAATCTACTATCGCATGTACTTGTTCTGGCCTCACCATTCATTGAGCGGCATTCGGGCCTACCATATAATGTTGAAGGTTCTGCCGGCTACTCGCACCTGAGGAAGGTGTTTCACTTGTGCGTGTAGCTGGCACAGATCGACCATGTCCTCTCCTAGCAACAGGAGCTTCACCAACACCACCAACACCAGCAGCACCACGACCACTTCCCTTATTTGACACTCTCATCATTGTGGACGCAAATGTACTATATAGCACAAGTTTATATTATTTTTTAAACCGGCAATGTAGACGCACTTTTTAATTTTGTGCAAGAAATGTACAGCAAGGTGCAAATGTACTATGTAGCACTATTTATTATTATTTTTTTTTAAACCAGCAATGTAGACACACTTTTTAATTTTGTGCAAGAAATGCACAGCAAGGTACAAATGTACTATGTAGCACTATTTTTTTTTTTTTTTTAAACAAGCAATGTCGACACACTTTTTAATTTTGTGCAAGAAATGCACAGCAAGGTGCAAATGTACTATGTAGCACTTTTTTTTTTTTTTTTTAAACCAGCAATGTCGTTGCACTTTTTAATTTTGTGCAAGAAATGCACAGCAAGGTGCAAATGTACTATGTAGCACTATTTATTATTCTTTTTTTTTAAACCAGCAATGTAGACACACTTTTTATTTTTGTGCAAGAAATGCACTGCTGGCTGCAAATGTAGTATTTCGATTTTTTATTTTTAACCACTTGCTGACCGCCGATCGGCATTTGACGACGGCAAAGTGGCTCTTTAAGGCAAATCGCCGTCATCTGACGGCGGCTGCCAGATCGCTCACTGTGTTCGGGGAGGGCCAGGGAGCGGGTGCGGCGGAGTCGATCTCCGCCGGCCACCCGCGATGCCCCCCCCAGAGTGAAAGAATGGAGGTCCGTGTAAGTAAACACGGACCTCCGTTCTGTGAGGGGGAAGGGCTGTGATCACAGCCTTCCTCTACACGGAAGGTGTGATCGCTTCCCTTCTCCTGTTAGGGCAGTCCCCCCACAGTTAGAACACGCCCAGGGAACACAGTTAACCCTTAGAGCGCCCCCTGCAGGTTAACCCCTTCACTGCCAATGGCATTTACACAGTAATCAATGCATTTTTATAGCACTGATCGCTGTATAAATGCCAATGGTCCCAAAAAAGTGTCAAAATGTTCCGACGTGTCCGCCCCAATATCGCAGTACCACTAAAAATCGCAGATCGCCGCCATTACTACTAAAAAATAAAAAAAAAATAAAAACCCCAAAAATGAATTCTCATCATCCGTAAACGCGACCACTTTTGCGCAAACCAATCAATAAACGCCAATTGCGATTTTTTTATCACAAATATGAGGAAGAATATAAATCGGCCAAAACCGATGAAAAAAAATGTTTTTTTATACTTTTTTTTTGGATTTGTATTTTAGCAAAAAGTAAGAAATTTGGGTTTTTTTGCAAAATTGTTGCTCTTCTTTTGTTTATAGTGGCGATCATAAATGACGCAGCGGTGATCAAATACCACCAAAAGAAAGCTCTATTTGTGGGAAAAAAAGGACGCAAATTTTGTTTGGGTACAACGTCGCACGACCGCGCAATTGTCAGTTAAAGCGACGCAGCGCCAAATCGCAAAAAGGGCGCCGGTCCTAAAGTGTGAAATCCTTCCGGGGCTGAAGTGGTTAAACCAGCAATGTGGACGCACTTTTTATTTTTGTGCAAGAAATGCACAGCTCACCGCAAATGTAGTATTTAGAATATTTTTTTTTAAACCAGCAATGTAGATGCACTTTTTATTTTTGTGCAAGAAATGCACCGCTGGCCGCAAATGTAGTATTTAATTTTTTTTTTTTTTAAACCAGCAATGTAGACGCACTTTTTATTTTTGTGCAAGAAATGCACTGCTGGCCGCAAATGTAGTATTTAGAATTTTTTTTTAAAGCAGCAATGTAGACGCGCTTTTTAATTTTGTGCAAGAAATTCCCCGCTGGCCGCAAATGTAATATTTTGCACAAAAAAAAATGTTTTAATTTGTCTAACTGCAATGTAAAAGCAGTATTTAAATATGCCAAAATGTTGCCAATGGAACTAACAGAACACGATTAAAATAGTGTCCCTGACACACAAGCAGTTGCAAATGCACTGCACTTGCAAAGATGGCTGCAAACGCCCACCTAACAAACAGAAAAATTGCTTAGGTTTTATATGAGGCACTTTGCTTAGCAAACAAAATGTACTCTAGCAAACAAAAATCTCATCTAGCACCCACCCACCAATAAATCACTGTTTTTAACAGATTTTCTAAAGCTAATCTGTCCCTCACAGCAGCAGCAGCAGCATCCTCTCCCTACACTAGTATGAGATGATTTTCTAAAGTTAATCTGTCCTTCACAGCAGCAGCAGCATCCTCTCCCTACACTAGTATGAGATGATGTGACATGCAGCACTATGTGACTCCAGCTTATATAGAGGCTGGGTTACATGATGCACTGGCCAATCATAGCCATGCCATTAGTAGGCATGGCTGTGATGGCTTCTAAGGGCAAACGAGTGAAACACTTGTTGATTGGCTGCCCTGCAGCTATTCAACAGGCGCAAAAAAATACCCAAACCCCAGACCCGGACTTTTTCTCAAATGTCCGGGTTCGGTCCGGGACACGGACACCCTAAAGTCCGGTACGAACCCAAACTTTACAGTTCGGGTTCGCTCAACTCTACTCAGGATGAATGTGCTGGAACTGGGGAGAGTCCAGAGAAGGGCAACAAAGCTAATAAAGGGACTAGAGGATCTCAGCTATGGGGAAAGACAACAAGCATTGTACTTATTCTCTCTGGAGAGAAGACGCTTAAGAGGGGATATGATAGTGATGTACAAATAACATACAGGTGAGTGACACTAGCATAGCGGCCATTTACTGAAATTGGAAGAGAAGCGGTTTAACCTTAAACTGCGTAGAGGGTTCTTTACTGTCAGAGGGGTAAGCATGTGGAATTCTAAATAAATAAAAGTATATTAACGTAATGTGTTATTGTATTGAACTATTAAATATTGTTTTCTCCCCATACTTATATACTTGTATATGGCAAATCTGAAAAAAACTAAAAAATATATATATATATATATATATCTAATGGAATTTCACAATATAGTGCTAAACTATAAGTCTCCTCATTGAGGTCTCCAGGGACCAGTGTGTCAAAGGTGTATATCAATACACCTTGTATTTGGCAGAGCTTCCTAAATAGTTAAACTGGAGGGAGATATCTTGGTATGGCCTCTATGACCCACAACTGCAAACCAAACCAGCTGCAGGTGGGTTAAGCCACAGACACACGGGTCAAGGATTGTACGACTGAACGGCTCAAATCGTATGTTGGCTGTTGTATCCTGTGTACTGACATGCACTAAGCGATCGTACGACCAAGCCGAACGTAGTGACGTGTTATGAACGTATAAAGAGAAAGTTCAGGAGCATGTAATTAGCGTCCGGCCACTCCTGACTTCTGAGCATGCGTGTTTTGGACAATACAACTTGTTGGACCAACTTCTCTGTACACACGATACAATGGTCGTACAACCACTTGTTGGTACTACCAAGTTTTCTAGTCTGCTCATACAACTTCTGTTGTACGACCGTTGTACGTCGGCTGTTCTAATCGCGTGTACTAACGGTAGATTTAGCATACAACGGTCATTTGTAAGACCTGTTGTATACGACCGTCGACCCATGTGTACGAGGCATTAGTGTCAGCCATCACTGGATTTTCTGAGCCTGATTGAAAATGTCGCATTTTAAAAATTGTCAAAAAACCTAGTGAAGAGTGCAATGTTGATGTTGTTGTAAACCTTGACAAAAATGACTTTCCCAGAATGATGTGCATTCTGTACAGAAGGATTTTCAGAATTTAGGCCAGGATCTTCAACAGTTAGGCTTCATGCACACAGGACTTTAAAAAAAAGTCCAGAAAACGTCAGTAGCTTATCAGGGATTTTTCAGCTTTTACCAGCGTTATATTACTGCCGTTTTTGCGCGTTGTTAAAGGGCCAGCGGTTTTTGTTTTTTTTCTCCAGTTGATCTAAAACGTACAAAAACTTTGGGGGTTTACGATTTTGAGCGTTTTCAAGCATTTTTGGGCGTTTTTGAGTATTTGAACGTTTTTACAGCTGAAAAACGTGTCTCAGAACCCTCTGGTCTTGGTCTTTTTTTATAGCTCAAAAACGCCACTGCTAAAAAACAGCTGATAACAGCCTATGTGTGCATGAACACATAGGATCACATGATTGAGGGTTTATTGACTGTAGAAAAATATGTCTGCAGCTAAAAACAGCTGCTGTAAAACAGTCAAAAAACGTCCTGTGTGCATGAGGCCTAAGGGTGTACTGTTACATTTTCAGACATTGTACCTGTACATAATGGATAACAAGAGAAAGTACTTCATATAGCAGAGTTCAATGTTTGCTTAAAGGATTGGTGCAAAGCTGAAGGTTTTGGTTATGTTAGTCATGATGCCATCTGGTGGTCTGACATTGAGCAGTACAAGAGAGATGATCTGCATCCCTCACAAAGGGGCACTGAGCTTCTTAGTATGGAATTTAGGAATCTTTTGGACATGCATTTAAACAGAGAAATGGGGGCATGTAATTGATGAGGAGCATTTCTGTCCCCAGTAGGTTGAAACAAATGTGAAGGTTTGTGTTGCTAATGACTGGGCTGATAGGATAGTCACTTCTGTTGAAGTTTCTGGTGGTAAAAAAAAAGTAGTAGATTGTAGTGTTTGTCATGTCATGTGCATTAATGCTCGTAGTTTTGGCAACAAGCTTTGTGAGCTGACAGCTCTTATGTCTAGGGACAACTTGGACCTTGTTGCACTTACAGAGATATGGTTCAAGGATTCAAATGACTGGGAAATAACAATACCAGGGTACAAATTATACAGGAATGACAAAGTAGGGAAGAGGGGATCTTCCTTTAGAATTGGAATAGTATACAGACCCCCTAGGACAGACTGAAGATTATGGTAACTTGTTGATTAATGAGATGACTCAAATGAAGGGAGAGGTTTTGATTATGGGTGACTTTAACATGCCTGACATTAACTGGAATTCTCAAACTGCTATTACAAGCAGAAGCAGGGGTGTAATGGAAGCACTGAATGGGGTTCCTCTAAAACAGTTGGTAAAAGGCCCAACCTGAGATGATCATATTCTTGACCTAGTACTGACAAATGGGGATCAACTGTCTGATGTTGAGGTGGGGGAGAATTTGGGTTATAGTGATCATCAATGCCTTTGGTTTGATATTAAAACAATAACTGAAAAATCATATACAAAACAAAAGTTTTAGATTTCAAAAGGACGAATTTTGTTGAAATGGGGACATTTCTAAAAAAATTAATTGAAAGGTTGGAGTAAAATGACAGGAGTAAATAATCAGTGGGCACTATTAAAGTTTACTATCCTGGAGGCAGTTGGATTGTATGTCAAGCAAGTTAGTAAGAATAAACAGAAGAAAAAAAAACAATTTGGTTCACTAAAGGGGTAAGTAGGGTAGTAAAGTGAAAAAAATCAGCATATAGACGATTCAAGGAAACAGGAGTTGTAGCTGACAAAGAAGAGTATAAAAATAGACAAAAGTAGGCCAAACACATTAGCAGTGCTGCCAAAGCACAGAAAGAGGAGGAAATTGCTGAATCTATTAAGAAAGGTGATGAACCCTTTTTTAGGTACACTAGTGATAGAAGGAAAAAATACAGGGTGGGCCATTTATATGGATACACATTGATAAAATGGGGATGGTTGGTGATATTAACTTCCTGTTTGTGGCACATTAGTATATGTGAGGGGGGGAAACTTTTCAAGATGGGTGGTGACCATGGTGGCCATTTTGAAGTCGGCCATTTTGAATCCAACTTTTGTTTTATCAATAGGAAGAGGGTCATGTGAAACATCAAACTTATTGGGAATTTCACAAGAAAAACAATGGTTTGCTTGGTTTTAACGTAACTTTATTCTTTTATGAGTTATTTTTGGAGTGTTGGATTGTCAATGCAACCCTCTTCTCCCACTCTTCACACACTGATAGCAACACCGCAGGAGAAATGCTAGCACAGGCTTCCAGTATCCGTAGTTTCAGGTGCTGCACATCTCATATCTTCACAGCATATGGTTTTTTATGGTTTTTATAGTCAGTAAAAACCAATACCGGGTGAGCTGCTCCTTCCAGGAGGTACCTCCATTCCTCCAAAGCCGACTTGATGGCCAGCAATTCCCTATCACTGACATCATAGTTCCAGCAAGATGGTGCACCACCACATTATGGGTGTCAGGTCCGAGAATTCCTAGATGAACAGTTTCCTGGAAAGTGGATTGGTCATCATGGGCCAGTTGAATGGCCCCCAAGGTCTCCCGATCTGACCCCCTTAGACTTTTATCTTTGGGGTCACCTGAAGGCAATTGTCTATGCTGTGAAGATACGAGATGTGCAGCACCTGAAACTGCGGAAAGTTGGATTCAAAATGGCCAACTTCAAAATGGCCGCCATGGTCATCACCCATCTTGAAAAGTTTCCCCCCTCACATATACTAATGTGCCACAAACAGGAATTTAATATCACCAACCATTCCCATTTTATTAAGGTGTATCCATATAAATGGCCCACCCTGTACAATGGGATGGGATCACTAAAATTAAAACTGGTCACAACATATATGTTAAGGTAGCCTGGATGTAGCAAACCATTTAAACAATTACATCTGCTCAGTCTTCTCAGAAATAAACAATTAACAATACCAAATCTTGTCATACATTGTACAATGAAATCTTAACTTTGTAACCTTTGAGCATTATAATACATGAACTGAACCATCATCATATTACACCTTAAAGATAACTATACAGGAAAGTAAGAAGATTACCAAACTACTATTATACTCCACCAGTGCATTTTGTTGATAAAGAAGGGGGGGGGGGGATTGGGATTTGTAAAAAATAATATCAGTATTTACGTGGCGACACTATAGTTTAAGAGATATATTTAAGTTTATATATTGTTATCCAGGGTTCACATTCATATCTGAATTTTGTGTTTCTACCATTACAAGCAGCATAGAAGTGTTCATGTGTAAAGTGAAGATGGACTCATTGTATAACCTCTGACAAATTAAGTGAATCATCCCTTCGCCATCTGCTTAATAATGGTAAGCGTGACACTGTTAGTATAGTGAGAGTTAGTATAACGTCATCCGCAAATAACCTTCTGAAGCTTGAATACCTGCAATATATGGGGACTGGCAAATGGATTCAGCAAAGGGTTCCATGACCAATGAGAATACAATGGGTGAGAGGGGGCACCCTTGCCTAGTACCATTTGAGATAGCAAAGCTGTCAGAAAGTACTGATGAGGTGAAGACACACGCCAATGGGGTAGTATAAGAGCCAGTACAGATGAGAGAATAAACCTCTAAAACCAAACTTATGTAAGGCAGCACGCAAATAACCCCAATGCACTCTATCGAAAGGTCTTTCAGCATAGAGAGCTATGAAAGTAGTGGGGATTTTGACTTTCAGACAATTTTAGCAACTTGATCATGCAATGAGTGCCATCAAGCACCTGTCTCCTCTTCACAAAGCCCACTTGATCAGCAGCTATCAATAGTGGCATGACTTTAGCCAACCTGTTTGCAATAGCCTTAGCATATATCTTGAGGTCAGTGTTTAAAAGGGAGATTGACCAAAAGTTTTGAGGGGCAGTGGGATTAGGGTGTTTTGGAATGTTTTGTAGTATTCTGCTGATAGGCCATCTGCTCCCAGTGATTAGCGCTAAGGAGGATATAACTTTCTCAACTCATTTTCAGCAAATTGAAGCCACCCAAAAGCACTAAATTCACTTTTTGGGAGGCTTTAACCTTCTTCAGTAATTTGAGCAAAAAAGAGATTTGCCCTTGATTGGTGGCATATACATTAACAATTGTATAAGAGAGATTGTTCGGAGTGCAAACTAGTATAATATATTTGCTATGACAATTGGTAATTAGCACATGCAGGAAAAATGCCACAGTGTTGTTTACAGCAATCAGTACCTACCTTTCTGCTTAACTTCCGCATTTGCAAGGAAATGACCAATGGATACATATGTGGGGGAGCCTCCTCCCACATTGCTCTACACTAAACAGGCAATTAAGACCCTTAACATTAAATGACACAAGTTTAACAATCATCTTTGGAAGTGAAAAAAGATAAGCAATCTGTAAGACTATTTCATAAATCTCTCAACCCCTTTCCGGTGGCTAGCTAGTGTCCATAGGTCAGGTTGTTTATGAAGGGCCCTGGGGAAGTCGGTAGAGAAGGAGTGGTAGTCCATCTAGTGCCAGATGTAAAGACCAAGGGAGGGCACTAAAGGCTATGGTAAGTCGCAGAAGCCAGAAATCAGCCAGTAGCCATATGTTGAGAGGTAAAGTGGGTTCTTCAAAAGTCACTGATGAAGTGAAGTTATGGAAACTATAACATAATAGTAAGAGCCCAAGAGGCACTAGTGGGAACAAAGAAGGAGAGTCCAATGTTCTCCAATAGGCTGGATATGCATATTTAGGTATGCTTTGAGAGTACAGCTTGGTAACAGAAGAATCCAGAAAAGAAAAACAAACATCAACCATCAAAAACAATTAGAAAAAAGATCCAGAGTCATATTCGGTCTTACGTGCAGCATCAACTGGGCCTTTGGTAGGGGCTTGGGAGCTAAACACCCAAGAATCTGGAAGAAGAGCCAAACAACAGCAATACGAAGTGCATCCCATCTAGGACCTGCAACATAATGAACAATTAAAGCTTCTGTAAGGAATCAAAGCAAAACATTTACGACCACCCTTTTCTCAATTTAGTAGGACTCCTCCTGGAACCAGTCGAAGCATTGGGAGCCAAGATTTGCCATTCCTTTAAGCATTTAAGACCCACTTCTAATGAATGGAAACTGTATATCCTTCCCTTTGTATGTAATAGTAAGTTTAGTGGGGATTCCCCATTTATATATGATGTTATGGTAACATAGTGCCTTTGTAATGTTTAGAAATGTCTTTCTATTTTGAATGGGGGCCTGAGATAAATGAGCATAGAGAGCAATCCCAGAAAATTGATCCATGAGATGAGGGTTTGTTTTAGGTGCTTGCATGGCCTTCTCCTTAACATGAAAGTAGTGTATCTTGGCCAGCACATACCCGGGCACTGTGTCTGCTAGGTAGTCTGGTTTGGGCAGCATGTGAGTGTGACGAACACGGGTATCAGATCACTGCCCTCCTCACCGGCGGGCGACCGAGGACCCCCCTGATCTAACACCGCACTTGTCACGAACGTAACAATACCATTCTCACCTGCTTTCAGCACAAAGATTTCCCAGTTTGCGGTGCCACCATTTAAATGCTAGCCGCCTGAGAGCGATTGTTACCGGGCTAACTCAAACAATTATCCCTTTCTCTGCCACCACCTCTATTGGAGCCAGAGGAGCTCAAAATTTCGGCAATACCAGTATTTCAGAATAACCACCTGTAACACACGCTATCACCGCAGACAGGTATATCCAGATGCGTTATTTTAAAAACAGTAGCACTCTTCAAAGGAACAGATTTGTGATAGTTGCATTAAGAGCTTTAGGGACAAAAGTAACATATTTCAAAATAAGGTTTAATAATGAAAATGTCAGTTTTAGGTGCAATAAAATATTTACAGAAAAATAAAGAAGGTTGCAAAATACTGAGACAAAATTACAGCAGCAAAAAAACAGAATAAAGATAATACTTGCTGTTGAAATGTCCGTGACTAATCAGTGTTCCGAAGATGATTTTCCTGGTTCTCTGATGTTGCTTCATTGATGGAAATTGAGAACTGAGAATTGATCTTGGCAATCCCTTTTTCTCTGGCTGACAAGGGGTGGGGTTGTATGCCCCTGACCATTCACATGAGTGGGCGGTTTCTTAGACAATGTCCAGGGCAGGCCGTTGAGATACATGCTTCTTAATTCACACGTGGTTTATGAAAAATAATATTTCAAGATTGGGCCGCTTGGCAAATCTCAGAGTAAGAAATTCAATCTCAGCACATTGAGGGCTTTCAATTAAGTCCACACATGAGTTGCGACATTCGGGAACCCTGGGGAGGAAATACACTAGTTCTATCCCTCCTTGGGTAAAAATGGGGGAATGTTTATACTTGAATAAGCCGGGCCGAAATTCTACATTCATATATGTACGTTTTATCACTATGGCATGCTCCTAACTGAAGTTATGAATTGATGGAAGTTTTTGGTAAGTTTTAAGACAGGGAGAGGGTGACTCTGAGGTTAGAGTTGCCTGGGTGATTTATGGCGCTCGCATGTCCGGACATCAGTTTGGTTTATGGCTGTTTAAAGACAAACACAAACAGATCTCTATTTCTGGCTTGTCATATACCATGGTCCAGATACCCCTTTGAAGTTGATGTGGCCAGGAAGGGAGGGGGTGTGAGGAGTTTTGTCCTACGTTCAAACTGTAATGGTTGACCATCACAAAATGGAGTTGCCTTCCAAGGTTGAGTCAGCCTTGCTTGCGTCTCATGCATGATATCATTACTTTGTGTGTGTCTCACATGTGATATCATCACAGTGAGCATGATCAGTGATAAGCTTATATTCTTTTAAATCAGGAACCAGACATTGTGGCAGTTTCCATAGGTAATTATGCAGCCCAGAGGCCGGATTGTTTTCAGGGATTCCATGGAACTTAATATTATTTCTACCTATCTTACAGGTCTGCAAATTTGCCAGTGTCTTTGCAGGCATCCACTAAAGAGTTATGGCTGAGAACACATCCTCCATTTTATGTTCAATATGCACCACCCTTTGATGCAGATCATTGACAGAAGCATTAATATTTGCAATCATACTGACCATATCTAAATGTAAGGAATCCCTCAGGGAGATCAGCATCTCTTTTAGGTCAGAGACTGACACAGGCTGGTTAGAAGCTGGAAATCTCTCCAGTGAATTCTGCAGGGAGGGAGAAGGTGGCTGCACTGTCAATCCCTGTCCCTCATCATCGTGATCCCCTTGTTTTTGTTTTAGCTGGGCTTCTGGTGGTGGGGCAGTTAGGTGGGGAGAACGCCCCGAGAGGCTGAGACGGAAGGCAGATCGCTGTGTATATGGGGGAAGCCAAGCTGCCAGATTTAGAAGCTGAGTCTTCATGCAGCATGGAACACATGGTGGGTTCGTGCCATTTTGGATGGCTGACTCCAGCACAGGGGACAAGAAGTTGGTTAACTTCGGCGGCATTGACTGCTGAGAGTCCCACTTTGGCATCGCTAGGCTGACTAGGTAAGAAGATGTGAAATGCTGGTGACTTCATTGCTTCTGTTAGAGACCCAGAGCTCCTCAGACCATGTCCGTTTCGGAAACACCCCCATATCCACTTCCTTTATGGCACTTAGGGATTTAATAGATTGTGATAGCTGTTATACAACTGCTCCGTCTGAATTTTACTGTAAAGACTCCAGTATCACACAGTTAAATTGTCATGCCTATTCATTTAACTGTACTGCAAGAAGTATGGAATTGCAAACAGTTTTGTTTTGTTTTGTTTTTAATGTCCTAGAGATGGTGTGTTGCTTGCATTCATTATTGCTTTTTTTCTTTTTTTGTTCTACTATCAATTAAGGAAATGCCTGAAGCTGTACATTTTCAAAGTATCCACCCAGTTAATAATCATGCTGAAAAGCAGAATTAGAAATTAATGAATTCCAAGGAACTGAGGTATGGTTTGCATTTAGAGAAGCGTAAGCATAATCCTTTTAAATTTATATCCTGATCAGAAAGGTTCAGGAGACCTCAAACGCAGGCATTTTATTGGAAGTGGAAGTCAAGCCAAATTTTTTTTTTTAATTTAGAAAAGAGTAGGAAGGGTTAGAACCTGTAAAGAAGTAGTAAATAAAATACTTATGCAAGTATTCATTCTTTTACTTGAGTTTACCAATTTGTTCTTGGTCTAGTCAGAGTTCTGCTTTAAAATACCTTACATTTAACAGCTTAAGTCCCGAGTGGCATTTTAAAATGAACCTGATGTAGCAATCATTTGTTTCAGTGTAGTTTTAAAATGATGCGTGGTTAAAATGGCTGTGCTGAGTCTAAGTGTGATTTGATTAACTAAACTTAAAGAGGTTGTCAGCTCTCTGATTTAAAAAAAACCCTGCAAAACAAAGGCATAATGAGCTAGTATGCATCGCTCATAATGAAATACTTACCTTGGAACAAAGCTGTTGCAGCGGTCTCGGCACACCACTGTGACCGGCGACATGCTT
This sequence comes from Glandirana rugosa, assembly GCA_018402905.1. Lineage (NCBI taxonomy): Eukaryota > Metazoa > Chordata > Amphibia > Anura > Ranidae > Glandirana > Glandirana rugosa. The sequence continues at coordinate 527,664 of BLSH010485902.1, read as the reverse complement.
CTTCCAGGTCCGTAGCTCCAACCAATCACAGTGCAGGCTCCAGCGCTGTGATTGGCTGGAGCCACACTGACGTCACTCCCCCACATGCGCACGGGAATCACTGGTTACGGCACATTTACTGAAGATACAGCACCCTGGGGCAGATTCTTCAGTGTGCATGTACCGTTGGCGTTGCCACATGCAGATACAGGGAATATCTCCTAAACTGTGAAAGTTTAGGAGATATTCCCGGGACCTACAGGTAAGCCTTTTTATAGGCTTACCTGCAGTTTAAAGTGGTTGTCCAAAGTTGACAACCACTTTACGAGTTTAAAGTGGTTGTAACCTCCTACATATACCCAGTGAAGTGACTGGCCTTAGGTGATACAGAGAGATTAAACAAATTCTCCTACATAAGTTGTAGCTGTTTATCTACAGTCTTCTCTTCTTTACAACCATGTCAGGGGCCGGAGAGTTGAAATTACACATTAGAGAGCTCAGTGAGGAGAAATCTGAGAGCTGATTGGAGGGAAGGGACACACTGCCTTCACGCAGCATACAGGAACAGAGTTGAGGCTGTCAGGCACAGGCTGTGTGCTGGAGATCCCTTCTGTGTCACCGCTTTTCCCTTGGTGTCAGGAAAACTTGTCAGACGTGACTCTCTCTGCAGTCATGGAGAATGACATGCAGTCTTCAGGCCACATGTGGTCACTGGCCCTCTGTGTACACACTGCCATGTGGTGTGCAATTTGCCCAGTGGCAACAGATGCACCCATCTTTACAATGAAGTCAGTACTGTCAGCCAGAGCGATCCCCAGGAAGGGCATTAAGGGGTTTAACAGCATTGCCACTGAACTAAAGGGAAAACATCGACACATAGAAAAGTGACTGCAGAAAAAAGACCAAGTGGTCCATTGAGTCTGCCCTTTTTTTTTTTTTTATTTATAAGTGTTTTTCTATAAGGTTCCGAAGGACAGGATTTTCAATATGAAACCAAGATCAAGAACATGGGGACGTGAACTCAAACTAACAGAAGGAAAGTTGAAAACTAATCTTAGAAAGTATTATTTTACTGAATGGGTAGTTGATGCTTGAAATAGACTTCCAGCAGAGGTAGTGAGTCACACAACAGTAAGTAGCTTCAAACATGTATAGCCAGGTGGCGGCTGTGGCACCATGGAGTACACCATTACTCAGTGACAGCTAGCCTAACATTCTCACCCCCGTGCCAGTGATACCAAATTCTACCTCATTTGCTGTACGTAGAGTGGAGAATGACTGTTCTGAATTAAAGCAGGGAATCTTGGGATATGTCTGGATACCCTTGGACATTAGGTTACCGCAATGCTTCTTAAACTACATTTCCCAAGTAGCTGAACTGCACATGCACTGCAGTTGATTGGAGAGACTATACATTGGACTGAAATCAGCGGGCTTGCTCTCTTGGCCCTGGGAATCCTCTCAGAGTGAAAGAGTTGCCATTCTGCATTTCAGGGAAGCCATGCCAGTGAGAAATAACCAGATGTAGTCCAACTTTAGTAGGAGGCCTGTGAGGTATTGTTGTCTGCATCAAACATGTCTGAATCTAGAGTGTCAGAGGTATTGAGGAGCTTGCAAGGTCAGAGAATCAACCGGGGACAAACATAAACTAGCAGCCCCCATGGTGGTAGCTCTACATTAGGGGGCTCATCCAGGTTAAACTCAACCATTAGCCATAGCAAGTCACACTGCAAGCCAGGGAGTGAAGACACAATGGATTCTGCCACCACTTCTGTGTGAGGTCAAGAGCAAATTGCCATTTGGGGTTGTATACAGTGATTGAACTGCTGGGAAGTGACTGGAATGAGAAACAAATCAGATCACTGGTGAAAGAGTAGAGAGTATACCTTATAGATATGAGAACCGAGTTAGCCATGGACTGTACTCATGTATAGAGTTGAGCGAACACGTGGATGTTCGGGTTCGGTGGGTTCGGCCGAACTTCAGAAAAAAGTCCGGATTCAGTACTGAACTTGACCTGAACTTTACCCCGAACCCCATTGAATTCAATGGGGACCCAAACTTTTCGGCACAAAAAATGACTGTAAAAGAGTCTTGGAAAGTGCTAGAGGGCTGCAAAATGATTTTAGAACAATAATCTGTCCCTTACAGCAACAGCAGGAACCTGACCCTATAGAACTAGGAGATGATTTTAGAACAATAATCTGTCCCTCTAAGCAGTAGACTCTACCTATTCCAGTCAGATCTTTCTGTAATGCAGGATGAGATCTGCAATCTGTCCCTAAAAGCAGTAGTAGTAGTAATCTCTACCTATCTATCTATCTGCAATCTGTCCCTAAAAGCAGTAGTAGTAGTAATCTCTACCTATCTATATATCTACAATCTGTCCCTCACAGCACCGGCAGCATCCTCTCCCTACACTACCCAGAGAGCATGTGACATGCAGCACTGTGACTCCAGCCTCATATAGAGTCTGGGTCACATGATGCACTGGCCAATCACAGCCATGCCATTAGTAGGCATGGCTGTGATGGCTTCTAGGGAAAACCAGTGAAACGCTTGTTGATTGGCTGCCCTGCAGCTATTCAACATGTGTGATCAAATATCCGAACCCAGAACTCGAACCCAAACTTTTTTCAAATGTCCGGGTTCGGATCCAGGTCACCCCAAAGTTCGGTACAAACCTGAACTTTACAGTTTGGGTTCACTCAACTCTACTCATGTATTAAAGTGGAAAGATGTCATACCAGCCTGCTTTCAGAAGGACAGTGTTCGTCTGGCAGATGAGGTGGAAGCTCAAGTGATCCCTCTGATTCCCTCTATGGAGTTCAGAAATCCATTCGCAATAAGGCTCAGAAAATCCAGTGCTGGCTGACATTGACCCACCTGCCACTGGGTTTCCCCCTGCTTCTTTCTATGCTAATATCAGTAAGCTGGCTGAGAATTTGGTGAGGAACAGCTCAGTCTCTGTGAATCAAGGTTATTGGAAACTCAACTTCTTCTCAGGACAAATTCCCACCCCCCAAGAGGGAGGAGGAATTCCAAACTTGACCGGATAAGGTCATTCAAGTTGTTGAAGAGTGGAACGCCCCGGAAGCAGTAAAGAGACAAAGACTTAGTGAGAGCCTGAGAGGCCCCACAGCAGAAGTAATTCATAACCTGAGAATGGGGAAGCAGGAGTGTGTAACAATGGATTCTTCAAGTCCTCCTGTATAAGTTCGAACACACTCACCAGCCTAAGGGTAAGAGACTATCTGAGTATATTATGTGAAGAAGAGGTTCTGCTGGAGGAAAAGAATCAGGAATTTAAAGAGCTCACTAAACCAGCTTCTAAGATGGAGAAAGTCTCCAATCAGGCTGCTCATGTAGACATGTAGACAAGTACCTGATAGATGAAGATAGTGAGGCAGAGGTGATCACCAAGAATGTTAATGAGTCTGCCTCAACTGAGTTGCTGGCCCAGGTGGAGCAAAGCAAAACCAGATATATCAGACCCTGATACTGGTAATAGAAAAAGTACAGTCACAAGCAGCCAAAACAGATCCTGGGGGAAAGAGGGAACCCAAAACCCTGCATATGGAGAGAAGAGATGCTTCCAATATGAAAAACCTAGGCATTCTGGGCAAAATGTCCTAAGAGAGAAGAGAAAACAGACCTAACCACTGAGGTGTTGAAAGCACTACAACGGCTCTTCCTAGAAAGGGGAAAACTTCAAGGGGACTCAGTGAAGGAGCCAACTGAGAGCCCCAAAAGAAGGAAGAGATCCAAAACCTAAGAGGGGGTACATGAGAAGACCCCTTGCAAGTTTTTTAGATCCACTGCCAGTGACTAAATGGAGTGGAATGGCAAGGCACATGCAATGAATGTGCCACCTCTTGCTAGAGCAGCAGTAAGGTCCTCTAAACAATTGCCAGGGAGGGAAAAAGCTCTAGGTAGCCTGTAAAACAAGTGAGGTACTTAAGAGACTTGTACAGCCATCTCCTATAATCCTTGTCCAAGTGGAGGGTGTTTATACCAAAGCTTTGTTGGACAGCAGGGTACAGGTAACGTTGTATAGAGACTTTTATGTTAAACACTTGAAGCACATTCCACTACACCAATTCGAAGAGCTAGAGATCTGGGGAATTGGCTCTCAGGAGTCCCAGTATTATGGGTATATGCCAATCAAGATAACATTCAGCCCTTCAATAGCAGGGAAGACTGAGGCTTTCAACACCCTGGTGGTTCCTACCTAGAATGCATTTAGAAGAAGACTCTACCAACCAGAGCTGCCTCAATGAAACACTTGCAAAGTCAAGGGCCAATGGAGTTAGTGAACATTGACTTCCTGTTCCTGAAGCCTGACTCAAGTGGGAGGACCAATATCTTAATGTTGGCAGACCATTTTACTCGCTACGCTCAAGCATTCCTCACAAAAATTAGCAGGCTACTACCATGGCCAAAGTTTTAATGGAGAAGTTTTTCATGTATTATGGCCTGCCACAAAGAATACATTCTGACCAAGGATGAGACTTTGAGAGTAAACTTATCCACAAGTTGTGTGACCTTCTGGGCATCCAGAAGTCTCCTTATCACCCACAGGGAGACCCTGAATGATTAAATCATACGTTGCTAAATATGCTGGGGAAACTGCCCTCAGAAAAAAAAAAACAGCACTGGGGAAACCACATTGCAGCCATAGTACATGCCTACAACAGTACCACCAGGTATTCCCCTTACAGGTTGAATTTTGGGAGGAAGGCTAGACTGCAGGTTGATCTAGCTTTCAGGCTTCTATTGGCCACACAAATTAATTAACCTCCTATAAGGGATATGTTGACAGACATGTAAACTTGAAGCCAGCTTATGTAAAGGCAAGAGAGGCTTCTACTGTCCAAGAACAAAGAAACAAGAAAAACTTTGATCTCAAAGTCAAAATACAAGACTCCAACTAGGAGAGTCCCCAAATCTGTCCAGAAGGGCACGCTGGTCCATTGAAAATGTGGCATAGAAACCCCCTACCTCCCATCTGTAAAGCAAACTGAGTGCCTCAGTTATCAGATTCATGGTCCTGTGCACCATCCAACCCCAGGCCACGGTCTCAATGGCAGCATCCAGAAAATGACCCTCTTTAGGAGGAGGAAGGTAATGATGAAGAGGAGTTAGCCATCAATTGGTTGTCCCTGTCCTCGTCAGACAACCCAGTATGTCTCCTACAAGTGGGGAGATCAGAGACAGGGTCTCACAACTGACAGATGTGATTTCACTATCATCAAGGGACTCTGTTGGGAAAGATATGAGAACTACCAGTTATCCTACAAGGAAAGACATTGAAGGTCATGCTGGCTTGGATGATGAAGGCTTGCCAGTGGAGTCTGAAACTCCAGAAACTCTTGAGTCTGAATTCTGTTTAGGTGTCCCTTACCTTGACTCTGAATCCAATGCCTTGGAGGCTGAGCCAAGCTCTAGTACTGCCAACATAATTCCTGAGTTTGAGTCCAATATTTGCAAACCAGACTGTGGACCTGAAGTTAAAGATACTATAAGTTCAAGATTGAGACAGGAGATACATCCACTGAAACAATAAATGTATAATAGAGAGAGTTTGGGTGAACTTATACATACTACTGAGCATAGCAGTCAAATTCCAGACTTCATTTCATCAGCTAGAGGCTGACCTTAACTCACCCCTGAAACTGATAGGAGAGTAACTGATGTTTCTTAGGCATATCCCATAGAAGGCTCTGTCATATTTAATGATCTAAACAAAAGTTTACAAGTATATCCCAAAGTTTGCAAGCTCTCTGTGAAATTGTGTTGTGGTTGAAAAGAAAACTATTTAAATGTAAACTGTCAAAATCAGCTTTGTTTAATGCTAAATAGATGCATAATTTAAACAGAGACTCTGTTATATCTTTAGGGGACACTTTCAAGTGGGAGAAGGATGTAGCTGGGTGGTGGCTATGTCATCAGAAAGTACACCATCACTTGGGAACAGCTTACTAAAGCTTACTTCTGGATTAAAGCATAGAATTTACAGACATGTAGTCCGGATGCCCTTGGACATTAGGTTAACACAACACTTCTTGAACTACATTTCCCAAGTGGCTGAACCACAGAATGGTTTGATGGGAGAGACTATATATTGGATTGCAATCTGTGAGCTCCCTCTCTAGGCCTCAGGAAACCTCTCAGAGCAGAAGAGTTGCCATTCTGCATTTCAGGAACACCACACCAGTGTAGCCCAACTGGATCTAGCCCACCGTATGTAGAAGGATTTGCACCGACGAGCACAGCCTGTGAGACTGAAGAAAGTTCAAGGTCTTTCCTCAGTCACAGAGCCACTGTTCATTGATGCTTCAACTGGGCCAGCTGACCACGCACTCTACTGAAATCTCATCTGCACCTGTAAAGTCCTGCTAGAATGTTTTATTTCCAGGGAGCCTGCCTTCATGCCAGGATGGGTGAGCGGGAGGACACCCATACACTTCCATTCTGTCACTAGAGACACTGCATGCAGACCCCATACCTTTGCTAGCTTAAAGGGACCTCCCCTATAACTAACTTGACTGGATACTGTAGATCTGTGACTAGTCACCATCATTCACGGACCCCTACAAGATAGCAAAGACTTCACCTTATATCAGAGACCTGGACTGCTCTTATTTCCTTACCATCTAACTAAGACATTTGTCTAGGCAAGATTATACTTGAGTATTTACCTATTTTATATAATGATCAGATGTGTGCTAGTATATTAAGAAATTATATTAATATAGCGTCCAGAAGGGCATCCTTGCTTGACAACTATTTGTCCCCCATATTTTTTGATAAAGTTGGTCCACAGGACCTGTTTTATTGCAAAGGGAGTTATCAATGTGGTACCATTGGTTGTCCTAGTTGTTCGCACATGTTGAGTGGCAATACTGTACATTCTATTCTAAATGTCAGAGTATTCAAGATTGATTCTTCCTTTAATTGTTATACTCACTGTGTCATTTATGCTATTGCTTGCAGTATTTGTCTTATTCAATACGCAGGACAAACTACTGCTCCACTGGAGGTCTACTGGTGTTTTCATCTCCAGACCCATATACCCATGGGTCTCAATGTTGAGCAGGATGTCACTCATTATTATAAGTGACTAAGGGATTTGGGCTTCTCTCCTGCTGGGACCATGTTTCTTCCCTCCCCCTCTTCCTCCCTTTACTCTTTTTATGGATCTCAATATTTTTTTTACAGGATATATCTATTATTGTATCTTGGCTTTTTTTTATCATGTATGACTGTGTTTTCCACTTTCCCTCTTTTCTTCATCATGTTTTTCTTTTATTTTATATGGTCTTTGTAATAATTTACATTGTATGAATGTTAGTGATGTTTTTATATATTTTTTTTAGCATGTTTACTGTTTTTGTTTTCTTGTATGGTTGTGGGAGATATTAATTTCTGATTGAACTCTATGCTGCAACTTCAATGTGTATGACAGTATTTAACCACTTGACCACTGGGCACTTAAACCCCCTTAACAACCAGACCAATTTTCAGCTTTCAGTGCTCTCACATTTTGAATGACAATTACTCAGTCATGCAACACTGTACCCATATGAATTTTTTTGTCTTTTTTTTCACACAAATAGAGCTTTCTTTTGGTGGTATTTAATCATTTTTTTTTTTTTTTTGCGCTATTAAAAAAAGAACGAAAATGTTGTAAAAAATGCATTTTTCTTCGTTTCTGTTATAAAATTTTGCAAATTAGTAATTTTTCTTCATAAATTTTGGCCAAAATGTATACTTCTACATATCTTTGGTAAAAAGAAAAAAAAAATACTGTATATTATTTGGTCTCTGTGAAGATTATAGAGTCTACAAGCTCTGGTGCCAATCACTGAATATTGATCACACCTGATGTACTAACGGCCTGTCTCATTTCTTGAGACCCTAACTAGCCAAGAAAGTACAAATACCCCTCAAATGACCCCTTTTTGGAAAGTAGCATTCCAAGGTATTTAGTAAGAGACATGGTTAGGTTTTTTGAAGTTGTCATTTTTTCCCACAATTCTTTGCAAAATGAATATTTTTTTTTTGATGGAGCACGGAAGAGGATGACTGAGCACGGATGGGGATGGATGAGCATGGATGAGGATGACTGAGCACGGATGGGTATGGATGAGCATGGATGGAGATGACTGAGCCTGGATGAATGAGTGAGCATGGCTGGGTGGGTGAGCATGGATGGGTGAGCATATCTGGGTGGGTGAGCATGGATGGATGGCTGGGTGAGCATGGATGGACGGCTGGGTGAGCATGGCTGGGTGAGCACGGCTGGGTGGGTGAGCATGGATGGATGGATGGATGGGTGAGCATGGCTGGATGGCTGGGTGAGCATGGAAGGATGGCTGGGTAACACGGTAGGTAGGTACGAGTGGGT